>OY986972.1:15335237-15397075 GCA_963920575.1 Narthecium ossifragum
CCTTGGGCAAGGTCTTGGTGCCGGCGTGGATCTTGGCGCCGGCTGGGATCTTGGCGACGGCGTGGGGGGCGGGTTGGGTGGCCGGCGACGGTGCGACTGAGGGCGAGGTCGAGCAAGGTCGCCGTGGGGAGAGGAGGTCGGGGGTGGTCGGCGCGGTGCGGCTGAGGGCGGTTGAGGGTGAGAGGGAGAGGGGAGGGAGAGGGGACGGGGGAGAGGGGAGCTTGGGTGGTAAAGGGGGAGGGTGAGAGGCAGAGGGGACGGGGGAGGGTGAGGGGGAGGGGGATGGGACGCCCATCCTCTTCTCTCTCTCTCTCAGCTGAAGAGGGGGAGGGGAGTTGAAATTTGAATTGGTGGGTGGGTGGGTTGGTGGGTGGGTGTGAGTGGGAGGAAGAAAGAAGTTTGGGCGGGAGATTTTGGGGGGAATGAAAATTTGGATGGGAATCTTAAAGTTGATGATGAAATTTGGATCGTTGGATGTGTTTGGAGATAGATCTGGACCATTCTTTATGTTTTATAGTTGAGACATTTCAAAAACCGCTCTTCCTCATATAATAGATATATACTAGTAAATGCCCGTGGCTACGACACGGATATTTAGAGTTTTTCACAAAATTTTGACAGAACCTCCCCTATATGGAGGGCTAAATAAGACAATTCTACAACATTTCTCAAAAATAAAAATTAAATCACAGTATGAAAAGGGTGAACTTTGTCCCCGGGGCAAACCTTGTCCCCACAAACAACACAAACACAAACCTTAACCTAAATCAAGTATACAATATTCCAGATACGTAACATGTCCCAAGACCCAAGCTTTAGAGTCAGACATTCCGACTCCAAACAGTAACCAAGTGCTATCCCAATGTGGATTTTTGAGCTATTTTAAACATACAATCAGATACGACATACATGACATGTCCAAAGAATTTAAGACTCGAGTTTTGATTTGAAACCTCAGCAAGTAACATATATAAGACCAACTATAAACTATTGTGAAATTTGATATCCAACTATGCATTTGCAGATAAGCATCATAAGACATCCAAATAAAAGAAAAACGTACATAGAGAGGAGCGAGAATCAACAATCGACTGTGAACTGTGATCAGACGTTAGACTGTCTAATCAATTCAAATATCATACTTCATTAAAGAATGCATAGACCTGCGTGCAAATAATGTTAATTTGAGTACTTTACTGAATTGGGTAAAGTATCACAAAGTCGAGGGTTTGTCAGCTTATAAATAATACACCATGTCGAAGTTAGCAAGATAAATAAAGGAATAACTCATGAATACATCCGGACTGTATGTAGTGACGGTGAAATTATGATCCGTCTGATAGTCCTTGGAAGATCTACACAAACAATCAACCCAAAAAATTCAAGAAACAAACCTCGTAAGCCGTAACAATCCAATTGGGGGAAAAAACAAGCATAACAAAACTCAATGATAACTGAAGATTCACTATCATGTTTCAGAAATGAAAGAAACCACCATATGTTCTGTTAAAGAAAAGATAATGAAAATTCACAAAATAAGGTATACATGATTTTAAGAAATTGAGCTTCGAAAGACACAAATTATCGAACCCAGTATTCTAAAAAAGTAATTACATGACATAACAAAAAAAACAAAGGAAAAAATACAGATATCCTTTCAGCTGATATAAAGCGTTTGTCTTTTGTACAGGCTAATCCAAAAGAGCGTAGCTGCCAAAACCGATATAAGCAATCAATCGAAAAGCACATTGACCAAAAAAATTAATGAGATGATTGGATCTTCTAGTTCAGGTGGCTAGAAACAATAAACTAACAGTTATTTGAGATGGCAGTCATTATCTACCTGAACACCTAACATCTTTCCAATAACTACTAAAGCCTATTGGGTTTCTTTGTTTTCCTTGTAAAGGTGAAACCTAAACTTCATGGAAAAATACATTAAATACTCCATGGCATAGAGTGCTATTTCCAAAAAGCAATAACAAATAATGAGCATGTATTAACTTCCTTGTCTAATAAACAGTGCATCTTGACACTATACAATTTATCGATTCCATAAAGCCATATTCACACTATACAATCTATCGATTCCAACGCTAGATAAAATATAGTTTCACCCCGATCATATCACAGCACAGGATTTTAGCCTTAATGATTTAAATCATATTTTGATAATGAATTTAGCCTTAAAATAGGTTGTCCCACTCTAAAACTTATAATCAATAACTTATCAACTGTGCATCCAATATTTAATCCAAAGGCCCAACCAAAAGCATGCTTATAAAGCCATACCTCATGAACTCATGAATCAGGTCTTTCTAAATGTACAGGAAAGGCAAGCATCGAATCAAACGTTCGAAAACATGCACATGCACAGGACCCGTGCTTAAAACGGTATGAACGCTTGTTGGTTTAGACGTCCTACCTCCTATTACAGATGTCATCGTCGAACACGGCAATGCTTTGACGAAGAGGAACTCAATATTTCCCTATTTATATTAGTGGCTAGAAGAAAATGAAACAGGAAAGCTATCAGGAACAATTACAGAAAAGGCTTTGATGAAGAAAAACTAAAGAATAAGTGGACAATGTAAATAGCACAATTTCAACAGAATGATTCGCATCTCTATGCACAGGAGTCATAATAGGGATTTAAGTAAGCAAAACATAATATCAATAAGTTAACAGCAGCCATAAAAAAATGACTGTTATCCATCAAACTCCAAAAATCTTTGATATGCACAACAAACAAACCTCAAAAATAGCTATCAAAATAAACTATGAAAAAATCTATCAACAATACAAAGAGAGGAAGACTACCAACAAACACCCAATGTCAAAACAACCACATGAGCAGACACATTCCAAAAGAATATATTAATGCATCTCCAAAACTCAGGCATGAACGTGCATGAGGAATCCATCAAAATTGCTGGAAAAACAAAAGAAAATTCGTGCATACCTCAACCGTGCATAGCATCAAAATTGCTAAAAAATCACTACCGTCGATGCCCAAGCCGTCCGACCTTCTCCCTCTTCACCGCTGGACTCTCTCGTCGCCAAGGCATTTGTCGCCCCAACAAAGCCTTGTGGAGAAACAAAATGGAGGACAAAGCCTTGCCGCTGATGAGCTGCTCAGGGTGAAAGAGCTGGCAGGTGCGCACCTCATCCATGAAGGTGGGCTCGAGGTCTATAAACACAACACGCGGCACATGCTTTCCGGCACCGGTCTCGCTGAAGAAGGTGTTGAAGGCATCATCACCTATAGGCGAAGCTACATTATTGAATTGAGTAACCTATAGGCGAAGTACCTGGTGCTGGCGGAGTGGAGCGCGCAGCGGGAGCTGGCGGAGTGGAGCGCGCAGCGGGAGCTAGCGGAGTGGTATGTGGCCCTCGCTGATGGAGAGAGAGAGAGAGAGAGAGAGAGAGAGAGAGAGAGGCTGCTTGCGAGAGGGGACGGAGGGAGCACTGAAGTACCTGGGGCTGGCGGAGTGGAGCCGGTAGAGGGGGCGTTGGGGCGTGGCCGACGGACAACGGAGAGCTCCCGCTTGAGCTCGGTGGCATTATCGCTGGCATTGCTCATGGCACTCATCCTGGCGGCGAGCTCGCTGGCGAGGGACTCCTAAAGGCGAGGAGGATCTGAGAGCTGAGGTAGAGGGGGAGGAGGGCGTCGAGGATCTGGACGGGGTCCTGCTCGAACTGGAGGATCGGGGAGAAGGCCGGGGTCGGGGTGCGCATGGCCTCCCTCTCCACCATCAGCTTGCCCTCCTTGGTTGTTAGCCGGAACAGCTCGTCCTCCGCCGTGTCCACGCACACCCCGTTGATATCACATATCTCCCCCTTGGGCGACAACGGCAGCAGCGTGTGGATTACCCAAACCCAAACCCACCAGATAGTGATGCGGCGAGGGAGAGGTGCGGCGGCGGAGGATGGGGTGGTGGTGGCGGGATCGGGAGTGGTGGGTTTGGGTTTGGGTGAGGTAGGGTACCGAGGTGTCCGGAAGCAGTCGTGGGGCGGTTTGCGGCGAAGATCCGTGACCCGTGGAAGAAGACCCGGGTCTGGCTCGGGACGTTTGACTCCGCCGAGGACACCGCTCGTGCCTAAGCCGCCGCCACCCGTGCCCTCCGTGGCCCCAAGGCCAAGACGAACGTCCCCTCCTACCCGGCCCATCACCCGCCGCACAACAACTCCACCGCCTTCCCCCCTTTCCCCCATCGCCCCACGACCAGTAGCCTGAGCTCCACCCTGGCGGTCCCCAATGTGGGGCGTGGTCGACGGTGTGGGGAACAGAGAGGGAGAGAGGGGGGATGGGGGAGAGGTCAATGGCGTGGGGAAGAGAGAGGGGGATGGGGGAGAGGTCGACGGTGTGGTTCCTCAGGGAACAGAGAGGGAGAGGTCGCCGGCTTCTCAGCTGGTGGAGAGGGGATGGGTGAGGGGAACAGAGAGGATGGGTGAGGGGGAGAAGGAGAGGGGACGGGGGAGAGGGATGGGACGGCTGAGTCACATCCCCCCTCCATCTCTCTGTCTCTCTCTCTCTCTCTGATGGATTTAGATGGGGGAAGAAAGTTTGGGCGGGAGATTTTGGTGGGAATGAAATTTTGAGGAAACTCAAAGTGGATGATGAAATCACAGCCATTGGATTTGTTAGTAGATAAATCTGGACCGTTCTTTATGTCTTATAGTTAAGACATTTCAAAAACCGCTCCTTCCTTATATAATAGATATATATATATATCTATTATAATATACCAATAACGGATGTTGTTAACCGGGGCTTGATGAGCCTCGGGAATGTGTAGAATAAATAGGCCGAATGTGTGCCTTTGTTTGGGTAGAATAAATAGGCTGAATGTGTGCTTTTGTTTGTGTAGAACAAATGGGGCGAAGGTGTGCCCTGTATGTTTATACTTATGTAGTCTCTTTCTTTGTTGTTGTTTAATCTGCTGTGGCAGCCGGTATTATGCCGAGAATGATAACTTAGAAATGCTACTCATGAGTTAGATAAACTCATAGATGAGGAGTCGATGTATGATTCTATGCAATGTGATATTGTTAGCCCAGATATTGTTTTGATGATGTCAATATATAATTGATGATAAAACAATGATTTAATATTATTATCCTTTAATTTGGAAAGCATTAAAATCATATTTAATGAGTTTTTGTACTGACGGTCGATGCGACGGACGATGCATGGATCGACCGTGGGGTATGGCGGTTGATGCGTGGATCGACCGCGGAAGATGTTCTGGGAAAATAGGCTGACGGTCGATGGACCGATCGACCGTGGCCTATGTGACTTGGCTCAAAGGGAGCGACGGTCGATCGGTGTATCGACCGTGGGAAGCGGTTTTCTAGACAGAGCCTGACGGACGATGTCACGGTCGATGGGACGGTCGACCGTGAGGCGTGACGGTCGATAGGTGGATCGACCGTGAGGCGTGACGGTCGATAGGTGGATCGACCGTGGCTCAAGGAAAGCCTGGCGGACGATGTCACGGACGATGCGACGGTCGACCGTGAGCCCAGAAAAGAGCCGTTAAAGAGCCGTTGCAGGAGAAAGAAATAGTTGTTGGGAGGCTATTTAGAAGGGTTGGAAGCTCAGCTATAAAAGAGAAAGTCCAGCAAACTTGCCAATGACTTAGAGGGAGCTAAGGGATTATTGTAATCATATTCTAGCAAGTTTCTATCTCTTATTAGTGAGCTAAACCTTTGTAAAACTACTTCAAGTGTGAAGTAGACATTGAGAGAAATATCCAAGAGAGAGCTTGGAGAGATTGTATGGTTGCCAAGCACCCGTAAGCTTGGTGGATAGGTTGCCAAGCACCTGGAAGCTTGGTGGACAACTTATAAGAGGTCTTGCAAGTAGTGGAACCTCAGGGAGTGCCTTGAGAGAGTGGACGTAGGCAAGGTTTGCCGAACCACTATAAAATCTGGTGCAATCTCTCTACCTCTCATCTCTTATCATCCTTGCTTTAATATAGATTTACTTCTCTTATCATTGCAAGCATATTATTTGATTAGACTCCTTCTACTCAGATTTCCTTAATTGATTTTATTGTTTAAAGCCTAAGATAAGCCCCCCCTCTTAGAGCTTCAATATTGTTATGTACTTTGGATGCGAGCCGTTAGCTCTATCCACATATACTCCATATTTAACTCTAAATTGTTGATGTGGCATATAGTGACATGTAGGCTAAATGTCTGTAGAGGTGAATGCATTGTATGAATTAGAGCCATTCAAGGTTAAGCGTGAGCGATGGATCGATTGCCGATCCGAGGGCTCGGGCAGCTCGGATCTACCTCTAGGACCGAGGCTGGGTAGCAAAGTTCAGGGCGCGATCGTATTATTCAGATCTCAGTATTCTTAATGTCACACCCCGACCCAGAAAACCCATCCTGGCTGAGGCGTGAGGGTTCCTACTCTACTCAATCATCACTGCCGCATTTACAATAAAATAAATAAAACTAAACTAACAATTGATCTGGGGTCAATATAAAATTTCTAATAAAATTCAAGATTCTGATACAATATTTAATCCTCAAAATCCTTACAGAAGGAAATTATACATTTAAATAATTCATCAGATCGAATCAACCCCAAATCCTCGAACACCTCCAAAGCCGGCGCACCACCATGTGCCTGTCCAGTTGGGATCTACAGAAGAAGAGCTGACGTCTGCACCTGCAAAACGTAGTCCGAGTAGGAGTGAGCAATAAGCTCAGTAAAATTCTATGCTACGACAATCACAAAGGAAGGAGGGAACACAACATTGCCGCTCTCAAGCAAAGCCTAGGTGTACACAGGGGCCCCATAACCCAACTACGTGTCTCTGAACGTAGGAAACCAACACTACAGACTCACAAGCAGGAAGCCGACACTGATAGGCGAGAAACGACACCGTTGAGTAGGCACACTCTCTACTCAAGAGTCATAGAATACTAGACACTGGCTACAACTCAGAACCCGGCTATAGACCGACACGACCTCTAAACCTCAATCAACAATTGTAGCCAACTAAACAGTCACCTCGAATCCTCAGATTATTAAAACAAATTAAATCCTAGAACTTGCTACCCAGGTTCAACCCTAATGCTAGATCTGAGCTACCAGAGAGCATCGGATCGGCAATCAACCTATCACCCACGCCTATCCTCTATGCATCTAATGCAATTAGATGCGTGTTATACTCATGCACAAATAGAAGTGTAAGCATTCAATAGGATGTCAGATATAAAAAAAGTCCGGGCATAGCCTACAGCTCGCCAAGGGTATTCATAGCATCGGTCTAGAATAAAGCGGAAGAAGTAGGCACTCAAGCCTACAAACGGGATACAACCCCAGCTAAACTATCAAATAGCTATGACAATAATATAATAATATTTTAATGAAAGATGAGGGCGTACTTAAGGCCCATTTATTCTACACATCCCAGAGGAGGCGTAACTCCCCTAATCCAACCATAACCCACACACGGGCTTAAAATAATATATATCCAAGATATGATTAAAATAATCGATTTACAGAAATCAAACCATTTATATCATGAAACTCGGAAAATGATATCCTTCAATCTAGCAGTCCGATTGCCATGAAACTTGATATACCCACTCAACGTCATACCCCGAATCACTATCCGAAAACTGGATCGATCGGATCAACAACAATAGATCAAAATCTACAATTTTGGTACAATCTAAGATTTCATTAACAAATCAACATCCTATTGAAAATAACTTGGATTAAAACCAAACTTTGCATATCTCTTCCAAAGATCATCAAGATTATCCCCTCCAAAATAATGCTCAATTAAATATTGAAAAACCACTTAAAGTCTCATTTTAAACCAACTGCCCTGTTTCAGCACAGATAGCCTATTTAATTCACCAGATATCCTACATAGCTCTAACAATTATGAAACTAGGTGAAAATGAAAGATAACTCAAAGAGCTAGAACATACATGTAGAATATAAACTGAGATAGATCTAGGAGATCTAGGTTGCATTTGCCATGAGCGAGAACTAGTTAAGCTTGACATATTCATAACATGATTGAATGAGTAATTTTGCGACTTAGAATTAATTAGTTGAGTTATTTTTCTTGAAATGGTAGTGACTAAATTAGTAGACAAAAGCTGGTGAGATTTTGAGCCTTTAGACTGACACATTCATATCAGTCTCACTATTTTCTTTCATGAGAGATATTCTTCCATGGATTTGTTTCTCTAGAACTTGCTTTGATTCTATTCAAGATCACGTTGACACATGCAGACATGAACATGATTAAGGCCATCTTTGTTATAAGTTACATAAGCCAAATAGCCTACCTTGTGATTAATTTTTCCTTTTGCTAAACACCTTTGAGCCTTATTGACTTCATTGTTAACCCATATTACAAACCTTAAACATGAAAAGCATTTCCGTTACCCAAGCCATAAAACTAGTGGAGCATTGATCATCATTATGACATGTATGGGTGTGAAAGTTCAAGTGTGGGGGTGTTTGGATTTGTGGTATGGCTATGATTGGTGAAGTGGAGTTTATTTTTCATACTTAATTTGTGAGTATGTTGGTTCTGGAAAAAAAAAAGAAAGAAAAAAAAAAGAAGAAAGTGAAGGAGGAAATTGTTTCTCATGTTACAAAATGTGTTTATGAATCCTCCTAATACTCCAAAAAAGGGGTATGTCTATGTATGATTTCTACAAAGGTGGAAGTTTTTGCAAAAGATTGTTCAATATTTCAGTAAGAAGTATTCCTTTGAACAATCTCTTTGCCAAGGTCGTAATGCTATATGGTTTGAGTACTTTAAAGCCAAATTGAAGAAGTTGCTGAATGCAGTGATTGGTTGTACATGTCTTATTGATGCATTTTTGCTCCATTAGTTCCATTGGCTTTTGAGCTACATTCCCAAATATTTCCCACCTTGATCCTAGACCCCATTACAACCTTTTGAAGTCCTTATGATTTGTGTTATGCATGTGATTCTAGTGGTGGAGAATGAGAAGATATGCAAGCTTATTGTAGATCATTTTCATTGGAATGAATTTGAGTGAAATACATACCCTTCAAACACATGAGAGTTGAGTGTTAATTTCCGTGAGGGTCTACTTATTTAGTATGCTTCATCTTCAAGTGGAAATGCTTACTGATTGATTTTTATGTTGTCTAAAAATGTTTGTTCATGACGTGTTATGAGTTTTGTGAAGAGCTTGATTGTTCTTTGTTGATGGCGTTGCAACCTTGATATCTTGAGTAGAGTGAATTTTAGTTTTGTCCGAGGACGAGCAAAAGCTAAGTGTGGGGGAATTTGATGAGAATACATAATGTTATATTTTTATCCCTTAATACTTAGTCTCCTATGCTTATTTAGTTCCTAAATACACTCATTATTCCTATATTTTGATTTAGGATGCAATTGAAGTCCTTAAGTCGAAAAGAAGCTGAAAAGAGTGCATAGATCAACTATAAAGATTAATCTGGACCTGCTCATGAAGAACCAGATGATGTGCCATATATTGTTGGAAAGCTCTTGAGACTCCTCATGGATTGATATCAGTTTTGAAGAATATTTAGATATATAGAAGCTGGAAAACGGCTCCATCGATGTTCAGAAGAATGTTCGTATAATATTCCAAATAACTCCAAATATTATGAAATATTCGATAACGGACAGAAAGCTTCCTAATCTACAACTTTTGTGTTGGACAACTTTTCTGATTCCCAACTGATTGGACCCAGTTGCGCTCGGAGTAAGACTGCCAGAATAAATTCAGGAAATCTGAGTTGTAATAGAAGTCCAACTTAGCTAAAACTCTAATTTCGGGAGTTCTCCTATAAATAGGGGTATTCAATCCAAATTTCTCATCTTTTCGACTATCTTTGGAGAGGAAATTAAGGAGAAGATGGCAAGGATGCAGATGGTGACAGCTTCCTATTGCAAGTCGATGGCATTCATCCAAAAAATGAGTTGTTAATTTTTGTACCTAGGATTATTCATGAAACCCTAGCGTAGTTTTCTATCTTATTTGGTTTGAATCTTGTATCTTCTCAAGACATAACCCTATGAATAAGTTTTTTTATGGTTAATAGAGTTGAAGGAAAACATAGTTACCTTGACATATTTTCAGTCATACATGATTTCTGCGATTGATTGTAGAGATTCATAGGATGGTTTTCATGTGATTTATGGTTTTTTTTTAGATAGGCTATGTTATGGTAGAATAGGTTGTACTAAGATCATTAGGCGTAGAATAAAGTAAGGTAATTGTAGGATCGAAGACAACCTATCTCAAGAATGATAGGCTATGCTGTTAGGAACATAAATATGATTTTAGGGATGCATGTAAGCTTAAAAAACTGTGGATCCGTAATATTTAGAGAAGAGAATAGGATAAATAGAAAATATTGAAAGCGAAAGTAGGGCAGATTGAGTAATTCCTAAGTCACTTATCCATTGATTTGAATTTATCATCTTTAATTATTTTTCTTAGATAGTTTTAGTTAATTCAAACCTATCATTAGTTCTTTTGCTTAGGTTTAGGGTTTTGAGAATTGATTTCAATCTTTCTTGGTAAATTGAATGTGGTTCGAGTTTGGACTTCACCGTTATTTCTACCCAGTAGTGTAGTGATTGAATAAGGATTATAAATTTAATATTTGATTGAACTTATAATGTTTTAACGACACGTACGCAACACCACTGTAGCAGTTCCTGACCTTAAATACATGTTCACCACCCCGGGCCGGCAGAGTGTTGAGCCCAAACCTTCTTATGCTATCATTACATCCTACTGCATACTTAACTACTTATATGCATATGTTCATTACATGCATCTCTGTTGTGCATTAGTTGCATGGTTAGGGCATGGGTGATTTGTGGGTCGACGTCCCGAGGCCTGAAATCTCGGATTTAGCCCTAGGACCGGGGTTGGGTAATTTGGACCCGGTTTGAATTGTGGTGTACAATCAATTTCGATGATAGGTCTAGATGACTGCTACACCTATTGCATAGTGATTATAGAGGTCGTGTCGGCCTCGAGTCGGATGTTGAGATATAGCCGGTGTCCCACTGTGATGACTCTTGAGTAAAGGGGTTGCCTACTCGGCGGTGCCATTTCCCGCCTGCAGTGTCGTTTCCCAGCTTGTGAGCCAGCAGTGTTGTTTCCTGCTTACTGAGTGCGACCCATCATGTGACCAGTTCTTCTGGAAGACCATGATCATGGTCCTCAAGGAAACGCGGTGGGGTTATGGGACCTCTGTGTACACCCAGGTCTTACTTGAGGGCGACACTATTGCATTTCCCTCTTCCTTCTGTGTGTCGTAGTGTAGTTTCCTTATTGAGGTTAGTTGCTCACTCCTACCCGAGCTGCGTTGTGCAGGTGCAAGTGCTAGCTCCTCTTCGGTGGCCCCTACCGGGCTGTTGGTCAACGATGCGGCGGCGCCAGGCGGAGTCTAAGAGTTGGCGATCTTTTACTGCTTTAAACCTTTGTTAGTTAGTCTCCTACGGGAGTAAACTGTTGTATTTGGATCTTCCCCTCTTCGAGGATTTGTATATTAAACACTTTTGGGATTCTAATCTTGGGTTCGAGGTTTGCTTAAATTATTGTTGTTTAAATTGGGGGTGTTTGATGAATAGCTTAGGGAGACCAATAGGTTAGAGGGAACTCTCGTCAAATTATTCGCGTTTCGTTAGATTCCGGTTCGCGTCGCCCGGCCTGGTTGGGCTTTCGCGGGTCGGGGCGTGACACTAGTGCAGATCAGGCAGAGACTTTTGATGGCTTAGAGCCGGCAGAAGAGTTATGCAGATCAGAGGCGACGACCATTAAAGTTTGGAGTCGGTGACAGAGTATTCCTGCGAATATCACCATATAGAGGGTCAGTTAGGCTTGGCAGAGGTGGCAAGTTGGCGCCAAGGTTGGTTGGGCTGTTCGAGATCCTAGAGAGGATTGATGAGGTAGCTTACTGCATGGATCTTCCTCATCGCATGTCAGCTGTGCATCCAATATTCCACATGCCAATGCTGAGGGAGTATCACCCATACCCATCTCATGTCATCATGGTGGATGACATCAAGTTTGAGGTAGACGTGACGGTCGTTGAGCATCCACTTCAAGTAGTTGACCGGAGGGATCAGGTCTTGTGGGGCAAGTCTATTCCCTTGGTCAAGGTACTGTGGAGGCACAGAGGTGTCTAGGAGATAACCTGGGAGCGCGAGACACGCATGCGACAGGAGTATCTGCATTTGTTTCCTTCTCGAGATACCTCTTTTACTGTCTTCTAGTGTAGCTTCTTTTCTGTTTGCGAGCCCTATCCTTATCGAATCTCGGGATGAGATTTCTTTTAAGGGTATTAGGATGTGAGGACTTGTCCCTCTACTCCTGGGTCGACCCTCTTGGTCGGGCCCGTGGCTCGCTTACTTGTTTCGCGTCGAGTGCGTGATCTGGTGGATCGTATTGTTTCTTGGACCGCAAGGGCAATTTGGTAAATTACACCTTGTGGGTTTGTTTCACACCCGCGTGTGCACACACTGACCATGTTTGTGATAATGTTTGTTTAGAATGATTAGTTGGACCCGGGATCGATCATTCATAAGTCGGTTCGTTCATCTATAAAACGGACGTAACCCCCTTCTTTAATCTCTTTTGAAATCCGCCTTTCTTGAGCTCAGATACGGCTAGATATTGAAGGAGATTAAGGACGATCCTAGGCTCAGTAGCGCGGATTGAAGCTGCTCTAGTCTAGGTAGGGATGCTACCTACTTGTCTTTCCGGTTTTTGAGAGTTTTGAGGTTGTCTATGTTTGTTTTGAGTACATCTCCTTGCATGCTTGTTGGTTCTCAATGCAAGTACCGGTTTTGGCCTCGCTTTCCTTCGTACTACCAGATCCTAGGGTTTTGTGGGATTTGGTAGAGTTTTCCAGTGGTATTCTCTTTCTCTGGTTCACCGGAGAACCCATGAGGATCGATCTTCCTTGAGGAAGGATCCATCATTCTTGGGGTGTCATGCTTGGCCCGTGCATGATCAATCTTCTGGTGGAAGAAGATCGATCCTTTGCTTGGCGGCATGGATTGGGTCTCTGGTCACGAAAGTGATCGATCATTCTATAGGGTATAGGAAGATCGATCCTTTTTGGCTTGACAGGAACGGAACCTTCTCAACACTAGGAAGATCGATCATTTCCAAGATCCTTTGTGTGATAGAGAGGTGTTTTCAATGGTTTTTGCCCGCAGAGCTTCGTATGTACTGGTTTTTAGAGCTTTATAATTTGTGCATACCTTTGAGCAAGTTAGCCCCATAATGAGGGGTAGTGGTGAACCGGGAGAGTGACGACTCCCGGGATGTGTAGATAGCATGTTGTGCTGTTAGCCGTGTTTTCCGGGGTTGTTTCTCGTAACATGTTGTTCTTTTATGGAAAGAGAGGGGGAGGGTGTCGGATCTAAGAAGAAGGAGCTCGAAGGAAACGACGACCGACAACGATGGCGAAGGATCTCTGGAGAAGAGGGGAGAGGACGGCGTTGTGAGGACCCGTACCTCCAACCTAGTCCAATCGCGTTAGGTCGAGGGTCCGGTTTTATGGTTTGGCTCGGTTGGACATGGGATGCATCGCTGTTTTTGACCCTAGTGGTATTTTTGTAAATATGCTCCCTGGTGGTCAATTTCACACCCGCGTTGCACACAGTGCCTTTGATTAGAACCTTAAGGGCGCTTCCGATCGGAAGATCGGAGCTCGATCAGGAGAGATCGAATCGGACGGCTGCGATCGATTCCAGCTTTCTATTTAAGCTCATCTCTTTTCTCTCTCTTCTCTTTCTTTTCTCTTTCTCTCTGCCTCTCTCATCCCTTGGGCTGTCGGCTGGTTCTTGGAGCTTGGGGCTCCAGATTTTCGGCGTGGATCCGCGGCGATCGGAGTTGAGGATCTCGTAGATCGCCTGCACGACTATACATGTAGGTGTTTCTACTCAATTCCTATGAGTTGGTAACCCTAGCATCGTCGTTTTGTGATTTATGGCTGTTGGTTTTGTTAGAATGCTATGATTTTATGTATTCTCATTCCTTAGCATATTTAGAAGCTAGCTATGGTTTCAGTTCCGTATTCTTTCGGATGAATTAAGTATTTTTGTCGATTTTTGAACGGGGTTGGACTCAGATCTGATATTTCACGATCTGAGTTTGGTTTTTATTACAAAAATGAATTCCCCACCATCAAATAGACCTTCCTGTAAAGTTTGAATGGATTCCATCGTTGTTTGATCGATCAAATCCAACAAATTCAATTTTTCATCGGTTTCGTCGGCTTGCGGTCCATTTGATTTAATTCGAAAGATTTGATCATCCAAAGTTGGATTTTTTAGTGTCATTAGATTCCCCACATCCAATTGCACATGCCTACCAAGTTTGGTTTGATTTCGATATGTTTTGATAGGTTAAATCTAAGAAATTTGATTTCCATCACTATTCACTCTTCTTTGTCGACACGCTTAACGTTAGAGTTTTCAGACGGATCACTGTCATCACGGCTTTAAAACGCGTTGTGTCTATTAAGAGCATACTATATACTTATATCGAACCCCGGACCATACCCAGGCATTGTGGGATTGTTTTTCCGACTATCCGACTCATCACCGCCCTCTAGGCGAAAACATGTTGTCCCACGGTAGACCAAGCGGGCCTCACAATCTTCCCCACCTTGGGGGCCCAACGTCCTCGCTGGCACAATTTCCGGCTGGGAGCCAGCTCTGATACCATACTGTAACACCCCGGCCCTCCACTGGGCCTCGACCCGCGGGCTCCCGGTCCGACCAGGATCCACCCGACACAATATTGTCCGCTTTTGACTCACCGCAAAAATCTGGGAAAACTTCCCAGTAGGTCACCCATCGTGTGACTACTCCAGGTCGAGCACGCTTAACCATGGAGTTTTTTTGACGAATCATTACCAGCACGGCTTTAAAATGCGTTGTGTCTATTAAGGGCTTACTATATACTTATATCGAACCCCGGACCATACCCAGGCATTGTGGGATTGCTTAGCCGGCTACCCGACTCATCCCCACCCTCCAGGCGAAGGCATCTTGTCCCACGGAAGACCCAGTAGGCCTCACACTAACAGCACTACAGTCAAACCCTATGTCTCTAATGCACAATCAACAATGCATGCAACAGTATAAACAGGCAACAATCAAGGGCATACCTTCGGCCCATTTATACTAAACATTCCCGAGGGTCATGACTCCCTCGGTTAACCACAAAGCGATAAAGGGCATACAGTCAGCCCATTTATTCTACACAATAACGGGAGTCATCACACTCCCGGTTCAACCACAAAGCGGTAACAAACAACAATTTAAAACAATATCACTAAAAATGGTCAATAAAACCCCATCAAATAGCTTTGGGATCGATCTGGAATATTTGGATAGATCCGGACTAGCTGGATCGATCCGGACTATTCTGGATCGATCCGAACAGCTTCATACCAGCTTCAGATCAGTCTCGACGCAGGTCACGAGACAAATCGCCAAAATTCGTGGAAAAATATGAAATAAGCTGGAATGAAAAGATAACTCAGAGATCTACAACTCTTTTGTTCATCATAACCCAAGAACATGTATGTACAAACCGAAAAACGCGCCGTACACCGGCTGTTCCTCAAGAACAGAGAAATCGAAAAAATCCGAGTTTAATCATGCTCAAATCCTACTAAAATCTCAACCAAAGCTTATGAAACTTAAACCAGAAATTATACCAAGCAAGAGGAAGCCAACCACACAAAGAACATCAAGATCAAACGTCTAGATTAAGAGAAACCCATTAAACAACTCACGTGGGTAGAACACCTACCGAAAACGCAATCCTCGGCTGATTCCCCTCAAACCGATCACCAACAAAGTTTCAAACCACACCAGAGATCTTCCTCACGCCGCCACGGTTCCAACAAGCCTTCAAACGCTCAAAACGGTGACCGGAGGAGAGAGAACGGTGGAGAAGAAGGTTCAACCGGAAATAGGGGAAGCAGAGCTCGCGGGAAGGAGAAAGAAGAAGGAAGAAGAAGAGAAGGAGAAGAGGAAGAAGAAGAAGGAAAAGGGAAGGGGAAAGCCGGGGAAGGAGGGGAAAAGGGGGAGGAGAGGAGAGAAATTCCTCTCTCCCTCTGACAATGGAGGGCGATGGCCACGACAGCCGTCCTCGTAACTCCACCGACGTGCTATAGTATCCGGATCGATCCAAGAGTAAGTCGGATGGATCCAAGACCTAGCTGGATCGATCCAACACTAGCCTGGATCGATCCACAGGTCAAAAACCTCCTAAACGGATCTAGTCAAACACAATCATCAATCAGAGGCTGTGTGTGCACAAGGGTGAGAAACAAACCGACAAAGCACAATTTACCAAATTTCCCTTGTGGTCAACAACGAGCTACAGGAATAGAGGGACAGGTCCTCACATTAGACCTCTTACTATGTTTATCCTTTGGCAAGCTGTAGGCTACGCCTAGCCCTGCATGTTGTGATGTCATACTGTTGCATGCTTATATTTCTGTATCTCTATGCCTGAGCATTGCATGCATCTTGATTGCATTAGAAGCAGTAAGGCTAGGTGGTAGGCGATGGATTCAATCGCCGATCCGGGGTTCTCGGGTAGCCCGGATCTAGCCCTAGGTCCGGGGTTTGGTTAGTTGAGGACTAGGACGAGATTGTGTGGTGATTATCTGGTGTTGATCGAGGTTGCAACCTAGATATAATGATTTGAATTATGATATTGAGGAATAGAGGTCGTATTGTTTGTTTGTCCCAGGGGCCTAAGTGTTGATGTCGATGTCCATGACGTATGTCCCCATGCAAGGGGTGGTGTACGGTAAGAGCTCCGACGGTGAGTGCAGCGGCGACGCACCGACCCTGTGTCCGGGCTCGTGTAGGACGTCCTCCTTGTTTCGCCACTTGCGTGAGGGTGACCCTATTTAGGGGCCCATTCTGGATCGACGAGGTGTGATGCCTCCAGTGGCACCTTAGACTTGGGATGAAGGACAATACTATTGTGGTTTCCCTTTCCTTGAGTGTGACGTAGAGTAGAACCTTACTAGGCATTGTTGCTCACCCTACCTGGGCTGCATCGGCGATGCAGGTCGATGCAGTTCCTTCTTTCAGGTGTTCTTTTAGAAGATGGCGCGATATTTCGAGCTGATCGAGGACTTGGAGCTTCGAGGAGTTCTTCGACAGTTAAATTACAGTTTTCATCAATGATGTATAAATTGATGTATAATCTGATGTATCCAAGAACAGAATTGTATGATGATTAACTCAGTTCTATTTGAGACATGTTGTAATATTCTTTAATGTAGATATTGAGGAATGTAATGATGTCGAAGTTGTAATGTTGTAAAATTGTAAAATGTACAGACTTCTTGTGCTATAATTATAAAGGAGATTCTGTCAAAAAAAATTTGAACTGGAGGACCAAATTGTTCAAATTCGTAGCAATTATATATTGGTGCGCCTATTGATGATGTAAACATGTTTAGGTGACTCACACCCAATCTGAATGGGTTTTCAGGGTCAGGGCGTGACATGAAGTCCGCCATGGTGTGATCTCGCTCCCACTCTGACACTGGAAGGGGTTGTAATGGGTCTGTTAGATCCGCAACACTGCTATCGAAGTACACCCTACCGTCTGCTGACGCTGTCCAACCCTCAATCACGTGCTCGGTACCAACCGCAACACTGATCTCCATGAGCTTCGGATATATGCCCTGGGTCTCTATCACTCTGGCCATGAGAGCTGAGATGCTGTGAATAGCAATCAGCAAATCATCTGGAACCTGATCCTCGAACTCGGTCCAACTGACTATTTGTCTTCGATGAGCTGACAAACCCACTGAATCTGCTCTAGCCTCTCTAACAACTGCTGATGGCTGTCACCCTTCAAGCCATTGACGTAGTGACTTTAAGGCAAGAGCTCCCATCCCCTGATCACTCCAGTCAACGGTCCCGCGGTTCTGGAGATGCCTCTAATGAATCTCGAATACCGTTTTCGACCTCTGCCATCGTATATCTATGTTGAGCTCAGCTGAATTAATTGATCTGCCTGGCGCTGACACTGCCCGTCCGCCAAAACCTGTCTCTGAAGGCCAAACCCTCGCACTGGGACCCAAATAACGCCGATGCCCTTTCGAAAACTGTGATGAGAACCCCGAATGATGCTCATGCTCCTCCTCAACACGCTAGTAGATATGATGCTGTCGACGAATGCTACTGCAACTGATCAGTGTACGGCATGAAGATCTTCTACATCAGATCTGTGAAGGCTGCTAGTGTGTTCGTCAGAAGAAATGGCATCACTGTGAACTCCTACAGTCCATACCTCATACGGAAGGCTATCTCTGGGATGTTGGAATCCTGAATCCTTAGCTGGTGTAGTCGATGTGAAGGTCAAACTCTGAAGGGGTCGACGAGTCTCTCCACTGCTAATCCATCATCGACGCATTGTAGTAGGCACGGACTCTCTGCTGCAACACTGTCCAGCTTCCTGAAGCCTATGCATGTATGGAGGGAACCATCCACAATGAGAACCAGAACACAATCTGAGGCAACACACCTTGGCGAACGAAGTCCCGAGCTACTGACTCGGTCGACTGAGTCCTCGACTCTCCATATGCAGCTGACATCCACATGCAAACTTGCAACGCTCAAAACCGCCCAAAGGGACCTCGATCTCGAACTCAGTGTCTCGCGAAGGCGACAATAAGAAAATTCCTCAGAAAGGACAGTTACACAATTAACAACAACAACACGAGGGGAAACTGCTCACCATAGCACCCTCAAAAATAACGGGGAAGGAGTTCACCACGAGCCGGTGAAGAAGCCCCAGCTCTCGACAAGCAGAAGGATCACCAAACCTGTAAGGGCCTAAGTGTAAATAACTAGGCTTTTATGTAAAATATTGAACTTTCCCGTGATAAGGGGGTTTGCGAGGGGTTTTCTGCAAACTTTCCCACCTAACCCCACTACTCTCTTCTCTCCCGATTTTTTCTTCCCCTCTCTTCTTTCTCACCTCACAACCAGCCACCCTTTCCCGAGAGAGAGAGAGAGAGAGATGTTCTAGAGAGATCTAGAGAGAAGGGGGAGGGAGAGATCGAGAGGGTGGAGGAGGAGATCACCGGCGCCGGAGCTAAAGAGGGCGAGATCGGCAGCAAGGAAGAGAGATCGGCGCCGGAGAAGGAAGAAGGAAGGGAGGAAGAAGGTGGAGCTCGCTGTGGAGCGAAGATCCAGTGGGTCTCCGCCGGATTTCTTCCCGATCTCGACTGAGGTAAGTTTCCATCTCTTTTCCCCCTTCGTTATCGCGGTTTTCTTGGGTTTCCTCGGAGTTTTTGTGGTGAGGGTTGGGAGTTTTGGCGGTTTTCCGGCGTTGGGTCGCCAGAGACGACGTCGGAGTTGACGCCACTTCTCTTCCCGGCGACTGCAGCGTCGGGAAAGGGTGGAGGTGAACCCCGACGCCGTCCCCTGTCCCTGGGGTTTTTCTTTCCCAAGTTGGCAGCCCTGTTTCCTCTCCCGGCCATGGATTCCGGTGAGGATTCCGGTCGGCCCTTCTCTAGTCGTGGCTGCCGACCTCTTTGGGAACCTTGCTAGGGACAGCGATGGCTTCCCTTCTTCTCCCCTGGTACTTCTCCTCGGTGCTTGAGCACCCTGTTTGGAGATCCGACGGAGCTCCGGCGTGAGCTCCGGTGATCCTTGGGGAGGAAGGCGTGTGCGCTATGCACGGCGTCTGCTTAGTGCACTGGTCAGTGCCCTGTGCACGGGTCAGTGCCTTGTGCACGCAACAACGCCCTGTTAGCTGTTTGCTAACGTGCTGCTAAGCCTCTGACCCCCGTTTATGTCGTTTTCCGTGCCGCTTTGATCGGCTTTTCGTGATCGATCTAATGCTAGTAGTACTAATTTATTTATGGCTCTAATGGATTGTAATATCGATTATCGTGCTCTGTACTATATAGAACACTATTGACATGACAAGGTAGAACTCTTATTATGTATGTCTACAACCTGGGACCATTGGTGTGCTTAATTATAATTTTATGCACTTAAAATTGCTAGAGACTAGCAATAAGTTGGTTGAGGGGTGTGATGAGTGTATGAAAGTGCACTCTGAATAGCCGTATAACTAGTTTAATTACTGGATGTTTCATCCTTAATTAGTCTTTTAGTACTATTTTTATACTTATATGTTGCATCACAAAGTTATTTGGAATATGCAGGAAATAGGAGCTAACGAAGCAAAGCTATGTCATATTCAACATCGAATCTGTACCTGCTCAGAATGAACCAGATAATCTTCTATACATGGTTGGAAAGCTCTTGAAGTCTAATTTTGGGATGATTTTACGGTTTGTGATTCTGAGTTTTCTAGAGGAAGTTACGGCAATATTAGTACCAATTACGCAGTCTGGATGGCAAAACAGTAAATACTCAGGAAAGACGGATCGATCATGTTCCCTAAAAGGATCGATCCTTTTATGCAGACAGACCTGACAGAACGCATACTTTTCATATGATCACAGAAGGATCGATCCTCCTTTCACTCGAGAATATTGAGAAAATCGTCGAGGAGAAGGATCGATCTTTCTCCTATTGAAGGATCCATCCTTCTATCCATCCTACAGAGAAGGCTCAATCATGCTTCTATCAAAGGATCGATCTTGCTCGGGTGTAGCCAGAAATTAAAGATTTTGATATGAAAGGATCGATCTTACACCTATGGAAGGATCGATCATACCTTCGCAGTGAAGAAAATTAACGGCTCAGATCTAATCCGAGGATGGAGACACTTTAAGGCTATAAATAGAACCCTTTTTAGGGTTTGAAGGGGTCGACCAGCACTATTGGAGGCGTTTACAAGGCCGAAAAGAGGGGAGAAGACCGCATCAAGATCTAGGGTTTTTCTTTCTTATCATTCTTATGAATATCTTGGTTGTTTTCATGATGAACATGAGTGGCTAATCCCTTTGCTAAGGAACCGATGTAGCCCTAACTGAATCATTCTATCTTATTGAGTTAATGTTTTAATCAGTTTATTTTCCTTGTTTCATTCAATATTATAACTGAGATCTTAAATACCTTTATCTGGCCAATAGAAGTATTATAGATTATTTTATGTGAGATTGGGTGAGGGTTCATTCCCTAATCTTGCAGGATCTATGAATGAATGAGTTTATGTCAAGGCCGGGTTCAAGCTAAGACAACTCTTGGTTCATAATTATCCTTCAGAGCTTAATGGATTCTTGATTAACACATACTTATGGGTTCATTAGCTAGGGTTAATTGAGGAAACTTGGTGAATACCGCGATCGAACTGATCATCATACTAGAAGAACAAGCCCATGGATTTAAATTGAGATTTTATTGATTCAATGCATAGAATGAGGATGTTATGGTGAAATCGGAACCTTAGGCCGTGTTTGGTTTAGATGTTTTCTGTTTTCATTTTCTTGAAAATGAAAATCTGTCTTGAAAACATGTTTGGTTTGTTAGATGCACAAAACGTTTTCAGGAAACGAAAGCAGCATTTTCCGGAAATGATGAAAACGCTTTTTAATCGTTTTCCCCGAGAATAGAAAACGAAAATAAAACCCAAACCCCTCTCTCCCCCGATGGTCTCTCCCCCGATGGTCTCTGCCCCTCTCTCCCCCGATGGTCTCTTTTGCGAGGTTCTCTCTCCGATGGTCTTTGGGTGATCTCGTCGCCGCCATAGCTCCTAGCCGCCGCCCATCTCTCCCGATCAAGACGGTGGCTCTCCCGATAGAAAACCCTCTCCCTCGATGGAGTCTCTGGCGAGTTCTCGGTAATGTCGTCACCGCCAAAGCTCCCTTCCGCCGGATCGTGGTGACATCAAAGGGTACGACTGCGAGATCCTTCTCTCTCTTCCCCTCCCGGCCACCTCTCTCCCTCTTTCTCTCGATGCATTTCCATTATTAGTGATCGATCATATTCCTCCTCTAAGATGAAGACTAACTTCCTTGCTCTTCGCAGCAACCCACACATAGAGTTCTTGGCAAAGGCTGTCGGAGACTCGAATCGGACTCGGAAGAGTCAAGGCGTCAGGCACTCTACTGGTACCCCTCCCCCAAAACCCACAACCCTCTCTCTCTCTCTCTCACGGATCTCTTCTCTTCTAGCCAAAAGAAGGGATTATTCTTATCCAAATATGGTTCTCTCTTTACGCAAATATGGTTCTTTTGCTTGTTCTCTGCTCTAAATTTTGGATCTCTCTCCATTTCTCAAAAATTTGGATTTTCTCTGTTCATTTTGATGGCTCATAGGTTTTGTGATTGGAATTAAGAGGATAATATGTTGTCTTCTACGATTTTTGTGGCATTATATGATGGTGTTATTCACTGCTTTTGCTCTGATTAGAAATTGTTTACTTATTTTGTTTAGTTCATCGAGTGGTTTGGCTGAGAGCCTGATATGAACTTATTTTGTTTTTACTTGAGCTGAAGTTATGTAAGTGTGGACTTATTGGCATTGATCATACTAATTTCACCTTTATAAAGATTTAAGAGCCCATATAATATTTCTCAGTGGTTAAGTATGAGTCAGAAGAAAGCAACTTAATTCTCATGATTGGTCAAACTAAATCAATTTCTAATCTCTGGTTTATAGTACACAAATTGACTATAGATAACAAGCTATTTATAAAGTACAAATAACTAATCAATATTTGTTTATCCAATACAATGGACAGATTTTTATCAGTCAAAATCAAGCAATCTTTTGGATGATCATCCTGAGAACAGCACTAGCGTGTCATGATGTATCTGCAATTTGTAAACAAGAGATTCTTCAACAATTGTTGTCTCTGTTGACTTAGCATTAAGGAGTCTATTAACTGTCTGAGTTTGTTCATGTTCATGAGTCCTTTACGAATTGCTTGCTTATAAATGACAACATAGATGCATTTGGTGGCTGTTAGGAGTTGTTTATAAATCTTCTTGACAATATTTCAAGCAGTGCTTCTTTTGTTCCTTGGAACTTGTTTGTTATATAGCCAATTGTCTAGATGGGAGGTTACTAATCCATCCCCAAACATCAATAACTCTGTTAGTAGCCATAAAAGAGTGAGTAGTTTGGATCACCGTTCTTTCCTCCATGGCATATTTAAAGCTTCGGATCAAGAGTTCCTGTTGCTTTAAGCTATTGGAAGTCAAAAGTAACCTAGCTTTGATTCCCTGCAAATTTAAAGCATGTGAGGGTATTGATTTCTAACAAAGCAGATTCTTATAGCGGTGGAACTTCTATCTTTTATTAGAAAAGTTAGATTAGAGAGAGGAAATTTCTTCTGTATGGTCAAAACCTAGGACCCAAGGCAGAAGCATCCACCTACTATTTGCTTTTACTATTGCTATTACTTCAACATAAGAATCACATGAAAATCATAAATCTACCTGGTGAATTATACAGATGACTGAGGTGTATTAAAGACCAAAATCTGATACAAACTCTATCTAGATAACAAGCACTTGACAGCATAGTAACTTACCAAAAGAATTGCTCATTTACCCATCATAAAGAAAACAAAGTTAAACTACCATAAAATGCTCGACAGTTTTAAGCTCAGAGCAGAACAATATCTCAAACAACACATGAATCCAAATCAACTTGCGTAAAAGCACAAACCCTGATTTCAACCAAATCACAATGCGTTGATTGTGATACCCAAACAGTAAAAAGATCTCAGCATTTCTTAGTTCCATAAAATTTTGGCCATGCATCGAGTAGAATTACCGTAATATTTTCTCTAGAAAAGATGAATAACATATCAGCACAAAAACACCAATAGAGTTGCAAAAAAACAGATTAGGTCAAAGGATTAGCATATCCCACCAAAGCACATCACAGCACAAGCAGACACTAGAAATGACAAAAATCAGGGCTTCACACATAATCTTCTTGTCACTTCTAAACAGACTTTCTTGTTACCAAAAATATCGCATAGATATCTGATTTCCTGTTTGCTCTTGGACTAGGCTTTCCTTCTTTCCTTCTTTACTTTCTCAAAATGAATCTCCATGTCATTTTTCTCTCAAATCTGTCAAAATTTAAAAAATCAGTAATTTGGGTTTTGATTGTAAACTGTAGTTTAGTGAACACAGAATTGGAACGAATTTTTTAGGTATTAAAAAGTACTTTCCATGTGGATTTCTGATTTGAACTACGTAGTCTTTTCCACATGAATAAATATTGGTTTCTTGGTCTCCTTGAATTATGTTAGTGATTGAGCTATTAAACATGTCCATATTTGTACATCTCGTGTTGCATTGCGTAGAAATCAATTGATACAGCAATCAAGCTCCATCAAGAGACATTTCAGATTGTTCATAACTACCTCTCATTTCTGCACTGAAGATTTACATTTTTAGGTATAGTTTCTTTCGTTTAACTTAAGACCCACTTGCAATCCCTTGTAATCAATCAAATCAGTGGACCTCTGCGCCTCAGTTCGAATTGTCTTCAAAGGAGATTGAGCTTGGTCCCCCTGACAGATCTAGCTAGCAAAGTATTTTCTTCTCCATAAATAGTTTCTTTGCAAATAATATCACTTTTTCTATTTTTTGGACAAACTGAGACAAGCGGATGGTGTAAAGCTACAAAAGAGAGCCAAGACAAAACGTTGAGGAAAGCCTAGTCCCAGGAACTCACAATTTTTTATTGTCTTTCATAGACACTTTTTCATCTGCATTTAGGAAGAACTCCAAGCTCGATCCAACTTGCTAACACTCTATGAATTTTATTCTGTTCTTGGCTGGATTTTTGAACAGAAACCACCTGTTGATACTCTCATTTATACGTGATCTTATATGATGTTAGATTCTTGAGTATTGTATTGTATATTCATAAACAATTTTGAATGATTGCAGAAAAACAAAAGAGATTACAAGGCACTTAGGAAAGAAGGATGCGAGCATTATAATTTAGAGATCAAATTGCTACACAAATGTGGAATGACTTTTTGGCGACTCGATAATGATCCTTTGCTATCAATATAATATGAACATTTTGTATTGTTTGTAGTGTTACTTTAGACAACAAACTTGATGTTATCATATTTTATTTGGAGAATGTTATAGTTCAATATTGGTTTAATGTTGCATGTGTTTTAAATTTCTAATTTTTATTATTTTACTTAATTTAAAAGTCAAACGTATATATTGCTTATGAAAAAAATTATGTCTTGAATATATACATTATATACTTGTATTAAAAAAATGAGTTTTAATAGCTCCAAAATAGTAAATTACAAATAAGATATAAAACTCATATATTAATGATCACTTCCGTGCATATATACAAAATAATGATAATTAATTTATAAAATTAAACTCATTGAAAACAAAAACTATTGTTACAAACCAAACACATTTTCATGTTTTCATTTTCAGAAAACAGTTTTTTAACATTTCAAACCAAATGTGTTTCCATATTTTCATTTTCAGAAAATGAAAACAGAAAATAGAAATGAAAACAGAAAATGAAAACATGAAATATTTTTCAAAACCAAACAGCACGTTAGTATTCATCCATTATATTTCCATCATTTTCTTATTTCGTTATTAGATCTTCTATTTTCGATACTTCATATTTCTTACTTTTCCTTCCTTATTTTCTTTCTTTTATGTTCTTTAGCGTTTTACTCTAATAATCTCTATAAATCTCTATGGGTACGATACTCGTCTTACTGCTATACTGAACACACCAATTCGTATACTTGCGAGATATAAAATTTATTCATCATGTACCCCATTGTTGCTCTAGCATACCGAGCTAGATGAACCAGCCAACCCGCGTGTCGTCACGATACTCCAGGATATCCAAAACATCCGGGATCCAGGACACCTCCTTCAATCAGTCCTCTATTGTCAAAGGATCTCAAACATCACGTCTGGACCACAACGGATCCACCTCTTGAAATTCCAAGAGCACATAGGCAACACACGTCCAATCCCTACTCGTTCGTCTCCAGCACGGGGGGAGACGCTGTCAGGCGAGGGAACGGATGACACCGGTGCGCATGCACATCTCCCCCTGCGACGTCATGACGCAATCGGAAAGCAACAAAACACAACAACAAAGAGATAAATAACCACATCACACACAATCGCAAACAAACATGCAAGGATGTTCTAGAACTAGAACTATCCCATTTCACACTCAAAATCTTAGCCGCAAGCCTAATTCTATCCCTGGAACCTACAACCTGCTCTGATACCAAGTTGTCACGCGAAATCCATCCGGACCGAGGCATGAGGGGAAACCTACACTATTTACATCCGATACCGTACGACAATACACAAACCGGAATAAATTTGAACTTAAAGACTTCCAAGGTCATAAAGGTAAAACTAAATATTACATTGCGGGATAAACCTCAATCAAAACAAGGGACATGATTTTATATATTAAATGTTAAGTACATCATCCTCAAAGGTCACAATAAACAAAAACTGCCAAAATATACATCTGCCCCTCTGAGACCTCAAACACCTCCGAAAGTCGACGCGCCGCCAAGGCATGATCCAGCTGGAACCATCGAGGATGAGCTGACGTCTGCACATGCAAACGCAGCCCGGGTAGAAGTGAGCAATAAGCTCAGTAGGGTTCTATTCTACTCTACGTCGCCCAAGAAAAATAGGAAACTACAAAGTCCCGGATTCTATCATATCTCTAAAGAAAACTCACGTTACGTCCACCGCCTACCCCAGGGCTCGCGCTCTATGACCTCAACTGTCAACAGCCGTCCCTCTCAACCACCAAGCGCCCAGTGTTGAACAACAAAGGGGTAGGACCCAGGGCAGCACATAACTTCCCTTAACACGGATACTGAGCATGAGTCAAGAACTCTGGGCGAGCTCTACACCTCAAACAACAGATAATAGCCAACTAGACACATCCACAAGAATACAGAGATTTGGCATAACAATCATGCCCGAGGCCTTGCTACCTAGCCACGGTCCTAGAGCTAGATCCGAGTTACCCGAGAACCTCGGATCGGCGAAGACCATATTCGCCCGAGCCCTAGCCTTATGCTCAAATGCAGACAAACTGCATGCAAAGTTTAGGCACATATAAAGAGATATAAGCATGCAACAAGATGACAGCAATTATACAGGGCTAGGAATAGCCTATAGCTAGCTAAAGGGGTGAGCATAGCAAGGATCTCAAATACAGATAAGCTATACTAACAATACAATGATTAGAGCAAAGTGATAAACACAAATATACAATAGTCTTCAGTGCTCTCTGGCACCTGACAGACTAAGGTTCCACAGCTACCCCACAGGTAACTGGCCAACAACCAAGCTACAATAACAATTGAGCCAATTTTGGCATTACAACGGCGTCCATAGCCGTTAACCGAAAATACTACAAGGGGATACAACCCCGCCTAAGCCAACAAGCCACACATACAAGATATATAATCTACCAGTACAATGGATTATGCCCCCGGCGCGCGTCAGCAATCAGCCGGGCTATTAATCAAAGCAGTAAAACTTTTCTAAGCATGCGGGGCACACCTTCGCCCCATTTATACTAAACATTTCTGGGGTCATCACTCCCCCGGTTACCCATTAAGCGATAAAACAATCACAAACTACATTTATATATATAGCATGCTCACAAACTTACAGTGTAATCTGGAGATTAACCCGTCAAAATCCTGATTATAATATTATAATAATTGTTACCTATCATCGGGAATGCCACGCGAGAAATTCGGGTCGAAAAGAAACCGAAAACACCAAATTCGGATCAATTATAACAAATCAGCATATAAAAGATCAATCATCTTACCGAAGATGATCGGTCATTTACATGGGTGCTTACTGTCAAGGATAAATGATCGATCTTCACTCCAAAGGAAGATCGATCTTCCTTTAGGGAATTCCATGCCTGGGAAGGAGAGATCGATCTTCTTTCACAAGAAGATGGATCTTCCTTAAGATGGTGTTCTGTCTGAGGAAGAAGGATCGATCTTCTGGCACCAGAAGATCGATCTTTCTCAAACACACTCCCTGTCAAGAAGAGGATCGTTCTTCTTGGGACAAGAAGATCGATCTTCTTCAGACGAAGCAGAACACTAACAAATGAAAGATCGAACGAAGATCGATCCTTCATATGTCGGTAGGAAAGATGAATAGTGTCTGAGATCCAATTTCTTGGATTTGATCTATCAAAATGTATCGAAATCAAACCAAACTTGGCAGGCATATGCAGTTGGATGTGGGAATCTATTGACACTACGAAATCCAACTTTCGATGATCAAATCCTCCGAATTAAATCAAATTTCCTGAAAGCCGACGAAACTGATGAAAAATTGAATTTGTTGGATTTGATCTATCAAATGGCGATGGAATCCATTTAAACTTTACAGGAAGGTTTATTTGATGGTGGGGGATTCATTCATGCAATAAAAACCGAACTCAGATCGTGAAATATCATATCTGAGTCCTTCCCTGTCGAAAAACCGACAAAAATACGGAATTCATCCGAAAGAATACGGAAAGATTCATTCCGATCAAGGGCGTACGATTGCACTCGCTTATCGACGTGGGTGCGAATCCATGACCTTCCCATTGATTACCTAGAAACTGATGCTTTGAGCTCGCTTATGAGGAAGGTTGGCCCATTGCTAGCGGTGGATACTTCCACTACGTTTGTAGATAGGAACTGGTTCGCCAGGGTCTATATCGAGGTTGATGTCTCGAAGCCGGCGCGACTGGGTGAAGTGGTGGGTAACGGAGTGCCGGGAGTAGATCCTGTGTGCTTCGTTCAGCCTTCCATATATGAAAACTTGGATGCATGTGACTTTTGTGACTGCTTCGGGCATATAGCAAGCAACTATATGAAGAGGAAGGAGGAGCATAGGAAGAGGGCGATGGTGGCCCAAAGCAAGCAACCTTTGGGGGAATCAGAAGCTGCTTCTAAGGACGGGGCACAACGGATGGAAGCGAAGCCTCCTAAGAGTGACATCAATTATACAAGACGGTCTTAGGGTTACCAACTCATTGGAATTGGGTAGAAACACCTACATGTAGCAACAAGCAGGCGTTCTACGAGATCCTCAACTCCGATCGTCGTGGATCCGCGTCGAAAAGCTGCAGCCGGAGCTCCACGCCGGCAGCCAACTAAGGAGAGAGGAAAAGAGAAAGAGAAAAGGAAGAGAAGAGGGAGAAAAGAGAAGGGTTTAAATAGAAAGCTGGAATCGATCACAGCCGTCCATTTCGATCTATCCTGATCGAGCTCCGATCTTCCGATCGGAAGCGCCCTTAAGGTTCTAATCAATCACATACATCAATCAAAGGCACTGTGTTCAATGCGAGTGTGAAACCGACTGCCAGGAAGCAAATTTACCAAAATGCCCCTATGGTCAAAAACAGTGATGCGATCAACCGATCGCATCCCAAGGCCAACCGAGCCAAATCACAAAATCGGACCCTCGACTTAATACTGTCAGACCGAGATGGAGGTACGGGTCCTCACAACCTATCACCCTTAAAGAAATTTCATCCCAAAATTCAAGTAAGCGTAGGGCCGGAAAGGAAGAACCAACTAGTCCTAGTAGCACGAACGCCCACATAAAGGAAACTACCTACTGGGTCGAACAGTCGAGGGAACTCTCGGCGCATTCGATCCTCTCACTCCCAGATCAAGCCCTCTGCACTACCATGCCTCCATCTGATCATCACCAACGGTATCGATTTGCCTCTCAGCACCTGATCCCGTCTGTCTAGAATCTGCACTGGCTGCTCTATATAGGTGGTGTCCTCCTCGACTATGATGTCGTCGTGTCTGATCACATAGGATGGATCTGGAATGTACTTCCTCAACATCGAACATGTGGCGGTAGAACACACAACTGCCAAGTGTGGAATAGAGTTGATCTGTAAGCAAACCTTCTGTCGCCAACTACGAACTCTAACGGTTGTCACCTCCGATCTAGATAAATCTTCTGTCAACTCTGACCTGATCTGTGCTGATCTCTCTCCCTCAGAAGGTGCAATGCCGGTACTGAGTTGTCAATTGCGGAAGTAGGCAAACTCCGCTATGAGAATGTGCTCTTGTCGTCTAATGTCTGCATCAATAGTACGTGCTCTAAGCACATCACCAGGGATCTGAATGGTCCCCTTTTGCCGTCTATCCATCTGTGTCGCAAGGTGTTGTGCTGAAAGTCAACAAAATGGTCATCGACTCCTAAGAGTTGTACTAGAACCTGTCTGTGATCCTGGAATCATGGTATGAAGTGATGGAAGCTGAAGCATCACACAATCTGATCACCTCTCTGACATGTGGACTGCTATGTGACACATATACTCCTCACCAATGGTATATGTGCTGATCTAACCTCTGGATTTGACCTCTTGATTTGACCTCTGCATCTAGTGCCAACCAAGCTGATGAAGAAATCCATGATATATCTCTGTGCCTCATGAATGAACAACAACAAGAGAGGAGTGAACCTCACGTAGGATGTCCTCGTGCAACTCTGGATCTACTACTCGGCCTCTGGGTACAATCAATTGTCTGCTGATGCCGTTAGGAATCCCTGCAGGCTCAGTGTCATCGTCGCTCCATGTCATCATGGCTCTGGTACAGACTCTTTGAGTACGGTTGCCTCGACGTCCACCTCGTATGGTCTCAGCTCTCTGCCAACTCTGACCGATCCTCTATGTGGAGGAACCTTTGCAACACCCTATCATGAATTGAGAACTCCAAAGATCATCGCCTCTGAACTACGTAGCTGTCTCGTCTGCTCTATGCTAATCTCTCTAAAGATTGTCTGATGATGTCCGAAGTGGTGGGTGATGTCTCGACAATCTCCATTGAGCAATCGGAAAAACGGTGCGAACTACCGTACTACACCTCGAATGGCACCGCATCAGTCTGGACTGATGGCTGCTGAAGTAGGCAAACTCTAGCAAAGGGACGTACTCCTCCCAGCTTCCTCCTGCAATCTGGTGATGACGTCCACCATGGTGTGCTCCCACTCCCACTAGGACACTGGAAGGGCTGCAATGGGTCTACCGGATCTATAACACTGCTAACGAATCACAACCTGCGGTCTGCTGACGATGTCCATCTCTGAGTCACGTGCTCGGTACCGATTGTGAGGACCTATCCCTCTACCCCTGTGGCTCGTTGTAGACCGCAAAGGCAATTTGGTAAATTACGCCTTGTTGGTTTATTTCACACCCGCGTGTGCACACACTGACCTTGTTTGTGTTAGTGTTTGGTTAGAAAGGTTAGGTGGACCTGAGATCAAAAGATCCAGGCTTGGGCTTATGTTTAAGCCCAAGTTTAGCTTTCTGCACTTAAAGGATCGATCTTTCCTTTCTAGAAGATCGATCGTTTGGTGCTAGAAAGTCAAGGCGCGATCATAATGAACGTGATCAATCATACGTCGGTTCGTTTGTCTATAAAACGGGCGGAACCTTCTTCCTTGAATCCCTTTTGAAATCCACGTTCTTGAGCTCTGAGCTGCCGGATTCTGAAGAGATTTGGGACGATCCGAGGCTTAGCAGCTGGGATTGAAGCAGCTCTTGTCTAGGTAGGGATCCTACCTATGTTTTCTTTTCGATTTTTATGAGTTTGAGTTGATTGTGTTTTGCTTCGCTTAGATCTTGATGCATGCTTGTTAGTTTGTAGTATTTCTACCAGTTTTGGACTTGTGGTCCTTCGCACTACCATATCCCAAGGTTTTGTGGGATTTGGTGGAGTTTTCTGACGGTATTTCTCGCCGTCCACTCACCAGAGAACCCATCAGGATCGATCCTTCTTGAGGAAGGATCGATCTCTCGGGGGTTGGTCATGCCTAGCCCGAGAAGGATCGATCATCTGGTTAGAGATGATCGATCAAGTGCCTTGGGTACCATGGGCTGTCCTCTGTCGCAAGGATGATCGATCTTCCTGGGAGGAAGGATCGATCATCCTTGGCACGACATGGAAGGTTGTTCTCTGTCGCGATGATGATCGATCTTCCTGGGAGGAACGATCGATCATCTTTGGCTCGACAGGGAAGGAAACTCTCTATCACTTGGAAGATCGATCTTTTCTTAGGAAAAGATCGATCTTTGATAGCAGAGAGGGATTTTTCTTTGGTTTGCCCGTGGGGCTTTGTATGTACAGATTTCCTTATATCTTTATACCTTGTACATACTTTTAAGCATGCTCGCCCCATATTAGGGGCAGTGGTGAACCAGGAGAGTGATGACTCCTGGGATGTTTAGAATAAGTGGGCGAGTAGCTTGAGTGCTTTCCATAGCCTTGCATGCCGGCGTGCGTCGAGGGCTTTTACCAGCGTGGTTTGTCTCTGTTGTTTGCGGGCCTGCTTCCCGATGCAGGTTGCTGGTGAACTGGCTGGCAGTTGGTGGTGTACCACTACAACAGTTTTAGACCTTAAATACATGTTCACCACCCCGGGGCGGTAGCGTGCAGAGCCCAGCCCATGTTATGCTATCATCACGTACTTCTGCACGCTTTATCTCTTCTCTCTGCGTATGTTCATCGCATGCATCTCTGTTGTGCATTAGTTGCATGGTTAGGGTGTGGGTGATTTGTGGGTCGCCGTCTTGAGGCTTAGAAGCTCGGATTTAGCCCTAGGACCAGGGTTGGGTAGTTTGGACCCGGTTTGAATTGTGGTGTACAATCAAATTCGATGATAGGCCTAGATGACTGGTACACATGTTGCTTAATGATTGTAGAGGTCATGTCGGCCTCGAGGCGGATTCTGAGGTGTAGCCGGTGTCCCACTGTGATGACTCTTGAGTAGAGGGGTTGCCTACTCAGAGGTGCCATTCCCCGCAAGCAGTGCCGGTTCCTGCTTACTGAGTGTGACCCATCATGTGACCAGTTTGTCTGGAAGACCATGATCGTGGACCTCAGGGACACGCGGTGGGGTTATGGGACCCCTGTATACACCCAGGTCTTACTTGAGGGCGACATTGTTGTGTTTCCCTCTTCCTTTTTTGTATCGTAGTGTAGTTTCCCTGCTGAGCTTTGTTACTCACTCCTACCCGGGCTGTGTTTTGCAGGTGCTGGCGTTAGCTCCTCTTCGGTGGCCCCTATCGGGCAGTTGGTCGGCGGTGCGGCGGAGTCTGAGAGGTGACGATCTTTTACTGCTTTGAATCTTTGTTAGTTAGCCTGCCTCCTACGGGAGTGTTTTATATTTGACATTCCCCTGTCTCGCTCTGACCCGCGAAGGCCCAATCGAGTCGGGCGACGCGAACCGGAACCAAACTAATGCGGAATAATTTTGGCGAGGGGTTCCCTCTAACCTACAGGTCTTCCTAAACAATTCATAAGCACCCTTATAAAAACTAAGATTAACTAACAAAAAGGGTGTAGATGATCACCGCTCCTCCAGCACCGCCAGACGCCGCCGCGCCACCAAACACCTGCCCGGTAGGGGCCACAGAAGAAGAGCTGACGCCTGCACCTGCAAAACGCAGCCCGGGTAGAAGTGAGCATAAAGCTCAGTAGGGTTCTACACTACGACACACAGAAAGGGAGGGAACACAACAGTGTCTCCCCCAATTACGGTCTGGGTGTACACAGGGGCCCCATAACCCCACCGTGTGGCCCTGAGGTCCACGATCATGATCTTCCAAAAGAACAGGTCAGATGATGGGTCACACTTAGTAAGCAGGAAAACTACACTGCTGACTCACAAGCAGGAACCCGACACTGCTGGCAGAAAATGGCACCGTTGAGTAGGCACTCCCTCTACTCAAGAGTCGTCATAATTGGACACCGGCTACACCTCAGAACCCGACTCGAGACCGACACGACCTGTAAATCATCGATCAACAAGCGTATTCAAGTCATCTAAACCTATCATCAAGATCGACAGAATACTACAATCCAACCTGGACCTTGCTACCCGCCACGGTCCTAGAGCTAAATCCAAGCTACCCGAAAGCCTCGGATCGGCAATCGACCCATCGCCCACACCCTAACCTTATGCATCTAATGCGCAACAGAATGCATGCTATGATCATACGCAGGCAAGAGATAGGCATGCAACAGTATGATAAATATAACATACAAGTCTAACCAGATCGCTGCAGCGGTACTACCAACCGCTGCCAGCCAATCCGCAGCGGTTCCCGGCATTACGACGGTACCGCGACCGTCAACTACGGACTCCTGCAATGGGAAGCTACCCCAAAAACCCATATGAACATATAATATAATATTATATGTTCAGCACATATAATATTATTAAAACGAACAAGATCCTCTAATTATGTGCTAAGTGATCTCGTCGATCCGGCATCTAAACGATGTCAGATTCGAGATCCATCTTAGACACCTTCAGCTAAACATGCTGGGATCAATATATCCAAAATCGGGAAACATCAGACGGCTAGATTAACCGAAAAATACTAATCAAAATCACTAACCTCACTAATTACCTTTAATTGCTACAACGTAGCCCATCCGTAGGAAATTCATAAGAAATCGTAAGAAAATCCTAAAATTATGAAACCAGTTGGGTCTGAGAGTCGATTCAAAGATATACAACTCTTATGTTCTTCAGAACCCACATTCATTTACAGAAAGACCGAAAATCACGCCGTAAACCGGCTGTTCTTCAAGAACAGCAGAAACCGGAAAATCCGAGTTTAAACATGCTTAAATCCTACAAAAAACTGAATGAAATCTTATGAAAGTTACAACAGAAATTAACCTAAGCAAGAGGCATCCAAAAACATCAAGAACATCTAGATCTACAGCTAGATCTAGAGAAAACCCCTAAACTAACTCAAGTAGGTAGAAACCTACCAGAAGCGCACTCCTCTGCTGATTCCCCGCAGTACGACCACCAAGCCGGTGTCCAAGCAAGCCAAGGATCTTCGTCTCATTACCATGAGTCCAACAAGCCTTCAAGCGCCCAAAAAGATGGTCGGAGGAGGGAGAACAGAGGGGAAGAAGAAGACGGGAGCAAACCGGAAAAACAGGGGAATGTCACGGGCTATTTATAGGCTCGAGTCCGATCGATCACTCCATGGACCGATTGATCGGACTGGCCAGGTTAAATCTATTCACGTCCTTAGCCGGACACGTCGGCCACCGACACAGGTCCGATCGATCGCTTCAAGGAGCGATCGATCGCACACGAACCGCCATCTGCCCCAAAAACAGGCTTCTGCGCGCCCGAGCATAGATCTTTCGATCCCAAGCCCACCTAGGGTTCTAGCAAACACGTAAAACAAACATAGGAGCTGTGTGTGCACCACGCGGGTGTGAAACAAACCGACAAGAAGTAATTTACCAAATTGCCCTTGCGGTCCACAACGAGCCACATGCTCGACCCAAGCGGTCGACCCAGGAATAGAGGGACAAGTCCTCACATCCTAATACCCTTAAAGGAAATCTCGTCCCAAGATTCAATAAGGGTAGGGCTCGGAAACAACAAAACAACTACACTAGAAGACAGGACAAGAGGGACCTCGAGAAGGAAACAAGGGCGCAAACTCCTGCGCCATGCGCGCCTCGCGCTCCCAGGTCATCTCCTCGGCGCCTCTGTGCCTCCACAGTACCTTGACCAAGGGAATCGTCTTCCCCGCAAGACCTGATCCCTCTAGTCAAGTACCCGAACTGGCTGCTCGACGAACATCGCGGCTGCCTAAAGCTCAATGTCATCCACCCTTATGATATGAGACGGGTCTGGGTGATACTTCCTCAGCATCGACACGTGGGAAGTCGGGTGCATAGCTGACATGTGCTGAGGAAGATCCAGGCGGTAAGCTAACTCGCCGACTGATGTCGCTCAAATGTGTCACGCACAGCGGTCGCGGTGCAGTACAGCATAAGAGAGGTCGAAACCACAGAGAGACAAGCAGAAAATATCCAAAACGCAAATAACGATGAATTGAAGACAAACGAGAACTTAAGAATTAAGTAAATTATATCAAAGGATTTAATGATAATATAAGATTAACTAGAGATATCAGGATTTTAATAAGGGTAGGCTTCAGGAATCATTTCACTCGGATTTAGGTTCTTCTTCTACCAATGGTTCATATAATACTCGGTTAAGGGATTCACATCCCAATCACCTTAACCGGAAGATATAGAATTATGAATCTGATAAAATATAAATGTCTATTTCTATGTCTGGTTCTTCTCGTTGTAACCCTATCTCCGTCCTACCAGATCCTAAGAATACACGATACCGGCTGTCACTACAGGCAACGCATAGCAAAGATTCCTCGGGATAGAGCCCTAACCTTATCTTACCAGATCCCTAAGAATACACAATACCAGCTGTCACAACGGACAATGCATAGCAAAGGTTTCGCGATACTCGGTAGGAGAATCAAAAGAGATAACTATGGGATCACAATATCATAAAAGAAGCATGACTGGATTTATAATAATGTTTAACCACAAAGCAATCTGTAAAGATCCAATACATAAATAGAGTTTAAACAATGAAGATTAAAACTATGAATCATTGTTGGAGAAGAAACCCTAGTCCTCGCTAGATCATCCGTCCGCCATGCCCGCGGCTTAGTCGGCCATGGATGGAGATTTCTTCATCTTCTTTCTTGCTTTTCTCCCCTCCAAAGCTCTGTAAAAAAATCCCCTTAGAACCAGCCTAATTTCGGATTAAAATAACCATATATATAGGGGAACTCCCGAAATTAGGGTTTTAGTTGAGTTGGACTTATGGTGCAACTCGGATTTCCTGAGTTAATCCTAGCAGCTCTATTCCGGTCACAGTTGGGTCCTATCCAACCGGAATTTGGAAACTTGCTCAACACAAAAGTTGTAGAGTTGGAAGTCTTCTGTGCGATCCCAATGATTTCATAATATTCAGAGTTATCTGGAATATTTGACGAATATTCTTCTAAGCTTCGACAGAACAGTTTTCCAGCTTGTCTAACTTCATCTATTCTTCCAATCTGCTATCATACTATCCAGAATCTCACAAAATGTCCAACATGAAAGTTGTATATATCTGAACCTTCTATCACATATTAAATTTTCAGAATATTATAAATTCCAGAGAATATGTTATGAATATTTTCCTACCAGTCGATGAAACTGTATTTCACCTCATTTTCTGTAATCTGGGTCGCCCCGACTAAGATCGATCCTTTGTAAGGCCAAGGATCGATCCTTCTCAGTAGAATGGATAGTAGGATCAATCCTTCTGTGATCATCTGAAAAGTATGCGTTCTGTCAGGGTCGGATCGATCTTAGATCCTTTGATAGAGTAAGATCGATCCTTTGAGCATCAGATGATCTTCTTCTTCCGTAACTGCTCTGTCTGCACCTCTCATACTCAAAATAGCATATCTTCCTCTAGGAAACTCCAAATCACGAACCGTAAAAACTCTCGGAAACTAGACTTCCAGAGATTTCCAATCATATATGGCATTTTATGTTCATTCCGAGAAGGTACAGTTTTGGTGTTAAATACCCATCTTTGCTTCAATTACCTGCATAATACAAGTAACTTTGTGAAGCAACATATACGGACGAAATCATCTATATTAATCATGAAAACTAAGCAAATAAGCTGCTCTTAGTCATGTTCAGAGTGCACTTTCATGCACTCATCACACCCCCCAACCAGCTTACTGCTAGTCTCTAGCAATTCAAAGCGCATAAAATATAATTAAGCACACTAACGGTTCAAGACTGTAGACATGCATGATAAAAACTCTAACTTGACAAGTCAATAGTGTTATGTATAGTATAGAGCACAAAAACGTCTTATACTCATACACATACTACCAACATATGAAATTAACTTCTACATTTCAAACATGCTAATCACCATCCAGAAAAATACATGTGACGTGATGATGTGCTGTCGTAGGCACTCAAAAATAAAACCAATACTTTTCAAAATAAATATAGTAGTGCGAGTACGGGTCGATCCCATGAAGAGTGTTTAGTCTGGTTTTGTGCTTAGTGAACAAAGATGGGGGGTTTTAAGCGTGAAGAACACAATAAAGACATAATCTAAAGCGAAGAAACGAGTTGAATCAAGAGAACAAACCTTGGTCTAAGTCAACATCCACCATCGGAATCCAACAACTGATCATCGATGCAAGTATATATCAATTCATACCATGAATATTCATCGTTCGAATTCAATTCGAATCTCTCCTCAATCATAGTTAATTAGAAACAAGCGATCTAATCAACCCTAACTACTAAACAACCTAAGACACGCGCTGTAGATTTAATCTAGTAGCAGCCTTAAGAATAGGGAGATCGATGAAGCTAAACAACGCAAGCACAAGCGGTTGCATTTAATTTAGTCGAACGTTCTTCCTAAGATCCAACGATCTCTGAAACGCAGTAAATCAATAGATCCTAGTTGCTTCGCAGATTAGAGGGATCAAACAATTACGGATTTGATATCCAACCTAGCAGTAGATCGCAATGAATAATAAACTAGTAGGAATCCTAGCAATTAAACAAGACAATCATGAATATAATCACAGAATAACATTCAATACTCAAGTATAAACTTAACAATAAAAATAGATTAGATCTCACAGTTTCATTGATTCCGAGGTTTCAGTTTCCTTGACCAAGAATCAAGATTTAGCCACGCAGGGTCATCAAGAACAATCCTCCAAAAGATTCCATAAAGTTAGAGAAAACTTAGGAAAAATATAAAAGAGTAGAAAATAGCAGCCCAAAAGTGTCCAGCCAATCCCCCCTCAAACCCTAGAAAGAGTCCTATTTATACCTTTAAGTGTCTCCATCCTCGGATTTGATCTGAACCGTTGAATTTCTTCACTGGGAAAGTAGGATCGATCCTTCTATGGGTGTCGGATCGATCCTTTGCATCGAAATTTTCAATTTCTGGCTACGCTCGAGTCGGATCAATCCTACCAGGGGTGTCGAATCGATCTTACTAGGTAGGATGGATAGTAGGATTGATCCTACTGTGCTCCTATGAAAAATATGCGTTCTGTCAAGTCTGCTGTAAAACGGATCGATCCTACTAGGGAGACGGATCGATCTGTCTTTACAGAGTATTTACTATTTTGCCATCCAGACTGTGTCATTGGTTCTAAAATCTCCGTAACTTCCTCTAAGAAACTCGGAATCACGAACCGTAAAATTCTACAGAAACTAGACTGTAAGAGCTTTCCAACCATATATGGAACATCATATGGTTCTTCATGAACAGGTACATTTTAATCTTTAAACTTGATCTATATACTCTTTTCAGCTTCTTTTTGGACTTAAGAGCTTCAATTGCATCCTAAATCAAAATATAAGAATAATGAGTGTATTTAGGTATCAAATAAGCACATGAGGCTAAATATTAAGGGGTAAAAATATAACATTATGCATCATCATCACGTGACAAATAAATGTTACGTACAGAAGCAACTTCTACCCACCATTAGTCCAAACACACTACTATCTTCATGACCAATCATCCAACCCTCGCACTTTGAGTACAACATGCTCTTTCTATTTTTCTTTTTTTTCTTCAACTATCAGACATTTTGCCTTTTTACGCGAGCACTCCCCGCTTCTTGAGGCGCAGAAACCCGGTTACTTAGCAAAACATTTAATAGTTTCTTTTTTTGCTATTTGTGGTTCTACCTTTTTACGTGAGCTCCCCGCTTCCTGAGGCAAGAACACTCTGTTACTCAGTAGATCAATTAATAGTCGTTTAGGCACAGCTTGATCAAGCTCCAGAACTTTTTCTTTTTTTCTTTTTTTTTTCTCTCTGCATGCAATCCTCAACACTAGCTAATGCTGAAATCATGGTCTACATTGACAATAGCATGCTCATTCCTCTTGTGAGTATAATTGCCACTGCACATCAAGTGTTCGTGTGTGACTCACATGATGTTCTACCTTCAGGTTATCACGCATGCAATCAATATATAGGCCAATCCATATGAAAGCAACATGCATAATAAGCATAAAATTTTAGCTCATGTATAATCGCTAGTAACATACTCAATTCAACACTATATGAAAGCAACATGCTTAGTGAATACCTCCTGAAAAAGGAATATATAATAACCCAGTTTGCCCATGTGTCTTCACTAAGAAATCAAATTTCGGATTTGCTATTATTGCAGTATATGTCGATGACCTAAATTTTATTGGGAGTCCTAAAGAGCTCACTAAGACATCTGACTATTTAATGAAGGAATTTGAAATGAAAGATCTTGGAAAGACAAAATTTTGTCTCGACCTGCAGATCGAGCACTTTCCAAGTGGAATATTGGTTCACCAATCAATTTATATAGAGAAGGTTCTAAGACAATTTTATATGGACAAAACTCATCCCTTGAGTTCTCCAATGGTTGTCCGATCTCTTGATGTGAAGAAAGATCTGTTTCGCCCTCATGAAGATGGTGAAGAACTTCTTGGTCCTGAAGGACCATATCTTAGCGCAATTAGAGCTCTCATGTATCTGGCAAATTGCACAAGGCCCGATATAGCTTTTGCAGTTAACCTATTGGCAATATACAGTTCTACACCAACTCGAAGACACTGGAACGGGATCAAGCACATACTGCGCTATCTCCGTGGAACTACAGATCTTGGACTATTTTTCTCAAATAGTTCGAGACTACAATTGGTTGGTTATGCAGATGTTGGTTATCTCTCTGATCCACATAAGACCAAATCACAAACCGGTTATATTTTCCTATATGGCAGTACTGCTATATCTTGGAGATCTATGAAGCAGACACTAACCGCCACCTCTTCCAACCATGCTAAAATACTTGCTATTCATGAAGCAAGTCGAGAGTGTATCTGGCTAAGAAGCATGATACAGCATATCCAAGACACTTGTGGACTATCTTCAATCAGAAATACCCCGACGGTATTATATGAAGCTAATGCTGCGTGCATCACTCAAATTAGAGGTGGCTATATCAAAGGCGACATAACCAAGCATATATCACCAAAGTTCTTCTACATGCATGAGCTTCAGAAGAGCGACGATATTGATATCCAGCAGATACGCTCCAGAAATAACTTGGCCGATTTATTTACAAAGGCACTACCGACGACAACATTCAGAAAGCTAGTGCATGACATCGGAATGCGTCGTCTCAAGGATCCCTTATGTTGAGCACCAGAAGTTTGCTTTATATTTTCATGAGGGGGAGTTATGATCTTAAAAGGTATTCAGGTACTGTACTCTTTTTCCTTCGCTAAGGCTTTTTCCCACTGGGTTTTCCTTAGCAAGGTTTTAACGAGGCAGTCTTGATAGCCTAATACCTTTCTAAGCAAGAATGGTGTACTCTTTTCCTTCGCTGAGTTTTTATCCCACTAGGTTTTTCTTAGTAAAGGTTTTTAACGAGACACATTTTTGTAAAAGTGGTCATCCAAGGGGGAGTGTTGTACATCCAATGTCAATAGTGGATGACCACAATTACCACGCCACACAACCACTGACAACACATCCAATGTCAGTATTTGGATATACTTGTAAGTCACATGCATACTGTAGAGTGAAGACTTTGGTAACATGTAACTTGTCACCACCTGAGAGATTTTACCTATAAATAGGCACTCTCGGCTGGTGAATGGGGAGAGATGAATGAGAGAGAACTGAAGGCTTGCATCTTATATCTCTTCTCTCCTTCCTTCACAACTCTTCTTATATTCTGAAGCATTCATTCTCTTCTTTTATATAGTTGTCTGAGTTTGTTTTAGTAGGCATATATCACAACAGTTTTGTCACTATTTATGATTTTTGTCACAACAGTTATCGGTGACAATATTAATTCGCGTTACAATAAGAGTGGTCATTTTACCTTTTTTCGTAACCAACATCACATTTGATTGTGACAACAATTGTTGTCACTAACAAATATCTTTTGTGACAACAATTAATATTGTCACCGATAACATTATTAGTTATAACACTTGTTGTCACATACTAAAATTAGTAACGCGAATTAGTGTCAACAACTCTAATATAAATTTGTCACTAATTCCTTAGCAGTGACGAGAGAAAAATATTGTCACAGAAAGAATTAGTTAGTGACAAGAAATTTGTCACTAATATTATCACTAATTCACACCCCATCCGATTTAGAACGAGTTATAGTGAAAAGTGTATATACTATAATAACAACCAAAGTTGTCACGAAAAAAATAGTTATCAGTGACAAGACACATTTTTTGTCACTAAAGTATTAGCAACGGCCACACAAGCTACAACAGTTGTTGTCACTACTATCGTCACTAAAAAATCTTCAGTGATGAGAACCATGTTTGCAGTGATATAAAGTGTTGTCACATAACGTCCTTTTTCTTGTAATTACACCGGAGGCGGAAGGGTAAAAAAGTTCACTGGCGTGCGCAGTTTACGTGTTCGTGTGATATTAATATGTTTCCTGTGCGCATATAGTGATAATCGCACATGCAAAGTTCACTTGTATTCGTGCATGATTCCTTTCCATTGTGACTGTTATAGTTTTATGTGAGTTTGTTAAAGACACGCGTGAAGTTTTGCATATAATTAAATACGTGTGTAAATATTTTCATGTGTCCACGTTTGAGAAACACGAGTATTTTTTTCGTGCGACATTAGCATACTTTTTACAAGCGTATAGTGATAACCACACGTACAAATTCATCTGTCATATATGTATATATTGTTAGTATTTTATGCGAGGTTGTGGAAGACGTGTGTGAATTTCTACGCGTAGTTAAAGACGCGTATAAATGTTTTCACATGTCCACATTTGAAAAACATGAGTATTGTTTTTGTGTGACATTATCATATTTTCTACGCGCGTATAGTGATAACTTCATGTGGAAATTCATCTGTCATATATATGTACGATGTTAGTATTTTATGTGCGTTTGTGAAAGACGCGCGTGAAGTTCTACGCGTACTTAAATACGCATGTAAATATTTTCACATGTCCACATTTGAGAAACTTGGACAACACTCTAGGGAAAATAAAAAAAAGGAAATAATGTGAACGTGCTATACAGAGGGATGAACCAGGGCATACCGGAGTCCATGTCCGAAGATCCACCGCCGGAATCCACCTCCGCCTCTTTTCTCCTCTAATTTGAACCCTCAGCTTGCTTTCCTTTCCCCTTTGCTTTCGTCGATTTTTCCTCCATCATTGGAAATGGAAGAGGACGAACTCGGATAACACTCTAGGGTATGAGAAACCCCTTTTCTCTACTGCGAGATCTTGTCAAGGCAAATGAGAAGGGGATCTCTCGATCTCCCGGTGAAGATTGAAACGCTGAGTGGAAGGATTTGAAAAGCCGCATTCAAATTGTTTTCTATGCGTATTTATCCGACGCGACTTTTCGAATCAGCGTCGGTTGAAATCACTGTACCGGTTGGCTAATCGTTGCTTGTCACGTGTAAAGTAATTAATGATCCCCATGACATTCACAGGATACTAGTCTTTTTAAATTATACAGCATGGCATGTATCAAGCCATCGTATAAGTGTGGAGTATGAGGGTTAATTCAGTGGCTTGAGGGGTATCAAAGTGGAGAAAAATAACGGATGAGAATGGAAACACCAAAAGTAAAATTTTAGGTATCATCCGGCAAACAATTCCTTGAAAACAGAGATAATGCCTTGAGATGAGAGCTTGTAGAACACTGCATCATTGGGATGGCCAACCTTTGATACGAAATATCAGCTCCAGCAGAACAAAATCTGACAGAATAGTGAGCTTTCCATTGACAGGTATGGTGTAGAGTGCTCCACGTTTAAGGAATTTTTTGCAATCTCGTACTTCCAAAGATCATTTTTTACGATCCCTTCACTTTTTTTTGGCAATCTGATCCCCTCAGTCACAGAAATTATCATTCTATCCTCAATTTTGGCGATGGCAGCATCAATGTACGGCGATGTCATAATTAAATACGTGTGAACGCATTAAATGTGACTTTAACTACGCGTAGAAATTCGAGTATATGCGTGGTTTTCGGAACAACCACGCATATAAAATCGAGTATATGCCCGTTTGTGAAATGCAGCATCGGCGTACGGTGGTGTCCACATTAAATGCGTGTGAACGCAACAAATACGACTTTAACTACGCTTAGAATTATGAGTATATGCTTGGTTTCCGGAACAACTATGCATATAAACTCGAGTATATGGGCGTTTGTGAAAGATGCGCATGAATTTCTACATGTAATTAAATTAGTATTTAATGCGTTCACACGCATTTAATAGTGACATCGTCGTACGCTGATGCTGTCAGGGGCGGACCTATTCACAACTTAGGGGGGGCCTGGCCCCCCCGCGGCCCACAACCCCCACTCAAGTGCCCCCTGGCCCCCCCTGAATCCCTGCTGCCCTTACCCTTCCTCCCTTGCCCCCCCCCTTACCGGAGAGGCTGGGTCCGCCCCTGGATGCTGTCATCATCAAAACTGAGGATAAGATGATAATTTCAGTTGGTGAGAGGTATCAGATCGTAACAAAATAGTAAACGAATATCGTATCACAAAAAGTTGATCTTTAGGGTACGAGATCGTAAAAAAGTGATGTTTGGGTACAAGATCGCAAACAATCCCACATTCAAGTCCCTTAAGAATCACGTGATTGGTGCTCTTGTCCTATATGAACCATGACCAATACAGTGAATTCAAAATTGGGTTCTGATTTGGGTACATGCCACGTAGGCATGTGCATTGCCTACGTCGCCACCCACTTTGCCCGCTCCCTTTCAATTTCTCTTCAAGTAACTGGCCCTCGTCGTCATGTGATTACTTTCCCATCTAACTAACCCTCGTCAAGCCCAAGGCTTCCCCATCCTCACCCTTCTCTACCCATTCCCTTCGTCGGACGTTACAGGACTCCCACTCGGCGTTGAGACCCTCGCAGGGCCGGCCCAATGCAAGATGGGGCCCTAAGCAAAGATATTAAATTGAGGCTCTCATAAAATTTATATTTTAATATATATACTAAACAATAAAATAATTAATATGTTTATTAATAAAAAAAATATTTCTTCTACCTATCTTTTTAGGTGCTAAGTTATTAACAAAATTATTAACTTCAAGTTTTGTTAGTGTAGTATATGCATGCACGTGTTGAGTACAAAAAAGAGTAGGTTCAAGAGATAAAAATAAATTAAAAGATTAGACATCTTTTAAAATATCACCTCTGATCTCGTTCTGTTTGTTTCCATAGTAGTGCCTTAATTTAGCTATTACTTTTGGGGACTTTATAAAATAACTTTATGGGTCCAACTTTCTAATTTTGGATTAGAGAGCTATCAAGCATGCCTTAGAACTCTATGACGCAATTAATATTCCAATTTTTAGATGCCTCCTATTTAATCTCCAATGAAAATCTAGTGCATTAATTACTATTACTAAAGCAGTAATTAGCTTATAGAGTCATTAAAACTCATCTTGAGGGGCCCTGTTTTAATCCGGGCCTAGGCAACCGCCTAAATGGCCTAGTGGTTTGGGCCGGCTCTGGACCCTCGCCTCCGTTCCTCACGCCATTGCCCTCTCAATGGATTCAATGGCTTCAGGGGAGTTCTATATGCCATGAGCTCTGTAAGCTCCTTCCTCCTAGTGATCCTCCTATCTGGATCAGTCTGTTGCTATCCCGGCGACTCGATCTGCGGCGAGAGAATCGACGATGATGGACCGCTCATCTTCAGCTCTGAAATCATGTCTTCCATGGGAAGGCTGAGGCAGAGGATGGCGGCGCAGTTGGAACTAGGAGACGGGCGGCCGGAGATTCTAATGTATGAGTTCCGGAAGGTGAGGGCCGCCACCGAGGAGCTGAGGGATGAGCTGGAGAGGAATGGAGCTCTGAACTCTGAAGTGTGAGTCAGAGCTCCTAGACAACAGGGTGGAGAACCTGAACGCTCTGTTTGGAATGTTGAGGTCTTGAACAGAGAGTATAATTGGGCAATTAGATGATTTCTTTGATGAGATTGTGGAGGGGAGGAAGAAGCTCTTGGATATATGCAGCGATAGATAAGCTAAATCATAGCTAAATAGATAGCGAAATCTGATTTTTTTTGGTAATATATGTGTTTTATTTTGTCATTATTTCCTCTGTTTTCTATGGTATTTGCAGTTGAAGTTTTTTTTTTTTTTTTAAGGTTTCATATGAGATCATAAAACTGTGGCAAGAGATGCAGCTTTTTTTGTATTGATAGAGCACAAAGAAGTATAGATTGTAGGTTTGGAATATATCTTCATATCTTGTGTCTGAATCAAAACCACAAAGAAATATCCGTAGGAACATGATATACTATCATAGGAGACGAGCCAAGCTCCCAAACACCTCCTCCAATGGCCACTTTACCAGCGCTCAGCCATCCAACTTCTCCTCATCTCATCCACTCTTCCCTTCCAAAGACAAACCACTCCACCGCTCTCACAAACAAAGCTTCAGCAATCGACAATGGCCGCTCACTTTGGAAGCAGCCATGCAATCTCTGAGCCATTACTCGCCTGAAGGAAAAACACCTGAGGAGCATCGAAGCTTCTACAATTCTCTCATCTCTATCTGCATTTCAGAGAAGGCGCTCCACGAGGGGAATTACTTGAGATCGCACATATCCCGCATTGGATATAAAGCCGATATCCTCTTCGAAAACCACTTCATCAACTTGTACTCTAAATGCGGAGAGGGGAGAGTGAGAGGGCGACGGTGAGGCTGTTCCGGAGAGGAGAGGGAGAGGGTGACGGAGAAGGAGAAGGAGAGGGTGACGCCGAGGGAGAGGGAGAGGGAGAGGGAGAGGGTGACGGCGACGGCGACGGCGACGGCGAGTCGAGAGCGACGGCGACGGAGAGGGAGACGGCGACGACGAGGTAAGGGGGGATGGGTTGACGCTAGGGATCGGGCTGGGGTTGGATCGGATCGGATCCCCGCTTTAAACCCGGTAACACATCATCATGTGTAGTGTACATGGCCCCACAGCCATGTACACAAATCAGAAGGACATCACCTTTCGAACCATGACCAATAAAAGCATTGACGGTATGAGTAATAGTAAATTACCATCACCAACCATAACTTTTTCACTGCCAAGATAAGGCTTTTAGTTGGTTAGCGTACCTTCATTGGAGGTCATATGCGTTGATAAATACGTGGCTGCATCGTTAGTTTAGAAACAATTCGTCAAAATCTCTAAAAAATTCTTAAATTCTTGAAATTTGGAGAACTGCTAAAAGGCATTGAGATAAACAACTTTCATTTTAAAAGCTTGGACAAATTCATTACAGAAGTTTAAGAATTATTAAGACAAAACCTGTTGGAAAACATGTATCAACGATCAATCGTTCTCCTGAACTATCAATCGGTGGCATCGGACGATCAATCGGTCATATGGACGATCGATTGGTCGGGTGGAAGTCCATGTTTTAGAAACATTAGGAATTGAGTCATATTTGAGTTGTAATTGCTTTTGTCGAATTCCTGTTGATAAAAAGAGTTTTCTGGCAAAAAAAAAAAAGAGGAAGGGGCCGAACAGAGAGAGAATAAAGTGAATTAGGGTTTCTGAAGATGGCAGAGCCAAAGCGTGGATCCCTATTGTTTTTCATCAAATTTATTGCTTTTAACCCCGAGATGAGTGGCTAATTCTTCTACTTATGGATCTCATGAAGGTTTAGGATGTCTTATTTGTAGTTTTCAGTTTGAATCTTATATTTTTTTTCAAAACATGAACTTGTACATTTTATTTTAATGATATTAGAGTTGAAGAAACAAAGTTCTCTTGATGTAATTTAAGACCTATATGATTTCTGTAATTGATTATGGAGATCTATAAGATGGTTTTCATGTGGTTTGTGAATATTCGAAGATATACTTTATGCTTAGTGACGATAGATTGTGCTTAGCTTACGCCGAAAACAATCTATGCTAATCGAAGACAAAGTCATTTGGAAAACACTTATCTTCTTTTAGGGATTCATGTAAGCTTCAAAAGTTATGAATTTATAATGTCGAGATAAGAAGATAAAAGGATAATTAGAGAATACAAAAAGTGAAACTAAAGTGGATTGAATAATATCTAGGTTTTTCTCTCATTTATTTATTTCAATCTTCTTTTATTGCTTTCTTAATTAGTTTTTATTAATCAGTTTTAAAAACCCAATAAACCTTTCTTTGTTTTAGGATTAGAATTTTGAAATTTAATTCTTATTTCTCTATTTAAATCGATCGTTTCCTATGGATTGACTCCGAATTTCATAGCTATTTTATCCTATATTATATATTTGAATAAGAATTTATAAATTTTTAAATTATGGGTTGCACGTGATTTAATCACACGTTCGCTGCTCGATCAGAAGTAGCTGTCGAGTTTTCATCTACTGGATGTTTTGTTTTTGTTGTACTTATGTTGGCTCTGTTGTACGAAGAGTGATTACGGAGTTTGTGGTTGTTTTCTTATACTAGTTGTAGATTTAAATCTCTCTATTGCTAGTTTTTCATAATGTTTATGTGTAGTTTGAAATACTATCTCACTGTATGTATTTGAGATGTAGTGCCATAGTACTATTTATATTTCTCTATTTAAATCGATCGTTCCTATGGATTGACTCTCGCTTTCATAGCTATTTTATCCTATATTATATGTTTAAATAAGGATCTATAAATTTCTAAATTACGGGTTGCACATGATTTAACCACACGTTCGCTGGCTCGATCAGGGCCGGCCCAACCCCTAGGCATCTTAGGCGGTAGGCTAGGGCCCCACTTGAAATTGGGCCCTCAAATTATATATTTATTAAGAAATTTAGACTTGTATATTAAAAAATCTAAGTTATTGAATTCATGCTTCATTGCTAATTAAGAATCTAGGGCCTATATATGTAGTAAAAAAATCAAATTATTGAATTCATGTTTTATTAGGTTTCTAACCTAACCGTTAGGTCCCCAGACCTTCTAATTAATGTAAAGATAGCTTTCAGGTCCCATTAAAAGGCCCCTTAGTTTCCTCATTTGGAATTTGAAAAATGCATGTATAGTTTCCTCATTTTCCATAATTTTTGTCCTCTAGTTAATTTATAACTTTAATATTGATGGTTTGGATTTATATCATTAACTAAACATTTTGGAAGAAGTTTTGTCATCAGAAAATAACAATTCAATTCAAATCTTGAACTATATCAAAAGACTAGATTATTTTCAGAATACCTCTATCGTGTATAGAATAATGTTGATAATTTATAACTTTATTATTGACGGCTTGGATTTATATCATAAACTAAACATTTTGAAAGAAGTTTTGCCATAAGAAAATAACAATCCAATTCAAATCTTGAACTATATCAAAAGACTAGATTGTTTTCCGAATACCTCTATCGTGTATAGAATATTGTTGATAATACATCTAACGGTTGTTTTTGCAGGAAAAAAGCTTTTCAAAAGAAGCTAATAAAATCTTATTTGCGATCAATCATATCACAAGAAAGATTAAATGGATTAGCTATGTTATCTATTGAAAAAGATATATTAGCTAAACTTAAATATAAAAATTTAATCAGTACTTTCGTAGCCCAAAAAGCTAGAATGATAATTTTTAAATAAGTTTATTATATTTAATTAGTTTAATTTTCTTATTAACTATAATTAGTCAATATTTAAAGACCTCATTTGATTTATTTGCATAGAGCCTCAAAATTGATAGGGCGGCTGGGCTCGATCAAAAGTAGTTGTCCAGTTTTCATCTGCTGGATGTTTTTTTTGTTGTACTTAATGTTGGCTGTGTTGTACAAAGAGTGATTAGGGAGCTTGTGATTATTTTCTTATACTAGTTGTCGATTTAAATCTCTCTATTGCTAGTTTTTTCATAATTTTTATGTGTAGTTTGAAATACTATCTCATATTTTAGATGTAGTGCCATAGTACTGTTTTAGCACATGGAATTGCAACGTATGTTCAAAAAAAAAAAACAATTTATTTTTATTCACAACTGATTTGTAGTGTGACATGTCAATGGTGGTATGTGTGGGCGGTTGGTAGAAGAAGCTTATCTCTTTTCAAGTTGGCAAGTCAAAGGTAATAAGTAGCGCCCTAGTAAAGAGCATTTAAAGCAAATCTGACTCACAGGGTGGTGCGTATACATCATATATACAGAACAGCACTGTTGATTCTGTTCAGATATAGCTTTTAATGAAAGACTGCACGCGTCCTGCTGTAAGGGTACTGTAGCTTTTAAACCTGATTATGGGATTATCACTATTTCATCCATCATAATTTATTTTATTTTTTTGTATTTTCATTTCTTAACTTTACCTTTTCTAACTCTATTCCTTTTTAATCTCATTTTCCTTAATCCTATACCAAACGGGTCAGAAGAAGGGTCTTGCTGAGGGCAGATAGATATATAAATGCTTGCATGGGATATTCAAAGTTCATGAGCTTAGCTAGACCATGACTATCTATCTATTCATTGATGATAGGTCCATCAATAATGCAGATGGGAGAGAGAGAAGCTAGCCAGAGCTTAAGAAGGGAAGTAGGCTTGCATGCATGGCCCGATCAGTTTACAGGTCCAACCACCAAATGCTAACACAAATTCCACTATGATACTTAAATTACTTATGTGCTCCTTTTCCTATGTTAGATAATTTTGATTTGAATTAGTCCAAAACGTTAGGCCTGTTTGGTTTGGGTGCATCGCGTCCTGATGCACCAATCCCCTGTTTGATTCGCAGTGCGCATCACGCGATACACACTGATACTCCGATTTACCGTTTGGTTCGCACGGCGCATTGCGCGACGCATGCATCACATGATGCATTTTCAGTTAATTTCGTGCATCATATGAAACGGTCAAAATAGGCGTTTCATAAAATGCACCCTCGCGAGAGCTTTCACCGGTGAACCTGACACTGACCCAAAGACAAACCAAACATAATATAATAAAATTTTAATATATATATATTCACAGCATTATATCAATAATATATATATACCATTGAGATTAAAATAATATAATATTTGAATATATATTAAAATTTAACTTTATTGCATAATTATGTGAACTTTATATGAATAATATATATATATATATATATATATATATATTATTGAGATATATATAATAATATATATTATTAATATAATATTCACATAATGATGAAATAAAGTTAAATTTTAATATATATAATATTAAAATATTATATTATTTTAATCTCAATAATATATATATTAAAATTTAACTTTATTACATCATTATATGAAAATTATACGAATATTATTTTAATGTGAACATTATATAAATAATATTGCATCATATGATCCCAAAGGCAAACCAAACACCAGCATCAGATGGCCGATGCATGCATCCTGCATCGTGGCCACGATACATGCATCCCACGATACATGCATCACACGATGCATGCATCCTATGATACATGCATCCCATGATGCACCTGCATCAACGATTCACGCAACCAAACGCCCAATTCCCTGTCAAATGCTGTAAATATGTATATGTTTAGATATATCTAAAGATATTCAGCTAATCAGTAGTATTTTTTATCTAAAGATATACATATTAGTAAATGCCCATGTCTATGACACAGATATTTAGGGTTTATTTCTGAAAATTTTGATAAAACCTCCCCTGTACCGAAGGCTAAATGAGATAATTCTACAACATTACTCAAATATAAAAATTAAATCACAGAATAAATGAAACGAATATTATCCCCGGGACAAACCTTGTCCCCACAAATCACACAAACCACAACTTCCTCAAATACAACATTATCCCCACAAACCACAACTTTAAAGAAAAAAATACAGAGATTATGATTTCACAATAATCCAACTATATGCATGTCCAACTCTCCATAGCTCTCCGGAATATTTGTGTATCAAACTGTATGCATGCTCAACTCCGGAAGCGAGGAAAATGCACAATAATCTGCCAAAACAAAATTAAAAAATCAGTACAAGGGAGGACGGGGTGTGGAGGTGGGAGGTCGGGGAAGAAGCTCGGGGGGCTCAAGTACTTAAGCTGATACCTAATAACATGCTAAATAGATCCTGACCAGACGATCGGATGGTCAGGATTCGAGTTTGACGTAGAAAGTTATCAAACCGGTTTTACCCTGAAAATTACCATATATATAGCATGCTTATCGAGAAACTGCTTGAAAATAGGTAGAAATCGATACACTGATTCAGAATACAACTTGCGGCGTAATCCGAAGGTAAACCCATCAAAACCCCTATAAAAATAATATAATATTCCACTGCTTATCATCGTGAAAGCCACACAAGAAATTCGGGTCGAAAAGAAACCGAAAACACCAAATTCAGATTAATTATAACAAATCAACATATAAAAGATCGATCATCTTACCCAAGATGACCGATCATTCATATGGGTGCTCACTATCAAGGAGAAATGATCGATCTTCACTTCCAAGGAAGATTGATCTTCCTTAAGAGTGTTCCATATCTTGATGGAAAATGATCGCCATGATCGATCCCCTCCAAGTGCTCCCCTTATAAAGGAGAAATGATCTATTTTTCCTCACAAGAAAGATCGATCTTCCTTCAGACGAGACAGAAAACTTCAACAAAAGTGATCGATCATTTTACCCAAATGATTGATCCTTCATAAGTCGGCAGGAAAGGTGAATAGTGACTGAAATCCAATTTCTTAGATTTGATCTATCAAAACGTATCGAAATCAAACCAAATTTGGCTTAGGTGTGCAATTGGATGTGGGAAATATAATGACACCAAAAAATCAAACTTTGGATGATCAAATCCTCCGATTTAAATGAAATTGCCCGTAACCCGACGAAACCGACGAAAAACTGAATTTGTTGGATGTCATCTATCAAACGGTGATGGAATCCAATCAAAGTTTGCAGGAAGCTGGGATTGATGGTGGGGAATTCATTTATGCATTAAAAACCAAACTCATATCGTGAAATATCAGATCTGAGTCCAATCCCGTCGAAAAACCGACAAAAATACTGAATTTGAACGAAAGAATACAGAAACACAACCATCACTAGTGTCTAAATATGCCATTGAGCTAGAATACAAAAAAACATAGAATTCCAATACACACAACAGCCAGAAAACACAATAAAGCAATCATAGGGTTACTGGCTCACCATAATCGGGTAGAAACACCTACATCTAGCAACAAGCAGGTGATCTACGAATCCCACGCCTCCGATCTACGCGGATCAGCGCCGAAAAGCCGCAGCGCAAGCTCCAGCTGGAAGCCAAGGGGAGAGAGAAAGGAGGGAAGAGAAAGAAAAGAGAAGAGAGAAAACAAGGGCTATTTATAGAGATCAGAACGCCCATAAGGTCCTAATCAATCACATACATCAATCCAAGGCAGTGTGTGCAACACGGGTGCAAAATCGACCATCAGGGAGCAATTTTACCAAATTGCCCCGGGGTCAAAAACAACCATACGATCATCCGATCGTAGCTAACACAAACCAAACCAACAGGAAACGACCCTCGACCTACGCGGTCGAGCCAGATTAGAGGAACGGGTCCTCACAACCTAACATCCTTAAAAGAATTTCGTCCTGAAATTCAAGGGTAGGGCCAGAAGAAAAAGAACCAACTAGTCCTAATGGCACGAACGCCCACAACAAAGGAAACTACCTGCTGGGTCGAATAGTGATGAGAATGCATAATGTCATATTTTTACCCTGCAATGCCTAGTCATCTATGCTTATTTGGTATCTAAATATACTCATTACTCTTATATTTTGGTTTAGGATGCAATTGTAGACCTCGAGTGCGAAACGAACTCAAATGGACAATTCTGGACAGGTTTGACAACAGTTCGTAATCTGAGCATAACTTTCCCATCCAAGCTCTGATTGGGATGATTCAAGATGCTACAGAAAGGCAAGGAAGATCTCTACAACGTTCATGTTTTGCGGTTTTAGAGATTCTGGTTTATTGCATCAAGGAAATCGAAGCCAAAAGGTACGAAGAAGATTGCAAAGAAGATGGGTCAGCTTCAAAGATTAAACTGTACCTACTCGGGAAGAACTAGATTAAGTTCCATAAATGATTGAAAATTTTTGCTTCCTAGAGAAAGTTACAGTGCTTTTACTACAACTAGCGCAGAGCAGAATAGCAGAAGAAATATGCAGAAAATAAACGATCGATCTTCTTGCCATAAATGATCGATCCTTAATGCACCCAAAGATGAAAAAGACCCACTGTGAGGACCTGTCCCTCTACCCATGTGGCTCGTTGTAGACCACAAGGGTAATTTGGTAAATTACGCCTTGTTGGTTTGTTTCACACCCGCGTGTGCACACACTGATCATGTTCGTGTTAGTGTTTGTTTAGAATGGTTAGGTGGACCCGGGAGAGAAAGATCCGGGCTTGGGCATGTGTTTTAGCCCAAGTCTAGCTTTCTGCATCTAAGGGATCGATCTTTCCTTGCTAGAAGATCGATCGTTTAATGCCAGAAAGTCAAGGCATGATCGTCATGTAGGATCGATCATTCATAGGTCGGTTCATTTGTCTATAAAACGGACGTAACCTTCTTCCTTGAATCCCTTTTGAAATCCGCGTTCTTGAACTCAGAGCTACCGAATTTTGAAGAGATTTGGGATGATCCAAGGCCTTGCAGCTGGGATTGAAGCTGCTCTAGGCTAGATAGGGATCCTACCTACGTTTTCCTTTCCGGTTTTATGAGTTTGAGTTGTTAGTGATCTTCTTTTGCTTAGATATTGATGCATGTTGGTTAGTTTGCAGGATTATTACCGGTTTTGGACTCGTGGTCCTTCGTACTACCAGATCCCAAGGTTTTGTAGGATTTGGTGGTGTTTTCCGACGGTATGAACCCAACAAGATCGATCTTTCTTGGCGAAAGATCGATCCTTCATCATTGGTCATGCTGTGTGAGGACCCGTACCTCCAACCCAGTCCGACCGCGTCGGTCGAGGGTCTGGTTTGTTTGGTTTGGCTTGGTTGGCCTTGTTTCGCGATCCCCTTTGATCGTTGCGGCTCCGGGGGTAATTTGGTAAATTACCCTAGGAGGAGTTAGTTCCACACACGCGTAGCGCACACACGGCCTTGTCATGATGTATGTGTTTGAATAGATCTTTAGGTGTGCCTCAGATCGAAGGATCTGAGTTCGATCGCGAAGATCGAGGCTTGATCAGTCAGGATCTAGTCTGACTAATCGGACGGCCAAGATCTGTTATTAACCCTTCATATTAATAGGTTAATAAAACCCATTTAAAACCCTAAGATAACTGTAGCCTCTAAACCATCGCGTGGAGAGAGAGAATAAGGGCGGCGGCTCAGCCGAGAGAGAAGAGAGAGGGAGGAGAAGGGAGGAGAGTATGGCGTCGGTGCCTGGCGGCCGGAGGAGGATTCCGTTTGGCTACGGCGACCACGGTTGGGCGACGGAAAACCCACACGACCGGAGGAGATCGTGACCGGCGGAGATCTTGGAACCCGGGGACGACGATGCGGCCGGAATAGGAGGCGAGCTCGACGCTGGAGGTAGGGTTTCTAGCCTAAACTTGGTTTAGACTCTACTAACATAGATTAGGCTATAGGATTGCATCGGGGTTGGATTTGTTGTGCTTGCCCTATTTTCCGGCGACACTTTGCTCTGTTTCTCTGTACACATTTTCTGTGATGTTTTGGCACTCTCTGTTCTACTGTGTTTTCGATGATTGCTATGCTATGAGATGTGGGTTGTTTGCCTGTCTTCCTTGCTATTTCCGACTAGTTGGTTTCTTGCCGCTGCGGGCTTTCGGTTCCACTACCCTCCCTTGTTTTCCGACGAACTTCTCCTTCTTCCTTTTGCTGGTGAAGCGTGGAACTTGGGTTTTCCTCCTAGATCTCATGGCCCTCTTGCGATGCGTTGTTTTTCCCTCTTACTGCTATGCTCTGTTCTTGTAGCTAAGGTATAAATTTGATGACTTGCTGAATTGAGATTGCTCTCCCTTCCTCTGTTTTGGGTTGGCCGCTGGAGCTATGGTTGGGTTATGATGTTGGATGTATAAATGCCATGGATTTGCCTGAGGTGTTGGTCTTTCCCCGTTCTCTTTGGGTTTTCTCCCCTGCTCTATGTATGTCGGATCCCCTTCTAACTCCCCTCCCTTTCAATGCTTCCTTCGTGCTTCATGGAGGTTGGTATGGGGTTGCCGTGATAGTTGGATTTTTATAGTCGGATGGGGACGCCGGCAGTTGGTGGCTCGGCTGAGGTCGAGAGTTAGGTTTTGATTGGAGGAATTCCCAGTTTCCTCCCCCTTGATACTTCATCAGTTAGGAATGAGAGTTATGTTCCCTTACCATATGGATTGTTGGCTGGGGCTTTGGGTTGGACCGGTAGCTGTCCTATCTTCCCCTCTTCTTCTCACCAATTGTTCTTCAGTTCACCGTAGAAGTACTTTGTAGTCGCCGTTGGAAGGTTGAGCTGCCGAGTGTAGGTTATTGTACTCCTCTTCTTCCTAGCTTTCCAGCCTATTTCATCTTATGCAGTGGCTCATAGTTGTTGAAATGTTTGACGGCTGATTGATTATTGCTATGGTTCCCTACGACAATGTGCTGCTGTGGCTTTAGCTGGGCTATGTAGATTGGGTGTTCAGCCTAGTGGATTGAGTCTTAATATCCTTCTAACCCTTTGAATCAATAGTTGAATGAAATGCTAACGGTGGAATTTAACTTCAGTTTGAATTTTTTCTTTGCTGCCCTTCAACTAGACCGATTGAGTTTGACGGAGGTTTTGGTTTAATCGACAACTGTGTTTTCCTCTTCGATACTTAACCTCTCTATTTTTGTCCCTTCTTCCTCTCCTCAATTGGTGTCATATTGGCATTAGCTTAAATGCTAAGTTGAATGCCATTTGTTCTCTATTTAATTATTATGACCTCATGTTATTCATTTTGATTATGTACTCATATCTGATGCTTAAGCTTATGGGCCGAAGGTGTGCCCTGGTTTGTTGAAGGATATTATGTATGGTTTGGATAATTATACCAGTAGAGTGTAAATCTAATTGCTGGATGTTTTGATGTATCTGTGGTGACCATGTGTTGGTTTGCACCTCGTGGAGGGTTGAGGGGATGTGGCCTCTAATTGCTCCCTCGTTCCTAACTTATGCTTATATGCTTCTTCCTCATCTTGTTAGCTTGCTATCTCACCTAAATGGACTATTGATTGGTGATTGACATGTAGAGACACCTAGACCTAGTTGCTTGAATAGGCTCATGCATGTTGTATGCATTAGAAGCATTAAGGCTAGGTGGTAGGTGATGGTTTCGATCGCCGATTCGGGGTTCTCGGGTAGCCCGGATCAAGCCCTAGGACTGGGGTTTGAGTAGTCGAGGATTAGGACGTGATTGTCGTCAATGATTATGTTGGATATCATTTGAGGTTATTGCTATAGTCGACTATGGATTAAATATTTATATTTGAGGTGTAGAGGTCGTGTCGGTCTCCAAGGCCAAGTGCTAAGGATGGTTGTCGATGCGTTTTCTGACATGTGTGTCCCCGCGAGAGATGGTATGACTGGGCAGGGTGGTACCTGGACAGGAGCCCGCAGTCTTTGTTTCCTCTCGTTTGTTCTTGGGTAAGGGTGATCCCGCATGGTACCGTTCCCCTGTTGGTGCTTAGGGTGATCTTGGTAACATGTTCAAGAGAGAGGTTCATGACGGGAGCCCTTGGGACATCGATAGGGTTATGGGACCCTTGGCATTCCTTAGACTTAGGCGGAGAACGACACAGTTGCAGTTTTCCCTTCCTTTCTGTGCGACGTAGAGTAGAACCCTACTGGGCATTGTTGCTCACCCTACCTGGGCTGCATCGGCGATGCAGGTCGATGCAGTTCCTTCTTTCAGGTATTCCTTTAGAAGATGGCGCGGCATTTCGAGATGATCGAGGACTTTGAGCGTCGAGGAGTTCTTCTACAGATAATTTACAGTTTTAATCAGAGATGTACAAATTGATGTATAAAATGATGTATTCAAGGATATGATTGTATGATAATTAAATTCAGTTGTATTTGAGAAGTATTGTAATATTCTTTGATATAAATGTTGAGGAATGTGAGAATGTTGAAATTATAAAATGTACAGGTTTCTTGTGTTGCAATTATAAAGGGGATTCTGTTGAAATTTCATTGTATAAATTTGAGGATTAAATTGTTTAAATTCATAGCGGTTATACACTTGTGCGCCAATTGATGATGTAAACAGGTTTAGGTGGCTCACGCCTCGATTTGGATGGGTTTTCTGGGTCGGGGCGTGACATGCTGAGCCCGAGGATGATCGATCATCTGGTGAAGATGATCGATCTTTGTTCCAGGGTAGCATGGATGCCTTTTGTCGCGAGAATGATCGATCTTTATGGGAGGAAAGATCGATCTTCCTTGGCTCAACAAGGAGGGTGCCCTCTATCGCGAGGATGATCGATCTTCCTGGGAGGAAGGATCGATCTTCTTTGGCTCAACAGAAAGGGGAGACTCTCTGTTACTTGGAAGATCGATCTTTTCTTAGGAAAAGATCGATCCTTTGATGGCAGAGAGGAGTTTTTATTGGCTTCGCCCGCTGGGCTTGGTATGTACGGTTTTTCTTACAGCTTTATATATTGTACATATCATTAAACATGCTAGTCTCATATTAAGGGTAGTGGTGAACCAGGAGAGTGATGACTCCTGGGATGTTTAGAATAAGTGGGTGAGTAGCCCTACTCTTTTCATAGCGTTGCATGCCGGCATGCGCCAAGGGCCTTTAACTGTGTGGTTTGCCTTCTATTGTTTGTGGGGCTGCTTCCCGGCGCAGGTTGCTGGTGAACTGGCTGGCAGGTGGTGGAGTACCACAGCAGCAGTTCCAGACCTTAAATGCATGTTCGCCACCCCGGGCTAGCAGAGTGCTGAGCGCAGACCTTGTTATGCTATCATCACATCCTGCTGAATGCTTAACTACTTATGTGTATGTTCATCACATGCATTTCTGATGTGCATTAGTTGCATGGTTAGGGCGTGGGTGATCTATGGGTCACCGTCCCGAGGCTTGGAAGCTCGGATTTAGCCCTAGGATCGAGGTCGGGTAGTTTGGACAGGGTTTGAATTGTGGTGTACAGTCAAATTCGATGATAGGCCTAGATGACTGGTACACTTGTTGCTTGATGATTGTAGAGGTCGTGTCGGTCTCGAGTCGGATTCTGAGGTGTAGACGGTGTCCCACTGTGATGACTCTTGAGTAGAGGGGTTGCCTACTCAGCGGTGCCATTTCCCGCTAGCAGTGCCAGTTCCCTACTTGTGAGTCAGCAGTGTTGGTTCCTACTTACTGAGTGTGACTCATCATGTGATCAATTCTTCTGGAAGGCCATGATTGTGAACCTCAGGGACACGTGGTGGGGTTATGGGACCTCTGTATACACCCAGGTCTTACTTGAGGGAGACACTGTTGCGTTCCCCTCTTCCTTTTGTATGTCGTAGTGTAGTCTCTCTGCAGAGCTTAGTTGCTCACTCCTACCCGGGCTGCGTTTAGCAGGTGCAGGCGTTAGCTCCTCTTCGGTGGCCCCTACCGGGTAGTTGGTCTGCGGTGTGGAGGCGCCAGGTGGAGTCTTTGGAGGCTTTGGCGTATAGCCTATGCCCCCTCAACAACTGCAACACTGTGCTCAGATGCTGCTCGTGCTCCTCCTCTGTACGTGAATAGATTAGGATGTCGTCGACGAACACCACCACGAACTGGTCTAAGTATGGTCAAAAGACCCTCTGCATCAGATCCATGAACGCTGCTGGTGCGTTCAACAGGCCGAATGGCATCACCGTGAACTCGTACAACCCGTACCTCATACGAAAAGCTGTCTTCGAGATGTCACAATCCCGAATCCTCAGCTGGTAGTAGCCGGTACGGAGATCGATCTTCGAAAATACCGAAGAGCCTCGGAGCTGGTTGAACAAGTCATCGATCCTCGGCATCGGATACTTGTTCTTCACCGTCACCCTGTTCAGCTTCCTGTAATCAATGCAAAGACGAAGCGTACCATCCTTCTTCTTCGCGAACAACACAGAAGCTGCCCAAGGTGACGTGCTAGCACAGATGAAACCTCTGCCGATCAACCCGTCCAGCTGGACCCTTAGCTCCCTCTGCTCTGCTGGTGCTATCCTGAAAGCTGGGAAAGAGATCGGCCCGGTACCTGGTACAAGATCTATCTGGAAGTCTACAGCTCTGGAAGGAGGAAGGCATGGTAGCTCATCTGAAAAGACATCATCGAACTCACAAACTACTGTCGGCAAACTGGTCTCTATACTGCCCTCTACAGCGAAGAAGGAAAGGCGCGCCAGTAAAGCTGACAGCTGGCCCTCACGCCTGGGAAAACAACCACACATGAGGGAATCGGCCGACTGGCGATCCCCAGCAAAATAAAACGAGCGCCGTCAGGTGTCCAAGCAGTCACCCTGCGATGCCCACAATCGATGATGGCTCGGTATGAAGTCAGCCAATCCATACCGAGAATCACGTCGAACCCGACCATGTCTAGCACTCGAAAGTCTAAAAAGACACGGAGGCCCCCAACCTCCAACTCGCAAGAACGGCAGATCAGCTCAACACGAGCTCCTCCGCCGACTTGTGTGTCTAGGTGTAGTGTGACTCCAAGTGGCTCTATCTCTAGCCCTAGGGATGCCACACACTCGCTAGCTACAAAGGAATGCGACGCCCCAGAATCTATCAGAACATCTACAAATGAATTAAAAAGCTGAAAGGTACCGCTGAGAACAGGAGGGTCAACTGGGGCTGGTGGAAGAGCTAGAGTCTGCTGGGGTGGCGGGTACTGGTAGGACTGGAAAGGTGGCTGAACTCTGTCTGGGTACTCGCGGTCTGGAAGTGCGTAGACTCCCCCTCTGGGATCGCCTCGACCTCTGCCTCTCCCGGCTCCTGGTGTCCGCCAACCTCCGCCCACTTCGCCGACCTCGCCCAACCCGTCATCGACAAGATCCACGAACGGTTGACCATCGCCCCACACCCAACCAGGCGGTCCTCCTTCTCCGTGCCGCGTCGCGTCGCATGCTCCATCTAGGCAGCACGATCCTTTTTTTTGCACCATACCCTCAGCTCTGTTTTTTTGCACTCTGTGAGAATAGAGTGTAGTTCCTCCTTCAACACTCTATTTTGCACCACGATCCTGTTGTTTTTTGGACCATACCCTCAAATCTGTTTTTTTGCACTCTATGAGAATAGAGTGTAGTTCCTCGTTGCAGCGCTCTATTTTGCACCATACCCTCATAGAGGAAATACACTCGATCTCTGTTTTTTTGCAATCATACCCTCATTCTCTTCTTATCTTTGCAATTCTTTTGGATATGCACATGAATCATGCTACAAAGTATGGGTTTTTTACTTGATTAGGGCTTGGCAAATTGACGAGAGTGATGAGGACCAGAGGCTTCCTCACCATCTGAATCCCAAGGAGTTCGTCCCACCGAGCAAGCTTGAAGATACCAATTTCCTTTGGGTTTTTGATCTTTTATAGCAATATGTTTTAGTTCATATGACTTCTAGGGTTTGAAATCCAGGATGGAATTGTAGAATGGAAATGCCTAATTATGGATGAGAACCAATTTGAGGCTCTTTTTAGTTGTATTTGTTGATCATGTGAGATTTGGGTGGAGTAATCAACATTTGGATGCATAATAATCTGCAGAACCAGGATTTTGATGGATGTTCATATGTACCAGATAATTGATTCATGTTGTTATATCTTTATTTCTGCCGATGAGCTTGCTCATATCTGGTTAACTCTGCAGAAATTGGGGTCTTATATTCGTACTTAGACACAAAAAATTATGGAAAACAATGAAGAATTGAAGAAAATTTGAGAGGGAAAGGGGATACAGTTACAT
>OY986972.1:15397275-15522037 GCA_963920575.1 Narthecium ossifragum
GAACCTTTTCAGACTACTTCTGAGGTATAATCCTTGGCCTTTATACTAATCTATTTGAAGAATATCTGATGAGTTCATTTGTTAGCAATTTGTTTAGTTCAGTATCAAAACTTGACATGTAGGGCACCAAGGCAACTGAAATTGACATGTTTGAAGAGTTTCTCTGGTTGTCATAGGATATTGAATTCCAATCTATAAATACTTCATTGGTATTCATGGATTGTGTGTGATTTGGTTAATAGGAAGTATGTTTGTGCTTTTTAAGTATTGGATAATGCGAGTGAGGTGTATGAGTTTGATCTTTTTTTTCTTTTTCTTTTTTAAATCTATTTTGCTTCTTTTTTAATGTTTGATTGGTTGTTGTGTCTTCATGTTTAAATGTTGGATTAAGATGCAAGATTTTTACTTCGTGGATTTATGGGTTTGTTTTTCATGCTTTGCGTCTTATGTTTTGTGCATTTAGATGAAATGGGTGTAGATCTTTAATGTTTGCTTAGCTCTGGAACACCTTCATTGAAGCTTGGCTTGGAATGTTTAGATCTTTGGTTTAGCATTGTTTGCTACAGATCTGGTGTCGTTATGAGTGATTCCTGGTTTGAAAATTTTGATCGTTGTTGCCTTCTTGAGGGCATTGATATAGACCTGGGATTGGGAATGTCGAAGCTTTTTATTTGCTTTCCTGCATTGGTGTACTATTTGACTATGGACACCAAGCTGGAAAAGGTTTCAAACAGATGAGAGGCTATTAGGTTTTCCTACTCTTTTCCAAAAGGTTTGATCAGAATAAAATTTCCATGCAGAGACTTTTTTAATCATGTCTTTCATCTAATAGAATAATATTTTTTTTTCATTATTTAGTCATGTGTCATTATGGATATAGTTGGAATATTCTATTTCCTTGCTTGGTGATTACAGTACTCATCTCACATTGTTCATGCAAGATTTGATCCATTGAGCCACGTGCTTAGGTTTTTTTGATAGACTCCTGGCCGGTAGATTGCCACTTTTGGAATACAGTGTTGTAGCAGTGTTGGTAGTTACTATCAAAAAAAATCTTTGTCTATGGGTTTCTCCACCTCTCTTATCTCTGTAGCAGGACATTGTATACTCATCAACAATCTACACGTCAATTACATCTCTGTCGGGAGAGTTGTAACCATATATTTCAAGTGGTTATCAGGTTTGCCCTGGGGGCTTTTATTGCTAGCTATGCTATAACTTAGTTAGTGTGGTTTGTGGGGACAATGTTTGCCCCTTTTATAATGTGATTTAATTTTTGTATTTGAAGAATGTTGTAGAATTGTCTCATTTAACTCTCGGTACAGGGTAGGTTTTGCCGAAATTTTCTGAAAGAAACCCTAAATATCCGTGTCGTAGGCACGGGCATTCACTAGTATATTCATATAGATAACATGCTACAATTTGAAGTAAGCTTCTAAGTACATGAAATCGGCGAAGGAATACACATGGCATAACCATAAGTAAAACCCAATCCATTAGCATGAGACTTGCCATTTAAATATACTAGCATGATCCGAGTTACAAACACACATATATATAACATGATAAGAAATGCTAACATAACATTAATAAGAGGAATCGAGGAAATTCATCCCAGATATCATTTTCGTAAATAGAAAACACAACCTATTCTCTCGAGAAACCACGTTAAATTCACGGGAAATCCATCTGAAAGTTGCCTACTAGCATACTAGTATTCATCACATAAAATATATCAATTTGCATAAAAGGAGAGAACCTCCATAGACATGACATAGAACTAAGCATGCATAAATCTATCAAAATCCTACTGAAATTAACATACATGTTATCTAGCATTCTTATTACTCTACCGTGAAAATAACAAAGCAAAGAAATCAAGATCAAACCCAGAATTCGGCCAAAAACCCAAACTTCATCAAAGATTCAGTTTCATCACAGATGAGGGAACAATTCGTCATAAATCATAGGAAAATCCCAAAATTATAAAATCAGCGGCAATAGAAAGCAGATCCGGAGATCGACAACCTTCACAATGAAGGTTTCATGAGATTCCCCACGGAATAGCACCAGATTCGAGCAGAAGCAGGCTGGATGCTAAGGACTGGAGCTGAAAACCAAAATCCGGGAGGAGCTTTGATCAAAGCTTGATCAAAGCATACCAAGGTGTGATAAAATCTAGCTCAGGTGATATCTGAGCTCAAGGGAAACATGGCAGAGGATAGAAATCCATAAAAATCCAGTTGATACCCACCCAAATCAAATCCAAAGCTACGATAATCTAACCAGTTAAAATTCTAACACTAACACATACAAATCTCTACTTGGAAAGTTTGGAGAAGAGGAGATCCGGGCTTAGTCTTCGTCCCCGATGGAAGGATCGATCCTACCTTCACAGTGAAGAAAATCAACGGTTCAGATCTAATCCGAGGATGGAGACACTTAAAGCTATAAATAGAACTCTTTCTAGGGTTTGAGGGAGGAATTTATGGATACTTTTGGCTGCTATTTTCTACTCTCTTATATTTTTCCTAGGTTTTCTCTAACTTTATGGAGTCTTTTGGAGGATTGTTCTTGATGGCCCTGCGCGGCTAGATCTTGATTCTTGGTCAAGGAAACTGAAACCTCGGAATCAATGAAACTGTGAGATCTAATCTATTTTTATTGTTCAGTTTATACTTGAGTATTGAATGTTATTCTGTGATCATATTCATGATTGTCTTGTTTAATTGCTAGGAGGCCTACTACTATATTATTCATCGCAATCTACTGCTAGGTTGGATATCAAATCCGTAATTATTTGATTCCTCTAATCTGCGAGGCAAGTAGGGTTTAATGATCTACTGCGTTTCAGAGATTGTTAGATCTTAGGAAGAATATTTGACTAAATTAAATGCAACCGCTTGTGCTTGTGTTGTTTAGCTTCATCGATCTCCCTATTCTTAAGGCTGCTACTAGATTAAATCTACAACGTATATCTTAGGTTGTTTAGTAGTTAGGGTTGATTAGATCGCTTGTTTCTAATTAACTATGATTGAGGAGAGATTCGAATTTAATTCAAACGGTGAATATTCATGGTATGAATTGATGTATACTGGCATCGATGATCAGTTGTTGGATTCCGATGGTGGATGTTGACTTAGACCAAGGTTTGTTCTCTTGATTCAACTCGTTTCTTCGCTTTATATTATTTCTTTATTGTTTTCCTCACGCTTACAACCCCCCATCTTTGTTTACTAAGCACAAAACCAGACTAAACACTCTTCGTGGGATCGACTCGTACTCGCACTACTACATTTATTTTAACGAGTATTGGTTTTATTTTTGAGTTCCTACGACATCACATCAGTAACGGAGAAGAGAATGGTCGGATCTGAGGATAGAGGAGCCTGGGGAACTCGAGAGAGGTGAGGGGGAGCTCGAGGAGGAGTGGCGAAGGAGCTATGAAGATATGGGAGATGCCGGCGCGATCGTGGGTAAGGGAGATGATGATGATGCATAATGTTATATTTTTACCCCTTAATACTTAGTCTCCTATACTTATTTGGTACCTAAGTACACTCATTATTCTTTTATTTTGATTTAGGATGAAAGAGTATATTTATCAACTTTAAAGATTAAACTGTACCTGGTGATGAAAAAACCAGATGATGTTTCATATATGGTTGGAAAGCTCTTGAAGTCTAGTTTCTGTAGAATTTTACGGTTCATGATTCCGAGTTTCCTAGAAGAAGTTACGGCAATTTTAGTACCAATGGCGCAGTCTGGATGGCAAAACAGTAAATACTCGGGAAAGAAAGATCGATCTGACACCCATAGTAGGATCGATCTGTCTACGCACAGACCTGACAGAACGAATACTTTTCAAATGATCACAGTAGGATCGATCCTACTATCCATCCTACTGAGCAGGATCGATCCTACACCCATGGAAGGATCAATCCTACCTTCGTAGTGAAGAAAATCAACGGTTCAGATCTAATTCGAGGATGGAGATACTTAAAGCTATAAATAGGACTCTTTCTAGGGTTTGAGGGGAGAATTTCTGGATACTTTTGGCTGCTACTGTCTAGTCTTTTATATTTTTCAAAGGTTTTCTCTAACTTTATAGAATCTTTTGGAGGATTGTTCTTGATGGCCCTGCATGGCTAAATCTTGACTCTTGGTCAAGGTAACTGAAACCTCGGAATTAATGAAACTGTGAGATCTAATCTATTTTTATTGTTCAGTTTATACTTGAGTATTGAATGTTATTCTGTGATTATATTCATGATTGTTTTGTCTAATTGCTAGGAGGCCTACTAGTTTATTATTCATTGCGATCTACTGCTAGGTTGGATATCAAATTCGTAATTGTTTGATCCCTCTAATCTGCGAGGCAACTAGGGTTTAATGAGCTACTGCGTTTCAGAGATTGTTAGATCTTAGGAAGAACATTCGACTAAATTAAATACAACCGCTTGTGCATGTGTAGTTTAGCTTCATCGATCTCCCTATTCTTAACGCTGCTACTATATTAAATCTACAACGCGTGTCTTAGGTTATTTAGTAGTTAGGGTTGATTAGATCGCTTGTTTCTAATTAACTATGATCGAGGAGAGATTCGAATTTAATTCGAACGGTGAATATTCAGGGTATGAATTGATATATACTTGCATCGATGATCAGTTATAAAGATTCCGATGGTGGATGTTGACTTAGACCAAGGTTTGTTCTCTTGATTCAATTCGATTCTTCGCTGTAGATTATTTTTTTATTGTTTTCGTTTTACTCAAAACCCCCCATCTTTGTTCACATAGCACAAAACCTAGGCTAGACACTCTTCTTGGGATTGACTCGTACTCGCACTACTACATTTATTTTAACGAGTATTGGTTTTATTTTTGAGTGCCTACGACAGCACAAAAATTTTTGGCGTCGTTGCCGGGGAGTGATTCTAGTTGATTTTTGTGCTTATTGTGATCTTTATTTCATAAAAAAAAACAGTTTACTTCGTTTATCAGTGATTTAGCGTAGGATTTTTATTTATCTTCATTACTCTAGACCTTCTCTTAATTTGTCTCTCTTGGTTTATCAAAGTCTTCTTGATTGTTTATGAGTATAGCTCGATTTTTTAATCAAGGTGATTTGCAGTACGATCCAGAGATAGAAAGAACTTTGCGCAGGTTAAGGACGGAAGCTCAGAGAAGCTTTGAGGAGAACGATTTGGATCTAGATTTCCCATTTGCTAGCGATTTTGGATTAGAAGAGGAGGAAGTCATGGCCGGAAATCGGACTTCGAAAGAGGTTGCAGCCCCAGATTTGAATCAACAACCCTTATGCATTACATTCCCTACTTTGGATGTTGCTACTACTTTTGAATTGAAATCTGGACTAAAACATCTCTTACCCACTTTTTATGGACTTTCAGGTGATGATCCTCACAAGCATTTAAAAGAGCTTCATGTTGTGTAAACAAGTATGAAACCCATGGGGGTGACTGAAGATCAAATCAAATTGACAGCCTTACCGTTTTCTTTGAAGGATTCGGCTAAGGATTGGCTTTATTATTTACCCTCTAAGAGTATTACCACATGGAATGAGATGAAAAGGTTGTTTTTGGAGAAGTATTTCCCAGCTTCAAGGGCGGCCAACATTAGAAAAGAGATATGTGGTGTAAGGCAATATAACGGAGAATATCTACATGAGTATTGGGAACATTTCAAGAAACTATGTGCAAGCTGTCCCCATCATCAAATTAGTGAGCAATTACTTATCCAATATTTTTATGAGGGCTTACTAACCACTAACAGGAGTATGATTGATGCCGCTAGTGGAGGAGCTTTGGTGGATAAAACGCCCGAAGCCGCGAGGAACTTGATTGCAAATGTGGCGGCTAATTCTCAACAATTTAACACTAGACTTGATTCTTATTCAAAACATGTTAATGAGGTAAATGTTTCATCCCTTGAACAACAGATTACGAGTCTAACTTCTCTTGTTCGTCAATTGGCTGTAGGTAACATGCAAACAACGAAGGTTTGTGGAATTTGTTGTTTGATAGTCATGGCCTCTGAGTTGTTTAACACTTCAGCTGACCCTGAGCCGTTAGAAATCTTTGTCTGATCTGCATAACTCTTCTGGTGACTCGGAGTCGTCAAAAGTCTTTAATCTAGTCTGCGCCAACTCTCTAACCAAAAAAATTGGATGACGGTATCTGGATCAGTGAATGAAATCTGATCACCTTTCTGACATGTGAACTGCTCTGCAGCATTTGTACCCCTCAGTATCCCAGAGATGAAGTCCATCGTACCATGATGTCCACTCTGACTCTAGAAAGGACTGCAACGGGGCTACTATCTGTCGATACTCTGCGTCCACCTCCTACCAGGTGAGGTAAATAGGAAAGAACTCTGCATCTGATGCCGCTTATGCTGGCGACGAAGCCCATGTTACTTCCTCAGGCTTCTCTTCCTCATGCCTCTGGAATGAACAACATCAAGGAAAGAGTGAGCATCACATATGATGTCCTCGCGCAACTCTGAAACTGCTACTTTTCCTCTTGAGCACAATCAACTGTCTACTGATGCCGTCAGGAATCTTTGTAGGCTCGATGTCGTCGTCGCTCCACGTCATCATGACTTTGGCGCAGACTATCGTAGTAGGGCTGTCTTGGCCTCCATCTCGTCCAGTCTCTGCTCTCTACCAGACCTGACTGATCCTCTATGCGGATGGAACTTCAGGAACACTATCACCAACTAAAAAACTCTGAAAGTCATTGCCTCTGACCTGCGTAGCTCTCTCGTCTGCTCTGCACCGTCAGGAGTCCTTGTCTGATCTATACTAATTTCTTTGATGACTGTCTGATGACGTCTGGAATGGTGGGTTATGCCTCAACAACCTATTTTGAGCAATTGGAAGAACGGTGCGAACTGGCATGCTATACCTCGAATGGCACCACATCAGTCTAGACTGATGATAGCTGAAGTAGGCGAACTCCGGCAAAGGGACGTACTCCTCCTAGCTGCCTCTTGCAATGTCACGCCCCGACCCAGAAAACCCATCCAGATCTAGGCGTGAGCCACCTAAACCTGTTTACATCATCAATAGGCGCACAAATAGATAACTGCTATGAATTGAAACCATCTAGTCCTCCAGTTCATAAAAACAATTTGGCAGAACCTCCTTTATAATTATAGCACAAGAAACCTGTACATTTTACAATCTCAATTTCAGCATCATTACATTCCTCAACGCATATCTTAAAATATATTACAACATTTCTCAAATACAACTGAATTAATACTCATACCATTCTGTCACCAACTGTGTCTCCAACGGTCGTTCCCTCTGAGCTATCAGAAATCTTTAAATCTGGTCTATGTCAACTCTATAAACAGAAAATTAGATGAAGGTATGTGGATCAGTGAACGAAATCTCTGCAAGGTCTGCCTAACATGTTGAAAGACGGCGTGAGAAGTAGTACTCTGCCTCAAACGGTGCAACGCCGGTGCTGGACTGTCAACTGCTTTACTAGGCGAACCCCACCCTGGGGTATGCTCTTATCGCCTGACATCTGCATAATGACATGTGATGCAAGCACTTCATAAGAGATCTGAATGGTCTTCTCTGGCCGTCTGTCCATCTGTGCCACGAGACAATTACCGCAGAGCAGTCAGGCATGACGCACGGCGTGAAGCAGGGCAGTAGGTTGATGCCTCAGCTGGGGCAGGTACCTGTGCCAGACGCGGGAATTCAGATTCCAGATAGGGCCTTGCGGGATACGAGGCAGCGACCAGTCTTACCAGAGTTTCATGCAGTTCTCGGCAGAGAGCACCTTCAACAGCAGCCGTTTCAGAGTCACCTTCCTCCAGCTTTCAGCTTCAGCTTTCGGAGTGTCTTGCGGCTCGTGGTTTTCTTGTGGCGCTGGGTGTTTCCTCCTTGTGACTCGTCCCCGTGCAGCTGTATTGGCTTGGGACTGGAGTCGGGTGTGGCTTTGGGAGTAGCCACTGATTTGGGAAAATAGCCTGGGTTGGTTGCTCTTGTCGGGGCGTTTGCTAGAGGTTGGAGACCTCTAGGTGTCCGTCTCCCACGTGTGAAACACGTTGGGGTTCGACGGCTTCCTCGGTTTGCGCTGGCTGGTCGCGCATCGAGTTGCGTTTGTTGGCCGTGGGAAGGTGTTGTGGGTACACTTGATGGCGTTGTTTTGCTCTCGTTGAAGGTCACGGGTTGGCGCGCCTTCTGGTTGTCGAGAGCTGGGGTTGTTCACTAGTTTGTGATGAACTCCTCCCTCTTTTGTTTTGAGGGTGCTCGGGAGAGCATGTTTTCCCTCGTGTTGTTGTTTGTACAATTGTCCTTTTGAGGACCTTCCAGAATATTCCGCCTTCACGGGATTGCCGAGTTTGGACTCGAGGTTCATTTGAGGTAATTCAGCCAGTGTCTTCAGTGAACGCGTCACAGAGACCATAGGGTCGAGTAGGCCGGGCTATAATTGGGGGAGATGCAACCATTGAGGACGTGTGTTCGCTCTTCCGGACCATGAGTAGGCCGGGTTGTGATCTGGTGATGACGTCCGCCATGGTGTGCTCCCACTCCCACTCTGACACTGGAAGGGGCTGTAATGGGTCTGCTGGATCCACAACACTGCTACCGAAGCACAGCCTGTCGCCTGCTGACGCTATTCAGCCCTCAATCACGTGCTTGGTAACAACCGCATCACGGATCTCCATGAGCTCCGGATGTCTGCCTTGGGTCTCTATCACTCTGGCCGGGAGAGCTGGGATGTTGTAACCACCAAAGGGAAAGTCATATGGAATCTGATCCTCGAAACCCGATTCAACTGACTATCTACCTCTGATGAGCTGACAAATCCACTGAATCTGCTCTGGCTTCGCTAGTAGCTACTTATGGCTATCACCCTTAAAGGCACTGACATAGTGACTTTAAGGCAAGGAGATCTGGCCTCATGATCACTCTGGTCAACGGTCTCGCGGTCCTGAAGATGCCTCTACTGAATCTCGATTACCGCCTTTGACCTCTGCTCAGCTAGATCAACTAATTTGCCTGCCACCGACACAATCCGTCCGTCGAATCATTCCTCTGAAGGTCAAAATCTCATGCTGGGAGCCAAATAACGCCGATGCTCCCTCGACAGCAGCAATGCAAACCCCAAATGTCGCTCATGCTCCTCCTCAACGCGTGAGTTGACATAATGTGATCGACGAACACCACTACAAACTGATTAGGATACGACATGGTCCAGAAAGCTGCCTTCGGGATGCTGCAATCCCGAACTCTCAGCTGGTGTAGTCGACGCGAATGTCTGACTCTGAAGTGGTCGGTGAATCTCTCAGCTGCTAACACGCCATCAACGCACTGTAGCGGACACGTACTCGTCGCTGCAACACTGACTAGCTTCCTGAAGCCTGTGCATGTATGGAGGGAACCATCCACATCCAAACTCACAGCGCCCAAGCCGTCCAGAGAAACCTCGACCTGGAACTCGATGTCTCGCGAAGGCAACAAGCAGAAAGTTCCTCGGGAAAGACAACTGCCCAACCAAATGAACGATACGAGGGAAAACCACTCACCCAAGCACCCTCGAAAGCAAAGGGGAAGGTATTCACCACAACCTGGTGATTAGGCCCCAGCTCTCGACAACCAGAAGGATCGCCAACCCGCGATCTTCAACGAGATTAAAATAACACTGTCAGGTGTACTCACAACACCTTCCCACGGCCAACAAATGCAACTCGTTGCGTGGCCAACCAGCGCAAACCGATAAAGCCGTCGAACCCCCAACGCGTACCACACGTGGGCGACGGACACCTAGAGGTTCCCAACCTCTAGCAAACACCCCAATAAGAGCTACCAGCTCAAGCTCTTGTGCCAATCGGTGGCTACTCCCAAAGCCACACCTGACTCCGGTCCCAAGCCAACACGTCCACACAGGGACGAGTCACAGGCGAAAAAAACCCCAAGCAACCAAGGAACTGCAAGCCGCGGGAAGCTTCGAAAGCTGAAAGCTGGAAGAAGATGGCTCTGAAATGGCTGCTACTGAAACTGCTCTCTCCTTAGAGTGCGCAAGCACTCGCAAGACCGATCGCTGCCGTGTCTCCAATAAGGTTCAATCTGGGATCTGAATCCCTGCGTCTGCCCCAGGTACCTGCCCCAACTAAGGCATCAACCCACTGCTCTGCCCACGCCGTACGCCACGTTAGACTGCTCTGCGGTAAGCTCCTCGCATCCCTAGCAACCAGCATCGTTGGCGGTAGCACTCGAGCACCCTGTAGGTTCCCTCTCAGTATGGTGGTCCAGGCTACCTGTCAAAGAATTGGCATGATGCTCCTGTTGCCAGGGCTGTCGCTGATGTCGAAACCTTTGCCTCTACCAACGGCTACCCTGCCGTCTCAAGAACCTGGAACAACCCTGGAACTGACCACGACCACCGACCAATTGTTCGGTGTCAACCCTTAATTCATCTGTCTCAGTATCCGGAGTACAGTCCAGCGAGATCCCCGCTGTCGTTCTAGCATACCGAGCCAGGTGATCCAACCAACCCACGTGTTGTCACGGGGTGAGAGTACCAAGAACAAAGGAAGGTACTCCCAACTACACTACCCATCGAGGGTAATTGTCGGAGAACAGAGCACGAAACTGTTCTCAAACCACAATCAATGATGCCCCAGGTGACCCTGACAAGCGTCACTATGTATCACCTCACTGGAAAGCAAGAACCGAACGGATTTACGATCAAGCGATACTCCTAGATGTCCAGCACATCTTGGATCTAGGACACCTCCTTCAGCTAGTCCTTTGCCGCTGAAGGATCTCCAACGCCGTCTCTGAACCCTAGCAGGTTCACCTCTCGAGATTTCGAAAGTACAAAGATGACACACGTCCGGTCCCCTACTCACTCATCTCCAGCACAAGGGGAGATACACTGTCAAGCAAGGGAATGGGAAACACCGGTGTGCGTGCACACCTCCCCCTTAGGCGACATGACACAGTCGAAAAACCGAAACACAATAGCAAACAGCCTAACAAATGCACATCACACACATTCACAAGCAGCCATGCACGGATGTTCTAGACCTAGAACTATCCCATTCTACACTCAAAATCTCAACCGCAAGCCTAATCCTATCCCTGGGATCTACAACCTGCTCTGATACCAAGTTGTCACGTCCCAACCCGGATGGGTTTTTTGGGCCGGGGTGTGACAAACCTTGTCTCCACAAACCATACAAACCACAACTTCTTCAAATAGGATTATCCTCACAAACCACAACTTCAAGCACATTGAGCTAACTCAGCTTTTGATGGCTTATTATTATTAACAATACAAACATTCATAATAAATTTAGCACATTTCACAAACCAAAATAAAATTGAGTAAAATATGACATAAAATTAATCAAATTAAATAAATATTGTAGTAAAAGGCAAAAAAACCAACATCCACATTCAAATGACTTACTGTGCCAACGATAGTAAGTCGATCATTATTATCATCAGCCATCTGGGTGGATCTACAAAAGGAAAAGATACAATCAATGATAACAACCAGTATACCTTGGATTTCTTTAGCTAAAAATGCCCATGGCACAAAAGCTATTGGCTTTACATGCAATACATAAAAAAAGTTAAAGCCTTAGTTGTTGCCCAATAATATAGTTATGCATGTGCCTACGACACGGACACTCATGTAATGCAACACGAAATACTTAGGGTTTCTAAATGAAAATTTTGGCAAAACCTCCTTTGTATTGAGAGCTAAATGAGACAATTCTACAACATTCCTCAAGTACATAAATTAAATCACTATAAAAAGGGTGAAAATTGTCGCCGGGGCAAACGTTGCCCCCACAAACCACACAAACAGTTCCAAGGTTACAAAAGTCCCCACGAATCACAACTTCAAAGAAAATAAAAAATGCAGAGATTCTGATTTCACTTAATACATAAACTTCTCCATAGATTTTGTATGCATGTCCAACTCCGAAAGCGAGCGAAATGAACAATAAACCGCCAAAACATATTAAAAAAATTAGTATAATATTTGACATCATGATATATATATTTTTTCTAAACAATGTTTGCATTCATACTACACTGTATCCTTGCCATGCCATTTAACTTATAAGCTCCTTTGGGAGTTTCAAGTTATATTAGTTTAGACATAAGATCATTAATCCCAAGCAAGATCTGAACAGAAAGCACCAACACTGTGAAAAAAAGCACCAATAAATAAAAATTGACAGAGAAAGTTAATACCTTTGAAACACAGAGAAATATCAAAATACATCTCATTAAGCATCTGCCAAATGTGCAACACTATATTCATTCATGACAACTACTTCATGACCACCGATCTGGAACTCAATTATTGGTTGAACAAAATAAAAAACGACAACAAGGAGCTCAAGATTGAAACATGAGAAATTTCCAACAAAAGGAACCAAAAAAAATGATATTTTCAAAACATGAGCAATTTCCAATAAAAATAGCCAAAACAATATGAGCAATTTCGAAACATGATCATCATTTGGACTTCCAACCTATTGATCTCTATCCTCAGTTTGATAGGAAGCCCAAACAGCAAAATAGAGGCGTAGCTCCTCTTATGAGAATAGTGTATGCCCTCATAGTTTGCAGAAATTTGAGGAAATGGTGAAAAAAAGGGAATAAGGGTTAGGCTGAGGAGGAGAAGAGAAGAGTATTGAGTGGATCTGAACCTTGGTGTCGATGGGAACCTTGGTGGTTATGAAGTAGTCAAGGAGGTCGATCAACCAGAGGACGCCATCCGCTGGGATGATGATCGTAGATCGAGTGGTAAACGACAGGTTGGGCGTGGGGTGAGGTGCGAGGTCTCTACAGCTACTGTCCTAGCGATGTAAGGGAAGAGAGAGTGAGAGAGGGGGGAGCAAGATGGGAGATGGTCGACGACGTAGGGCGAGGTCGACGACTTGGGAAGCTCCTCTCGTAAAGTGAATAGAGAGTGATGGAGTGAGATGGAGGATGGGAGATGAGAGATGAGAGATGTGAAGATCTAAGAGGGGGTTGATCTTAGGCCTTATAAAAGAAAATCAATTATGGAAACCTAGAGAGGAGGAGTCTAATAACCCATATGCTTGTAAATGAAATGAATGATAAATAAAGCAAGTAAATAGAAGGATGAGATGAGAGTTAAGGGAGATTGCACAAGATTTTTATAGTGGTTTGGCAAACCTTGCCTACTGATGAGTCACTAAATATTCATAATTAAACCCCTTAATTTACCTTTGTTAGGCTTAGAGTGTTTGTATTTGATAGTTTGTTAGTTGATTTCAGGTTTAATGAAGATTCAAGTTAGAAAGTACAAAAAAGGCTTAATATACTGAAATACACTGCTCTGTCGACTGTTAGCATAATATTCACAAGAAATTATTCTTAGGTGCAAATATTCTGAAATTTGGGTGAGATCTAGAAGACATCAAGATATACAACTTCCATGTTGGACGCGATCAGAGATTCCTGATGGATTGATAGCAGTTTTGAAGAAGATGAAGATATTTAGCTGCTGGAAGACTGGTCCGTCGACGCCCAGGAGAATATTCGCCACATATTCTAGATAAGTCCAAATATTGTAAGCTCTTCGGGAGAGGACAGAAGACTTCCAAATCTACATCTTTCGTGTTGGATTCGTTCCCAAATTCTGGACGGGTTGAACCGAGTCGCGATTGGAAGAAGCTGTCAGGGTTGAGCCAGGAAATCTGAGTTGCACTTGAGGTCTAACTCAACCCTAAAACCCTAATTCCGGGAATTAAGATATAAAAAGGGTTTTGTGGCTGGAAAACTGAGAGCCTCCATAGAGAGAAAAGGAGGGATTCAGATTGGAGAAGAAAGACGGAGATGCGGTGTGGATCCCTAACCTTCTTCATCGAATACATGGATCTCATCCAAAAGATGAGTGGCTAAACTCTTTACTTAGGGATCTCATGAAGCTTTAGTGTAGCTTCTTTGTATATTCTAGTTTGATTCTTGTTATCTTTTCAAAGACATGATCCTATGATTATGGTTTTATTTTATAAAGAGTTGAGGGGACAGAGTTCCTCGATGTACATTCAGACCTACTTGATTGCTGTGCTTGATGGTAGAGATTCATAGGATGGTTTTTATGTTGCTTTTGTGTATGCCTTTGAGATAATCTATACTAGATGAAGATAGGTTGTACTCAGATTAAGTTCGAAGACAATCTATGCTAAGTTTGGATAGGTTATGCCTTGGGGAAACAATCGCATTATTTTAGGGATTCATGTAGACTTAAGAAGCTGTGAATCCATAATGTCGAGATAAGAAAACAAACGGATAACTAGAGAATACAGGAAGTGAAAGTAAAGTGGATTGAGTACTCCCTAGGTTTTCTCTCATTGATCTATTTCAATTTCGTTAATTTTTTTCTTAATTAGTTTTATTAATCAGTTCCTAAAAACTCCAAATCAATCCTTTTTCGCTTTAGGATTAGAGTGTTGAGAGTTAATTCTGGTGTTTCTTGTTAGTCAAAGTTTTCCCTGAGCACCGACCCCGTATTTCACCATTATTCTATCTTATTAATTTAGTGTTGAAAGAAAGGTTTATAAATTTCTAAATTGCGTTTTGCATACGTTTTAACGACGACGTTTGTGAGCGATCACCTACGTCCACTTCACTCAAGGGCCTCCTTGAGGTTCCACTACTTGTAAGACCTCTTACAAGTTTTCCACCAAGCTTCTGGATGCTTGGCAACTTATCCACCAAGCTTAAGGGTGGTTGGCAACTTTACAATCTCTCCAAGCTCTCTCTTGGATATCTCTCACAAAGTCTACTTGACAACTTGAAGTAGTTTTATAAAGATTAAAGCTCTCAAAAGAAGACTAAAACTTGTTATAAAGTATACTAATATCTCTCTTAGTCTTACACCAAGTTTGATGCTTCTTTCCATATATACTTGAGTTTTAGGGCCTCAAAAAGTGGCTTCCAACGGCTACTTTGCATTTCTGTAACGGCTCTTTAATGACTAGTTTCCTGACTGATGGTCAACCATCATATCGTCCGTCACATTCTTCTTGAGCCTCACGGTCGACCATCACATCGTCCGTGAGCCTCTATTGTGAAAACCACTTCTCAGGGTCGATGTCTCATTCGACCATCGCTTCTCTGAGAACCCGTACCTCCAACACGGTTCGACCACATAGGTCTAGGGTCTGGTTCGGTTGGTTTGGCTCAGTCGGTCTTGCTTCGCGATCTCCCTTGATCGTTGCGACTCCGGGGGTAATTTGGTAATTACCCTTGGCGGAGTTGGTTTCACACACACATTACGCACACATGGCATTATGATGATGTATGTGCTTGATTAGACCTTTAGGGGTACCCTAGATCGAAGGATCTGGGTTCGATCGCAAGGATTGAGTTTTGAGCAGCTAGGATCAGATACGGTTGATCGGACGACCAAGATCTAATCTTGAGCCGATCATATAAAAGTCCCTTAATTAGCATCTCGTCTCTTGTTAGGGCTCGATTCCGTCGTTAGAGAGAGAATAAGAGATCGGGAGAGAGAGAGATAGAGGAGAGACCCACGATCCACATCGAGGGAGAGCCAGAGACGGCGGCTACCGCGACGATCATGACTGGAGGCGACAGTGATTGACAGAGAGGATGGCGGTGGCTGGGTTTCTCTCAACAACTACGAGCTTGGCGACATCAACTAGAGATGAGAAGGGAGGAGAGGAGCTCAACCAACATGGAGGCGGCGCTCGTGACTAAAAGAGGGAGAGAGGAAGGCCCCGACCAGACGACACTGGTAGCATTGACGGTCAGAAGTAGGGTTTCTGATCTAATCTCCTGATTAAGCTCTACTAGACTAGAATAGGGTTTGCATGAAGCATGTTTAGACCTAGCTGATACGCTGTTGTGATCTCTTGCATCTATTTCTCCCGTATGTCTTCTCTTGCGCATCTATCGGATCTTATGGTATGGATTTGAATGGTTTCAACGCATGGATTTTGGATCTGATGGGTTCTTTAGATTCCCGTGGTTCCCTCTATCTATCTTCCAAGTTTCAAGCCATTTGGTTGGGTTTTGATCGGAGTCCTCTCGAGTTTTTCCCAAAGGGTTTCCGTCTGCTCTGTTCTCCTCTGACTTGGCTAGTGTTTGGGGTTTTGTGATCTCGTCGCCTTTGGTGATACTCCTTCTTCTTCTCCCTTACTGCCATGAATTGATTTGTGGGTTTTCATTGGTGTTTTGGGTGTTTCCTTTCCCCATGCTGCCATGCTCTATTTTCCCTGGATTGCGATGTTGTTAGTCTGGGATTTATGCATCTGTTCTGTGTTTGTGGTTCCGGTGGTGTTCTCCCTCTCCCCTGTGTGTATTGTCTCTGGTTCTCCCCTGTTGCCATGGCTTGAAGTGTTTGCTATTGCTTGGATTGCTCGATGTGTTTGGGTTTCCCCGCTCTCCCTTGCTCTCGGATTTGGATCTCTGTTGTTCTACTCTGTTGTTAGCTTTGCTGTTGTTTGTAGGGGCTTGTGATCTGTGATGAATGGGGGTGTGATAGCTTACCTTGTCTGGTTTCCACCATCTGTGATTGCATGCCTTAACTAGAATAGCTATTATTCTTTCCTCCGAAAAACTTGAGTATGCTCGGTGGAATGAGCTTTATGTTGAAGCCTTGGCTTGGGTCCGTGAAGTTTCTGATGCTGTCCCCTCTGGTTGCATTCTGTGTTCTTGGTCGTTTGATTGCATGCTATAGGTCATATGATGAATGTTACATCCTCCGAGGTTAATTTCCTGAACAAGGTCTATGCATTCATGTGTCACCCTTTATGGTACTTGCTGAATATGAGTGCTTCTTCATAATGTAGTAGGAATTGTAACATCACCATCAATTGATATGAAGCTCTTATTCCATTTATGAAGTTATGATTGTATTTGCCAAAGTATCGAATGTCTTATTTACATCCATGTGGACCTTAATTTTTTACATGCATAAATGGGTTGAAGTTGTGCCCTTATTTGTTGAATGATATTATGCATGGGTTGGACGTGTGAATAACTATTGTTTCTTGACGTGTTGTGTTAACTGGTGTTTGCTTAATTACTCTTGTAGCTCGTTGTCATGTTACCTCAGCATGTTGGACTATTGTTTGATGCTATGGCATGTAGAGACGACTAGTCCTAGTTGTTTGTATAGGCTCATGCATGATTCTTGCATTAGAGGCATTCAGGTTAGGTGGTAGGCGATGGATTCGATCGTCGATCCGGGGTTCCCGGGTAGCCCGGATCTAGCCCTAGGACCAGGATTTGGATAGTCGAGGATTAGGATGTGATTGTCATCAACGACTATATTTAATATCATTTGAGGTTATCGTTATAGTCGACTATATATATATGTATTACATTATTGTATTTTAGGTGTAGAGGTCATGTCGGGTCTCCAAGGCCAAGTGCTAAGGGTGGATGTCGATGTCATTGACTTGTGTGTCCCCGCGAGAGATGGTACGATTGGGCAGAATGGTACCTGGACAGGAGCCCATAGTCTTCGTTTCATCTCATTTGTTCTTGGGTGAGGGTGGGACCTGGACATGAGCCCTTGGGAATCGACGGGGTTATGGGGCCCCTTGGCATACCTTAGACTTAGGTGAAGAACAACACGGTTGCAGTTTCCCTTCCTTTCTGTGCGACGTAGAGTAGAACCCTACTGGGAATAGTTGCTCACCCTACCTGGGTTGTATCGGCGATGCAGGTCGATGCAATTTCCTTCTTTTAGGTGTTCTGGCGTGACATGTCGAGCTGATCGAGGACGTGGTGCTTCGAGGAGTTTTAGACAGTTTATTACAGTTTTATATTATGATCTTTAAATTGAGGTATAACCTGATGTATTCGAGGATAGAATTGTATGATGCTTAATTCAGTTGTATTTGAGAAATGTTGTAATATTCTTTAATGTAGATGTTGGGGAGTGTGATAATTAGTTATTTACTCTTGTGCCCATTGTATAAGTTGAAGTTATAAGATTGTAAAATGTACATTTTTATTGTGCTATAATTATAAGGTAGATTCCGCCGAAAGTTTTTATGAACTTGAGAACTAAATTATTTAAATTCATAGCAATTATATATTTGTGCGCTAATTGATGATATAAACAGGTATTGGTGGCTCACGCCTCGATCTGGATGGGTTTTTTGGGTAGGGTGTGACAGCTTCAAATGTCATATAGGCTGCGATTGACCGTCCCATTGACCGCCACATTGAACGTCGTAACTTTTACCTCCTCGGTCGATCCATCCATCGACCACCAGACTCCGGGGTCCATCCGTGCATCAACCGCTGCATCGACCGCGAGTACAAAATCATATAGATATTGAACATAATTATTTCCAAATTAAGGGATATAAATATTAAACCAATGTTTTATCATCAAACATATATGGATAACATCAAAACAATTATTAGGACTAACAATCTCGCCCATTTTGATGATGGCAACCTTTTAAATTGTGATGATAAAACCTTGAAAGCTCCCCCTTAATTTATGCATCCATTTTTCTCATAAAATAAGTTCTAAAGTGAATTTCATCGATGCATGCAGGTCATATGTCATTAAAAAGATATAACAAGCTTGATTATAGGTCAAACATTTGAAAGTGCAAAATATGACATATGTACATGATGATGATGCATAATGTTATATTTTTATCCCTTAATACTTAGTCTCTTGTGCTTATTTGGTAGCTAAATACACTCATTATTCTTATATTTTGATTTAGGATGCAATTGAATTCCTTATGTTCGAAAAGAAGCTGAAAAGAGTATATTGATCAACTTTAAAGATTACACTGTACCTGCTGATGAAGAACCAGTTGATATGCCATATATGGTTGGAAAGCTCCTGAAGTCTAGTTTCTAGATAATTTTACGGTTCGTGATTCCGAGTTTTCTAGAGGAAGTTACGGTAATTTTAGTACCAATGGCGCAGTCTGGATGGCAAAACAGTAAATACTCAGGAAAGACGGATCGATCATGTTTCCTAAAAGGATCGATCCTTTTATACAGACAGACCTGACAGGGAGCATACTTTTCAGATGATCACAGAAGGATCGATCCTCCTTTCACTCGAAAATATTGAGGAAATCTTCGAGGAGAAGGATCCATCCTACTCCTATCGAAGGATTCATCCTACTGAGAAGGATCCATCCTACTCTTTCAAGGTTCCATCCTACTGAGAAGGATCGATCATTCCTCTTTCAAAGGATCGATCTTCCTCGGGCGTAGCCAGATTTGGATATCAAAGGATCGATCTTACACCTCTGGAAGGATCGATCTTACCTTCGCAGTGAAGAAAATTAACGGTTCAGATCTAATCCGAGGATGGAGACACTTTAAGGCTATAAATAGGACTCTTTCTAAGGTTTAGGGGGGATTGGTAGATACTTTTGGCTGCAACTTTCTACTCTTATTTTTTTCCTAGGTTTTCTCTAGCTTATTGGAATCTTTTGGAGGATTGTTATTGATGGCCTTACGTGGCTAAATCTTGATTCTTGGTCAAGGAAACTGAAACTTCGTAATCAATGAAACTGTGAGATCTAATCTATTTTTATTGTTCAGTTCATACTTGAGTATTGAATATTCTTCTGTGATTGGATGTTCATGATTGTCTTGTTTAATTGCTAGGAGGTCTACTAGTTTATTATTCATTACGATCTACTGCTAGGTTGGATATCAAATCTGTAATTGTTTGATCCCTCTAATCTGCGAAGCAACTAGGGTTTAATGATCTGCTGCGTTTCAGAGATTGTTAGATCTTAGGAAGAACGTTCGACTAGATTAAATGCAACCGCTTGTGTTTGTGTTGTATAGCTTCATCGATCTCCCTACTCTTAAGGCAGCTACTAGATTAAATCTACAGCGCTTGTCTTAGATTGTTTAGTAGTTAGGATTGATTAGATCGCTTGTTTCTAATTAACTATGATCGAGGAGAGATTCGAATTTAATTCGAACGGTGAATATTCATGGTATGAATTGATATATACTTGCATCAATTATCAGTTATAAGGATTCCGATGGTGGATGTTGACTTAGACCAAGATTTGTTCTCTTGATTCAATTCGTTTCTTCAATTTAGATTATTTCCATTTTGTTTTCATGTTACTCAAAACCCTCCATCTTTGTTCACATAGCACAAAACCTAGGCTAGACACTATTCGTGAGATCGACTCGTACTCGCACTACTACATTTAATTTAACGAGTATTGGTTTTATTTTTGAGTGCCTTTGACAGCACATCAATACCTCTTTATATAAAAACATGAGACAAGATATTGGAGAAAGAATTATATTCTCATAAAATCTTCAGTGATATAGATATATGCCATTCAGTTCATAGAAGTAAATGTTCATTTAAACATCCAAAGCACCCAAGTATTTAGAAAATATAAAATAAAGTTTCAAGATCTTTAAAAAAACAAGATATCATCACAATACTTCTCCCCCTTTGACATCATCAAAAACAATTACTGGAGGGGGGAAAAGAATCAAGTTAAACCTGCAATTTGAAAGTTAATGACTTTATAGAAAACCCATTTAAGGAATTTGAGTTAAAATCATTTTTCAACGAAAAGCAATCAAATCTTCAAAAAAGTAAGTTGTCAAGAAGGAAACCATTTTAAGTTAAACTATGAAATTACTTTATGACAAGGAATAACAAGTTATAATGGAGGGATCATTTATCAATGAAAAATTAATGCATACCTCCATTACCTTTAATAGCAAATTGTTATCCACCTTCAAATACCTTGAGCCTCTACTTGTCAATTTTATTTTCTTTCTCTCTGAATGCAGTTAAACAGAGGTTTGCAATTTCCTTTTCATCTTCTTCGGAGGTGGAGCTCAAGTCATTTTCTTCGTTAGCCTTCTTATTCTTCTTCGATGATTTCTCGAGGTTTGGACAATCGGATTTGTAATGTCTGGGCTTTCTACACACATAACAAGTAATTTTGTTTAAATAAGAAGAAGAGTTTGCTTTATCACATTTGAGAATTTTCTTTTCTTGAAGTTTGAAGATCCTTCTAATTTTCCTTGTAATCTTTTTCACCTCCTCATCATCATCTTCATCGCTTGAGTCCGATGATTCCTTGTATGAAGACTTGAGAGCAATGGTATATGTCTCACATATATGATTCCTTGTAATCTTATACGTCCCTATTTGTCTCACCAGAGAAGAGATTGACAATATTATCTTTCATCATCTTCATTGTAATCTTAGACATGCCCTTGAAATGTCTATCCATGAACTTCGAGGGTTTCCTTTGTGGTCCTTTGTTGACTTTAATAGGCTCTTTGTCATCCTCTACTCCAAAAATATATTTAACATCCGTCTTCCGCAAACAACAATCCACACTTCCAATTCTAAATGTTTGTGTCTTCATTGTAATGTTTAATCAATTCCTCTACATCATCATCATGCTTTGTAGCATTTGCATGTGTGACCTTTCCATCATGAACTGCTTCTATCAACATCAAGAAGGGGGTCCTATATAAGACTTGCCAATGTAGCTCCTTAAAGTTGTGCTTTTTTGAATTCACAATATTCACAACTGTTATGATAGTAGACCTATACTGTGGTTGTTTCTCCATCCTGCAAAGAAATCAAGAACAAATGGCATTCAACCCACAAACCAATATTCACTATCCACTATCCTCATCAATATGCATTTGTACTGAAGGAATGAAGCCACGAACAAATGGCATTTAAGCCAAAAACCACTAACCACTATCCAAATCGATATGCATTTGTATTGAAGGAATGAAGCCACGAACAAATGACAATAAAGTCAAAAACCACTATCCAATATTCATTATCCACTATCCACATCAATATGCACTTATACCGAAGGAATGAAGCCATGAACAAATGACATTCAAGTCAAAAATCACTATCCAATATTTACTATCCACTATCCAAATCAATGTGTATTTGTACTAAAGGAATGAAGCCACGAACAAATGACAATCAAGTCAAAAACCATTATCCAATATTCTCTATCCACTATCCACATCAATATGCATTTGTACTGAAGGAATGAAGCCACGAACAAATGAAATTCAAGTCAAAAACCACTATCCACTATCCACATAAATATGCAATTGTAATTAATGACTGAAGCCACAAACAAATGGTATTCAAACAAAAAACCAATATTCAATATCCACTATCCACATCAATATGCATTTGTACTAAAAGAATGAAGCCACGAACAAATGACATTCAAGCCAAAACCACTATCCACTATCCACATTAATATGCATTTGTACTAAAGGAATGAAGCCACGAACAAATAACTTTGAAGCCAAAAACCAATATCCACTATGCATATAAAAAACAATGGCGTTTTGAAACCCTAACTGGCCATTAACGAAGAGGTAAACATTGGCTACTGGTTGCTTAATCAGTGGTTTTCAAACCCTAACCTATAATAATCGAGGACGATTGTAAAGAAATAAAGTGGTAAACAACATACCTTTGTTCCAATGATTGAAGAAGTTGATGCCGATAGCGCTATCACGCTCTCAAATCAACAAATGAAGCCATGTTGCTGCTCCGGGATGAAGAATGACAAACAAAGAAGAGATCTCAGACGAAGAAGATTGGATTTGAGTTTCAAATCCAAGAAATAGAGCCCTCGCAAGACCTTGGTATGTACCAAAATACGGTGTGGTGTGGGATGGGTGGTGAAGGTCATGGTGATGGTGATGGTTGGTCAGAGACGAAAATATTGTACCATTATTAGCAAAAAAATATACCTCATCGTACATAATTATATTATAAATATATAATAAATCAAATCCAAAAAAGAAAAATAACAAATTGTTGGGAAAACTTATAGATCTTGAAAGAAACCTGATTAGAAAAACTTAAGTAATGCAATGACATAATTCGATAATAAAATATTGCACAAAAAGTTAGAAAACAAAAAAGTCATAAAATTAAGAAGAAAGGAGATAGACCTATTAGTGCCTTCATGATTTGAGCGGCCAAATCACTTTTACTTCACCATTATCGTACCAGTAGGATCCACCTCCACCACATCACAAATCATTTTTAGTTCCCCACGTGTCATATTGTACCACTACCACCTCCGCTTTTGCCGTCGGCAGGGTCCACCTCTTTTAGTTCACCATTCTGTCGTATCGTACAACCACCACCTCCGTCTTTGCTGTCGGCAGGATTCACCTCCACCATATCACCATGTACAAATAGTTTGAGACGAAACAATCGAGAGTTATTTGAAAATTCATTAAACTGTAGAAACGTCAATATCAACTTGAGGAATATCTTCCTCAAGTTTCTCTAAAGAAAAAAAACAAGCTTCATCTATGAATCAATAGAGGGATGAAGACTTACTCGTTAGCCTACGGTCTTCCGATCTGTTTCACGTGATTCAGGTGATCTTGTTACGAGAACAAACATCAACAAATCACAGCCCAAGTTCCTTCTTACTAGTTCTTCTCCACTGGATCTCAGTTTCTTATGATGTTTATTACTCTTGTTTCTTTTCTCCATAAACTTGAACACATACAGAGTCCCCAAACGGTTCCCATTAGTGAGCAGGTTTTGTAACTGCATCTAACCGTTTGATTAACTTAATGTGGGTTGGGCTCTTTAATCGGGTCTAGCCATCATTGGCGACCCTAACCTATTTATAAACCAACATCTCCCACTCGTCGATGATGAGGTGGATTTATCCAGTAGTGTAGACAAAACTTAGTTTTTTATAGAATCCATTCATACAAGAAAAATGGATCGTTAGACCTGAAAGCACACTAATAATGGGAGCTCTAATATAGAAACCGGTTAAGGTCATAAAGGAGACATTCTTCCAATTTATAAAGTAATTGAGCTTAAACTGGCTTCTTCCAATTTATGGACACAATATACTATACACGTTTTAAGTATTCAACAATATTTTCTCGTAGGGAGCACAAGCGCGAGCTTCAAAGTGAGAGCACCAGAAGTATAGCCGGAAGACACAATAAGGAGTTTCCTAATTGGTTGCATAATCGTGTAAGCCTCAAATGTTGTTTTTTATATATGAGACATTACAAATCTAATTGATATACTCAATATCAAATGGAAACAAAACTAAAACACTATTTTTTCGCATAGGTTTCGGATCTTCATGCACGAGGGCTTGCAAGTGATGACATACTAAATTTGGCTATGAGTCCCATCCATTTGGCTCGTCACTATGCAACATATGTTGTGAATGGATTCAGGTTTCATATAAGAGACCGAGCAATTGGAAGGAGGAGTCAAAATAGTGGTCTTCTTGTACGGGGAGATGATGAAACACCAGAAAAAAAATATTATGGGGTCTTGGAAGATATTATTGAATAGTCATATGTGGGAAGTAACAAAGTCTATCTTTTCAAGTGCCATTGGTGGGATGTAGCTCGACTTGGAAGGGGGTACAAGGTTGATAATTATGGGTATACAAGTGTACATGTTCACGGATCCTTGAGCAGAAATGAACCTTTTGTGTTGGCATCTCAGGCTGAACAAGTATTCTATGTTAAAGACATAAAGGATGTTGATTGGCTTGTTGTTGTGAAAACAAATCCTCGTGATCTCTATGCCATGCCACTAGAAAATGAGAATAGCTCTCATGAAAATGACGAAGAACTGGTGGAGGAGAATGCCTACCAGCAAGATGAGGCTGACATAATTGATATTCAACTTGCTAAATCTGTGGAGAACGAGAACATTGACGTTGTGCTCAAAAGAGAAGATGTGGAAGCTGAAAAAGTTGATGGCAATATGGAGGATGCAATGAGATCAACACCCATGAATGACTCTTTTGATGATAATGATTTAGATGCTGACGTAGATGATGAATTAAATAATGTTGATAATATTGAATTTAGCTCTAATGATACATTTGATGAGTGAATTAAATTATTCTTCTGTTCTTTTAAATTCTTCTTTTCTTTTAAAATCCTTGGTTAAAGAGGAATCTATATCATTGTTAATTTTAGTATAATATAAGCTTAATTTTCATTTGCTTGTTTGTTCAAATATTTTGCTACAATGATAGTAGCTTGTTTTTGTCTACATATTATTTACTTGCAGGTAAGAGATTGCACTTGATAGTTCAACAAGCTATGGCACGTACTAGATTTACTAAATTTAAAGGACATGGTGGACAACGGCATACTCCGTCTATAATTGATGCATCCATCTCTGGACCACGCTCACCGCCGAGGATTATCCCACGTGAAGAAAGGACTCAACAACAAGAAATGCCTCAACCTGAACTCTATATTCAGACAACCTCTCAACTACTTGTCCAACAAGGATCAAGCCGTCAACTTGATGATGAGAGGCCTCGACATTCAAGTGGCAATCATAGCGATACAGGTAAAATGTCTGATCATGACCGTAAAGTACTTAGCACATACTATGTTTTCATATGTAATAACTATTCTTTATGCAGCATCTAATTGTACTCCAAATCACCCTGGGAGGGGAAAGTATAAATGCTTGAAAGTTGATATGAAAACAAAGACTGGAGGAAAAATTAAAGTTGACATTCCATATGATATACTACGAGCCGTACGAGAAAATGCAAGAGATATTGTTAACTACTGTGGATTTGTTGTTAGGACCATTGCTCCGTTACAAGAGAAAACTTGGACAAAAATTTCAAAGGTTGCAGGTCAACAAATGGTGAAAAAGGTTCAGATTTGTAGACATATATATAATTGTTGTTAGTTTATGTAGTTGTTTAAATTAGAAGTTGAACTTTTATTTCGTATCGAATATGTATAATTGTTGTTAGTTGATATAGTTGTTTAAATTAGTAGTTGAAATTGTATTTCGTGTCGAATATGTATAATTGTTGTTAGTTGATGTAGTTGTTTAAATTAGTAGTTGAACTTTTATTTTGTATCGAATATATATCTTGCACTAGGCGAAATTGTTGTACATATTTCCTGTGATATAAATATAAAGGAGACTCTGTCGAATTTTTGTAGAAAACAGGTTTAGTTGTTGAACTCAATTTTAAGTATTTACTTTAATTTTTTTTCAGGAAAAGTTCAAAGTGGATATGAAAAATCAATATCGTTTTGAGGCATTCATTATAACCACATTACAACGCCTTTGTGGAACTTGGAAAAGTAGATTACATATGGTGTATAAGAAGTTCAAAACTGATGAAGAAAGATTGGCAAATCTTCCTGAGGATGTTAGTCCTGAAGATTGGGCCTTTCTTATTGATTACTTTGGTTCTGATGAGTTTCAGGTAATGCTTCACCTCTTCTTTTAAGTTCTGCATTATGTTCTAATATTTTAAATACTAAATTAATCATGTGCATAATATGACTTCTCAAATAATACAGAAAGTTAGCAAGTGTAATACTGAGAATAGATCAAAACTAGATTTCAAGAACACATGTGGAACTAGATCTTATGCAGAAGTAGAGGAATCAACAGTAAGATATATGATTTTTGCTTATTTGTTTTAGGGATTATATCAAAATATATATTATTTGCTTATTTCTTTGGGGTGAACTATATATAATAGAGAGATCCTATCACTGGGGAGAAGCCTAGAGCTGATGAAGTATGGTTAAAACAACATACTAAGAAAAACAAATAAGGAGAAGTGATATGGTTTGACATAAAATTCCAAGAGATTCATGTAAGTACACAATTATAAACCTTACTGATCTTATTTCTATTGCTCAGCGTCGTAATTGCGGCAATTGTTTATTTTAGGGAAAACTCAAAGATATTGTTAGTGAGCAGACACAACTTGAAAGTGACCAGCAAAAGAATGATAATGAAATTCTTTTGCATGTTCTTGGTGAGAAATCTGGGTACTTTCATGGGAAAGGTGCGGGAAAAAAGGCACCAACTAAGAGAGCCAGAGCTCAAGATATGCATGAAGAGATGGAGGAAGTAAGAGCAATGATTGACACTATGAGAGAACAAGTTCGTGTTGAAGTACGTGCTGAAGTAGTTGATGAAGTGCGAGCGGAGTTGGAAAAAACTATGCAATTGGAACTTGAAAAGAGAATGCAAGCTCAGTTTGATAAGATGTTTCAAACACGCATGAGTTCAGTTTTTAATGCCGCTAGCTCGCAATCATCACAGTGATAGGTAAATTTGCAATTGTATATTGTGATAGTAGTTGAAGTTATTTTTTATTGTATTATTGATATTTATTTTTCCAAAGTAACATGCTTCATGATATGTTTTTGCTGGATCATCCATTGTTGTTCTTCTGCATTGAGATTGTTTTGCATTGAGATCTTAGAGCCTAATTTAACAGAACTTTTAGCTCTCTTTGACATTTATTAGGAATTATGTAGTGAATTTATTTATGTTTTTTGGACTACTTTTGTTATGAACAATTTGATTAATAAAATTTTATTTGTAATGGTCTTTTTATTTTATATTGAATGTATGTCGATCGATAAGTTCATTAGATCAAAATTGTATGTACAATATAACAGGTAGCTAGTCTACGATTTGTGGCAATGAAGATTGTCAATAACATTCAGTTGTGATAACAATTATTGTCACTAACAAATGTAATTGTGACAATAATAATGTTTTGTCACTATTTATGGTTTTTGTGACAATAAGTGTTGTCATTTTAACTTTTTTCATAACCAACATCACATTTGATTGTGACAACAATTGTTGTCACTAACAAATATCTTTTGTGACAACAATTAATACTGTTACCGATAATATTATTAGTTACAACAATTGTTGTCACATACTAAAATTAGTGACTCGAATTGGTGTCAACAAATCTAATATATATTTGTCACTAAATCCTTACCAGTGACGAGAGAAAAAATATTGTCACAGAAAGAATTAATTAGTGACAAAAAGTTTGTCACTAATATTATCACTAATTCACACTTCATCCGATTTGGAACGAGTTATAGTGATAAGTGTATCTACTATATTGACACCCATAGTTGTCACTAAAAAAATAGTTATTAGTGACAAGATATATTTGTCGTTACTAACGTATTAGCAACGGCCACACAAGCTACAACAGTTGTCGTCACTACTGTCTTCACTAAAGAATCTTCAGTGACGAGAACCATGTTTGCAGTGTGAATTAGTGATAATATTTAATTCCAACTATATATTCCAATACAATTAAGCACCCCATTATTTTAATGAAAAACATTTCCAAATGCGGTGGGCACGTGCCGGACCACCGGTATATATACAAACTTGAGTGAAGTTCATTTGGCAGATTAGAGTGTTTCGAGTTTCATCAGCACGAGCGACCATATTTCGTACTTAAACTCTCACAGTTTTATAATGAATCACTTTCTCTTAATAGTGTTTATTAGCGAGCTTTCTTGAGATTAATTGTAAACTAGCCAGAGGGAGAGAGAGAACAAAGCCATTCATATATATTCGAAGGTACTCCAATTTCACAGCAACAATCAAAGAGTAATTATAAGCATCGACGGCATACTACTAAATAGTACGTAAGACAATAATTATTTTTTTATATTTTTATATTTTTATATTTTTATATTTTTATATTTTTATATTTTTATATTTTTATATTTTATATTTTTATATTTTTATATTTTTATATTTTTTATTTTTATATTTTTTTATTTTTTTATTTTTTTATTTTTTTATTTTTTTATTTTTTTTAAGCCCAGACACCCGTGGTCAATCCGGGAGAGGCCGATCACAACACTTATGCCCGGCAACAATACCCGCAGTCCACAAGATACTAGTTACATAAAGCCATGAGACGAAGAGGAGATAACATGAGACATTAATTAAATTCAAACCCTGAACCCTAAACTCCAGACCCCAAGACGCTAATTAAATTCAATCCAGCTGCATGATAACAACATCATTCAACAACAACTAACATAAACCCTAGCAAAGCCCATTTCTCTCACCTCGACATGCATGCATGTAGTACGTATGAACATGCACACGCACTAGGCAAGACAGTGCAACTATAACTCAAGGAAGCACGCCACCACCAGCACCACCACCAAAGCCACCACCAGCGCCACCACCGACACCACCAAGTCCACCAAGTCCACCCAAGCCACCAACTCCACCGACTCCAGCCGCCCCGCCGACACCACCGACACCTCCGGCTGCCCCACCGAGGCCACCGCCCAGCCCACCTAGTCCTCCAACGCCGCCGAAACCACCTCCGACGCCCCCGAGGAAAGGCAGGCCAGCAGCACCACCAGCAGCACCGCCGACTATGAAGTTCTTCCGGTCACCCACGCCGGCGGCATCGGCAGCTGGCTTTTCGGTGTTCACCGAGACTTCTCCAGGCATGGTTCTCGCCATAGCATGGGCCATAGTTAGTGCTAGCACTATAATGACCACCCAAACCCTAGCCATGTGTGTCTCTCTCTCTCTCCTCTCTCCTCTCTATAACAGTATAGCAAGCTTAAGGGTGGATGAAGAAGGGTGGGATTGGATAGCTTATATAGAGGAGAAGGTGACCAGTGGCAGCTATCACTAAGTAGTAAATGCGAGCTAAGCTTCATGAAGGTGACCAGTGGCAGCTGTCACTAAGTAGTAAATGCGAGGTAAGCTTCATGACTCCTTAACCATGGCGATGCTACGAACCTTTACTGCAAGGATGGCAGGGGCAGTTGGGGAGACCAATAAATAGGACTTGAAATAAGACCCACCTCATGCAGTGGCACGTCACGAAGGTCAGGTAGGTGCATGAAGTTTCAATGCGTACGTGTCAAACAGTCAAATGATCTTGGGAACTCCGTGACTTATTTGGTCGTATTCAATTGGTCTTATTTTGTAATGTTTGTCTATTTTAATTAGGGTTCTGGTAGGGATCGGGCTGCATCCATATTGATTGGTCTAGTGTTTGGGTTCAAAGTTGGGCGCCTATTGATATTACAGGACGTGTGTATCGTTTACTTATGTCATATTTTAATTAGGGAAAATGATTTAAAGCCACAAATCTACCCGCCTCTTTATTTAGAGCTCTAGCCACTTTGCCAAAAAACCCCGTGCATGTGTTTTTTTTTGTTAATAAACTCAAATCACCTCAAAAAGGCAATAATGTTCTTATTCTATTATCCTTTCTTTCCGACCTTTTCTCTCTCCTCTCTTCCCTCCCTCATCGGGCCAGAGAAACCCCCCATTCTCCGCCAGCCACCCACTCAGCTGGCGCCACTCCAAGCTCCTCCACCCCTCACAGCCGGTGCTACCACCGCCATGAAACCCTCTAACCTCGGCCCCTCCGATCACCCTGACGCCGAATCTTCCACAACAAGAGAAATGTCCTATACCAGCACCCGAAAACGCTGATATAGACCTAAACTGATCGCCGGTATAGCCTATGCCAACGGTTATGGAGACTGCTAGTACGATAAAACTGACTGCTGGTATAGACCCGTCTACACCAGCAGCCATGATAAACGCTGTTATTGAGTGCAAACAAGCGTTGGTATAGAGGCATCATAAATGACAAATTGTAAGGTCAAAAGTGCTGGTATTGAAAGAAGTGAACGCTAGTATAGGTCTCTTACGCCCGCGTTTATTGAAAACGTGGGTATATGTTGCCAAGAAAGCGTGGCTTGTGTATGGGTATAACCGCTGGTAAAACATAATAATAAACGTTGGTGTAGGACACCTATTCCAGCGGCTGCAGAAAATGTTGGTATATAATGATGAAAAATCGTAGGCTTTGAATTGCCAACACTGCTGGTATAGCAAAACAACTGCTGGCATTGCCCCCTATTCAAGCTATATTGAAAAACGTGGGTATAGGATGGTTGAAAACGTTGATTACAATTAGGGAAAAATGCTGGAAAAGCAATGAAATAACGCTGGTTTTGCCTTTCTATTCTTGCGTTTTTATAGTTGTTGCTATAATATGAGTGAATATGTTGGAATATATTAATAATAATAGGTTTGTATTTTTTTTCTAGATCAAATATTATATAAAAACCTGTAGAACAAATACCATATATACATGGAAAGTTACTGATATTGCTCAAATGTGTCACACACAACGGTCGCGGTGCAGTACAACATAAGAGAGGTCGAACCCACAGAGAGACAAGCAGAAAATATCCAAAACGCAAATAACAATGAATTAAAGACAAACGAGAACTTAAGAATTAACTAAATTAGATCAAAGGGTTTAATGATAATGTAAGATTAACTAGAGATATCAAAATTTTAATAAGGGTAGGCTTCAGGAATCACTTCACTTGGATTTAGGTACTTCTTCTACCAATGGCTCATATAATACTCGGTTAAGGGATTCACATCCCAATCACCTTAACCGGAAGATACAGAATTATGAATCTGATAAAATATAAATATCTCTTTCTATGTTTGGTTCTTCTCGTTGTAACCCTAACTCCGTCCTACAAGATCCTAAGAATACACGATACCGGCTGTCACTACAGGAAACGCATAGCAAAGATTCCTCGGGATAGAACCCCAACCTTGTCTTACCAGATCCCTAAGAATACACAATACCAGTTGTCACTACGGGCAATGCATAGCAAAGGTTTCGCGAGACTCGCTAGGAGAATCAAAAGAGATAACTATGGGATCACAATATCATAAAAGAAGCATGACTGGATTTATAATAATGTTTAACCACAAAGCAATTTGTAAAGATCCAATATATAAATAGAGTTTAAACAATAAATATGAAAATCTATGAACCATGATTTCAAAATATTCTAAGTTATATAGAATATTCGACGAATATTCTCCTCAGCTTCGACAGAACAGTTTTCCAGCTGTCTAACTTCATCTATTCTTCCAATCTGCTTTCACCCCATCCAGAATCTCACAAAATGTCCAACAAAAAAGTTGTAGATCTCTGAGCCTTCTATCAAGTATTCAAATTTCAGAATAGTTTGACTTCCAGAGAATATGTTACGAATATTTTCCTACCAGTCGACGAAACTATATTTCTCCTCATTTGGTGTAACTTGGGTCGCCCGAGTATGATCGATCCTTTGTACGGCAAATGATCGATCTTTCTCAGTAGGATGGATAGTAGGATCGATCCATCTGTGATCATCTGAAAAGTATGCGTTCTGTCAGAGTCGGATCGATTCTTTGATAGAGTAAGATCGATCCTTTGAGCCTCAGATGATCTTCTTCTTCCGTAACTGCTCTGTCTACATCTCTCATACTCAAAATAGTATATCTTCCTCTAGGAAACTCCAAATCATGAACCGTAAAAACTCTTGGAAACTAGACATCTAGAGCTTTCCAACCATATATGCCATTTCATCTGGTTCTTCCTGAGAAGATACAGTTTTGGTGCTAATGACCCATCTTTGCTTCAATTTCCTGCATAATACAAATAACTTTGTGATGCAACATATACGGACGAAATTATCAATATTAATCATGAAAACTAAGCAAATAAGCTGCTTCTAGTCATGTTTAGAGTGCACTTTCATGCTCTCATTAGTTACCATATCAACAGCTTGGATACAATTGTGCGATTTCGACATATCAAATATCCAAAAAAGATACAAAATATTCATTCAACCTGGATACAATTGTAGGATTTCCAATATCCAAAAAGAAACAAAATATTCATTTAACTATTTCATTCATCCGATAATACCTAATATTGACCTAGTTAGCTGGAAAGTCTGGTACCCAAAATTACTCCCATGAGAGAAAGACTTGAAAGCTAAACTTCAATAAATGATCAGAGTTCTAGGCCCCATGCATTAAACAATAGAAACATGTAATTATTATCACCATAAAATAACTATGTAATTATGTAAGGTACACCTTTTAGACCCATATATATATGTACCAAATGAAGCAGATGCAAGATGGTGACTTGACGTCGAGGAGCGCAGGTTAGGATCTAGACTTGATGATTCAGGCACCTATACATCGAAATTAACAATCAAGTTACCAAATAATGACTGGTAAATATTAATTTATAGGATCAATATTGCTTACAATGAACGATGTCTTCAAACTACTGCAAATTATATTAGAAGAATTATATATATTCCAAGTACTTATATGTGAACCAAAGATCTAAAAACATAAATCCAAGAAATTAACATTCTCTAATACGAAGAGATCCTTAACTGAAACATATCATATTTAATAGTTTATGAGGCTATTTGTACAGTAGGAGTTTCAAAAAGACTTTTAACTAGAAAATTTGCAAAATCTCAACATGGTAAAGGCACGAGAACTAAAATTAATACCAAAATCTAGGATAGGCCATGTGCAATGATTTAACAGTAGCCACATGCAATGACTGTAATGCAAGTGAAAATAGAAAAGCCTTCTGATGTGGCTTCTTCTTTATTTACTTGTTCAGATAAGCAGACATATCCAAGGGCACTTTATAATCTATACAGAGACCTCAGCAGATGTATAAAGAACCACAATGAGATGTCAAGCCAAAATAGTAGTCCTTTGGTCAACCATATTATAAGTGTTAGGACGAGTATGCCTCTAGCAGCAGTTCGCAGATCTGCAAATTAGAACCCTTCTTTATGGTTTTCAAACACCTGTGTATTAAACCAGAACACGTATTTCTGGGAAGTGAGAAGCTTGTCAGATAACTGCAACTATATAATTGGATTCAGGACACACATAAAGACAGTACTCAGCACTGCTTGACACTATCAACTCTAGGCAATGTACCTATATTTCAGGAGCGGAAGTTTGAGAGACAGTGAGTTCCTTTTGGCCCGTATCATATAAGGATAAAAGTTATTCAGGAATAAAAATTATTTTGAGTTAAGTAGTAATGATTATTTAAAAAAAAAATAGAGAAAAATAGTACGTGGAATGGGGATAACTTTTAATGAATATTTAGAAATAAAATATGAAATAAGGGAAATATTTCTTCCTTAAATCAAGATAAAAGTTATCACATATTAAATATTTCCGTACCAAACGGCGCTTCATGGTAGAGCATGCAAGACATCCCTGGACCTCAATCTTTGACAGTGAAAAGCCAGTGGATTTAGATTTTCTATTCCGACAAAGCATGTCTACTGTGCATGAAATCTTAGACCATCTGCAAGTGTCTAAACATAGAAGTCCCCCAATGCACAGAGCTTCAGAGAGAAATGCCTGGTAACAGTAAACTCCACAGGAAGTCTAGTATCTCCGCAAGATGTACACTAAAAAAATAGATACTTTGGACTCAATGAGCACATGATCTCATAGTTTAATTGATATAGCCAATATGGAACATGAGGAACAATAAGAGCCACGTACTCTTTGGGTTATTTTAGTCAAAATAATGACTAATCAATCAATGATTGACATGTCAGTATAATAAATATGGTCGACAACCTTTCAAAAGCAATTGGACGATGATCTTCTCAGATAAATAAGAGATCATCGGCCAAAAGAAGAAAATTATCATCTAAAGACGATGATCATCTTAACAGAAAGAAGTCATCGGCCACAAACGATGATGATTTAAAGATAAGAAATATATCAACTAAGGACCATGAAGATAGATGCAGGAAGAAAATATCGGCCAAGAAGGATGATAATGCAACAATAAGAAAGCTCATCAACCGAACAGAACCTTCATCGGCCAAACCATGATATGAAGAAACGAGGAAACAACGGAGAATGTAGGACACGCGACTTATCAAGAGTAAAAGATGGAAGATAACAGAAAACGTGCTGAGTGGAAGTTATCAAACTGCTCTAATATAAATAGTCTTCTTCTTTCACTGTGTAATCTCTCTCGCAAAAAACAAAACACAGAGCCTGCGCGTCTGGATTTCTTACTTTTTTTTCAAAATGTTTCATGTTCATGTAAGTTAGTTTTATTCTATAATATTATCATGTTTCTTCTACGTTTAGCTTTCCTTTTCTACATAATGTAGTCTAGATTACTGTTCTTATATAAGCAATATAATGTTAGGTTTTATGATGTTTTCTTCATCGTTTTTTTAAAGTTTTCTTTGCTGTTTTTTTTAGATTAACTTAATTAAAGAGTTTTCAAATCTTAATTTAGATTAAATTAAGCAATAGATTTAGATATAAATTTTATGTGATTTAGTAATTTAGGATGATCTTTATTGTTTTCTAGATTAAATTAATAGTTTTAGATGATTTATTATTTATAATAGATTAAATTAAGATTAATTTAGATCTAATCCTGATAATTAATTTTATTAGATTATTTAATTAGGTTCAATCCAGATTTTTTTTTAACTTGACAACTCTGTTCGAACATAGTTTGAAGGAGTTGGACTAAACCATAATCTCCTGATTCTTGAGTGTTAGGTAATTTTGACATTGATTATTTGACCGGTCAACAGTTAAATTTCCACGCTAACAGTTATCCACTAACAAGAAACCATGTTTACGCACTACCCTTAAAAATTAGAGATAACCTAGCAAATGAGTAAAGTACGTTCTAGTCAAAAGTCAAAACCGAGACAAGTAAGATCAATAGTAGATACGGGTGTAAATTTAAAAGTTAAAATGACAAGGAACTTAATAAATTAATAGCAATACCTGTGTTGATTGGAATGCAGTAAGAATGGTCTTGATTTGAGCTTCTAAGTCAGCTACTTTTTCAACCCTTTGCAAATCCCTTTCTTTTAGCTGCACTTCCTTTTCTTTTAGCTGAGCCTCAAGTGTTCCAACCTTTTCACGAAGGATCTCTAACTCATCATCTTGATTGGTTCCAACTTCATAAGTCATCCTTAAGCTTTGTAATTGTCTTGGAATTGATGTGTTTTTTTGTGATGGAGTAGGACCAAGTCCAACACCACGAAAACGACCATGGTGCTCTCGTCCAAACACCTTGGAGTAGACATCATCGTTGCTCCAACCAATATCATCCTCGGTCGAGATTGCAGTTTCTGGACACTGAGACATTCGCTCCTCAAGCTCCACCTATAATGTTCAAGTATCAAATTTATTCATGACATTCTTATATACTTGTCATGAATGAGACATTCTTATATACTTGTCATGAATGAGCCTTGGTCATTGAATTAAACAAATATCTTACTATTTTACTACTTGCAACATCGCTAATTGAACTCCGGTCTTTTTTTTATATGTCACTATGAACAACTTCCCTCGAGACGGCGCCACTCCATCAACTTTTTTCTAACGAGACATTGAAATTTAACAAATAGTTACATAATATAAGAAATCATATAAATTCAAAGATGAACAATCTCAGTCGCAACATGAGCATATGTCTTTGTCCATGCTGTATGCATCAATGATTGCTTTGATCGGCGTAGTCGATTCTTTTACACAATCAAGATTAGTAATGAAAGTTATAGCTTTAGAGTATATATACACCATTAAAAGCATGTTAATTTAGCAATATTCTCAAAAGACACCATATTCCACATATACCTCAACATTAATCATAGTTTTCAGATACTGAGCCCAAATAGCTACTAATAGACAGCATGGATCAACCATTAATCAAGAAGTCATTTATTAAAAAGTCACAAAGCTTTGAAACTATGGTTTGAACAAAAAGATTAATGTCCAGATAACCATAGCATAATGGCAAGTCTCAGTCCTCAAAGTGAGTCAAATTAAGTCAACATGGGCACTAAAGTAAAAAAAAAAACTTCCTTGTAGCAAACATAAGCAGCCTTTAGATAGAAAATAGAGAAGCTCTAATTCCTTGTAAGCATCTACTATGTACTCAAAAATAGTGCCAACATTTATGGCATAATGAACAAATAAAGCACCTTTATGATAAGGGTTTTTTACATATATATCCTCAAAAAAATTTGAAAGTACGTATTTACTCCTATATTGTTCATATTTTCATATATATCCCTCAAAAGTTTAAGTGATCACATATATGCCCCTCGGGTTACCTGCCGTGGAATCAAAGGGGGATATTCCCTAACGCCGTTAACAGCGTGGTGTCAAATTACCTTTTTGCCCCTGATACTGTTCATTGTCCCCGCCGTCATCTTCGGTGATCTTCGCAGGAGAAGATCCAAAAAATGCCACGAAAAATGTCCAAAAATACATGGAAAAACCTGGAATCAACAATGAACCTTATTTACACCAAGAAGAAGAAAAAATCGATGATTACCAAACGCTACAGTCGCTGGAAAAAAGGCGGCGGCGGTGTCTCCGGCGACCTTCGTCGGAGAAGATCCAAAAACCTCGAAAAATGCCACGACAAAAGCCCAAAAATACATGGAAAAACCCGGAATCAACAAGGAAGCTTATCTACACCAAGAAGAAGAAAAAAATCGACGATTACCAACTCTACAGTCGTTGGAAAAAGGAGGGGTGTCATCTCCGGCGACCTTCGCCGGAGAAGATCCAAAAACTTTGAAAAATACCACGAAAAATGTCCAAAAATACATGAAAAACTCGAAATCAACAAGAAAACTTATCTACACCAAGAAGAAGGAAAAAATCGACGATTACCCAATGCTACAGTCACTGGAAAAAGGGGACGACGTCGTCTCCGATGACCTTTGCTGGAGAATATCCAAAAATCCCAAAAAATGTCACGACAAATGCCCAAAAATACATGAAAAACCTAGAATCAATAAGGAAGCTTATCTACACCAAGAAGAAGAAGAAAAATCAATGATTACCACTCAAATCTCGAAAAAATCCGACGAAAACCCCTTTTTTTCTTCTATGTTTTTGTCCGTTTCTTTCTCTCTCAACCTCCTCCTTCTAATAGCTTCTAGTGAGAAATAGTGGGGAGAAGAAGGGGATAAGAAGGGGAAGGAGATCAGTAAACTTGGCCGGCATTTGGCCGCAAAATGGCCTATGTCGGTGGTGAAAACTGAGAATTTGCAAAAAAACACCCTAAAAAACCCATAGTTACACGAAAATCCCCATAAATTTACAAAAGCCCTCTAAAATATGATTTAAACATGGTTAAGTTACTTAACCTCACGGGAGTTGATGGAAGGGTATATATGTGATCACTTAAACTTTTGAGGGGTATATATGAAAATATGAAAAATGTAGGGGTAAATACGTATTTTCAATTTTTTTTGAGGATATATATGTAAAAAACCCTTATGATAAATGTCCCATCCCGACCCAGAAAACCCATCCGGGCTGAGACGTGAGGGTTCCTACTCTACTCAATCATCATTGACGCATTTATAATAAAATAAATACAACTAAACTAACAATTGATCTGGGTCAATATAAAATTTCTAATAAAATTCAAGATTCTGATACAATATTTAATCCTCAAAATCCTTACAGAAGGAAATTATACATTTAAATAATTCATCAAGATCGAATGAACCCCAAGTCCTTGAACACCTCCAAAACCGACACGCCACCATATGCCTGTCTAGTTGGGATCTACAGAAGAAGAGCTGACACTCACAAAGGAAAGAGGGAACACAACAGTGTCGCCCTCAAGCAAAGCCTGGGTGTGCACAGGGGCCCCATAATCCAACCGTATGTCCCTGAGGCCCTCAGTCATGGTCTTCCAGAAGAACTGGTCACATGCTGGGTCACGCTCAGTAAAGCAGGAAGCTAACACTGCTGACTCACCAGTAGGAAACCGGCACTGCTAGGCGGGAAACGACACCGCTGAGTAGGCACACCCTCTACTCAAGAGTCAAAGAACACTGGACACCGGCTACACCTCGAAACCCAGCTCGAGGCCGACACGATTTCTAAACATCAATCAACAATTGCAGCCAACTAAACAGTCACCTCGAATCATCAGATTATTAAAACAGATTAAATCCTAGACCTTGGTACCCAGCTTTGGCCCTAAGGCTAGATCCGAGCTACCCGAGAGCCTCGGATCGGCGATCAACCCATCGCCCACATCCTATCTCTATCCATCTCATGCAATCAGATGTGTGCTATGCTCATGCACTAACAGAAGTGTAAGCATGCAATAGGATGTCAGATAAAACACAAGTCCGGGCGTAGCCTATAGCTCACAAAGGGTATACATAGCATCGGTCTAAAATAAAGCAGAAGAAGTAGGCACTCAGTCCTACAAACGGGATACAACCTCAACTAAACTATCAAACAACTATGACAACAATATAATAATATTTTAATGAAAGTTGAGGGCGTATTTAAGGCCCATTTATTTTATACATCCCAGAGAAGGCACAACTCCTTTGGTTCCACCATAAACCACACATGGGCTTAAAATAATATATATCATTCAATCTAGCTATCCGAATGATATCAAACTTGATATGCCTACTCAATGGCATACTCCGAATCACATATCCGAAAACTGGATCGATTGGATAAACGAAAATAGTTCAAAATCTATAATTTCGGTAAAATCTTCGATTTGATAAACTAATCAACATCCTATTCAACATAACTTGGATTAAGACCAAACTTTGCAGATCTCTTCCAAAGATCATCAACATCATCCCCTCCAAAAATCAGCTCAAGTAAATAGAGAAAAAAGCACTTAAATCCTCAATTTAAACGAACTGCCCTGTTTCGGCACAAACAACCTATTTAAATCATCACAAATTCTGCCTTGCTCCAAAAATCATTAAACCAGTTGGAAATCAAAGAAAACTCAGAGATCTACATCTTTAATGTAGAATAGCAACTGAGATAATGCACGTACAGCTTGGAAAACAAGTTAGAACACAACTGTTCTGCTAGAACAGAAAATCCGGGAAATAGATCAAGGAAAAACCCACTTAAATCCGGTTTAAATCAAACCAAAATACAATCAAGCTTCAAACAGATATTAATCATACCTAGGATAACCATCTAGCATAGATTGATCAGGAAGTTTAGCAATAAAACAACCAAGAACACCTAAACAGGCCCTAGGGTTAGAATCCTACCTTTTTAAGATAATCCTCACTTAATCCACTGTTAAACCTTGCTAATCCACCTCCTCCCTCTCCGTGGGGTGCCTCCAAGCCGCCGGGGAACGCCGGAGCTCTGTCTCACTCTCTACCTCACTCGTGACAGGAAGAAAGAAGGGAAGAAGAAGGCCGTGGGAGCAGGGGAAAAGAAAAGAAAGAAGAAGAAGAAAAAAGAAAGAAGGAGAAAGGTGGGGTATTTAAGGGGCTACTGTAGCTATAGTAGCCGGCCTGCTATAGTGGTCGTGGCGCAGGGTAAACGTGGAAGGTGGACCTCTCTATGGGAGAGATAACCAAACTCTCTATGGGAGAGATAACCAGATTTCTATAGAGGAAGAAACCAAAAACCCTATTTTTCTTATTCATCAAAAACTGACTCCTTACAAACCCTAGGCCTCCTTTTATAGATTTAAGGAAAGACCAACTCAACTAAAACATGGACTCAACCCTAATCCAAGTATTAACTCAGAATTCATTAATAAAAATAAACCCTACTCAAACTAGGACTTTGCCAAAAATAGAAACCGATAAAACTGCCATAAAAGGAAAGTTTTCACTAAAACTGTGATTTAGAGCAAAAGGAGACGGAATTTGGCGATTCGACAAGCCGTCGTGGAGAGATCTAAGATCTCCGACGATAAATGACCGGCTCGTCGACCCGGTCGTTTCGACTGGTCATACGCCCCGATCGGACGGTCGGATCAAAAGTTATGGCCATCCAAAGACTTCAATCGTACGGATGGAATCCGAATGCGTCCGGATCGCCTTGGAAATGGATCGGACTCAGTCAAGTCCGGCCCTGGTCCTGCATCATCCTCCCCAGGTTGGAAAGGACTCGTCCTCGAGTCGGAATCATCCAAAACCCCTCTATATGGCACCAGATGCTTCACATTGAACGTGTCTGAAATCTGCAAGTGAGGAGGAAGCCGGACCCGGTAGGCATTATCATTAAACTTCTGGAGGACTTCACAGGGACCGATCTTTTTGTCTCCCAGCTTGGAATATTCCCCTGCCGGCAGTCTTTCTTTGGTCAAGACTACCCATACTTCATCCCCAACGTCGAAAGAGACCCGGCGTCGGTGCTGATCTGCCGCACTTTTATACCTGGCATTGGTGATCTCCAGTTGAGACTTGACCTGATCCTGGATGGTATGGAGATGCTCGATCAAGTCCTCAGCTTTCAGGTTTGGTCGACCAGGCTTGGAAATTGGAACCAGATCCAATACCCCCATAAGATTAGAGCCATATACAATTTCAAAAGGACTCAGGCCGGTCGACCGATTTTTGGACCGGTTGAAGGCGAATTCGGCTTGACTCAAAGCTGCATCCCACATCTTTGGGCGGCTTCCTACGAGGCTCCTCAAGAGATTGCCGAGGCTCCTATTGACGACCTCTGTCTAGCCATCAGTCTGGGGATGATAGGCACTGCTGAAGCTCAATTTGGTACCCAGCTTCTGCCACAAACACTTCCAAAAGTTGCTCATGAACTTGACGTCGCGATCAGAAGTGATTGACCTGGGAATCCCATGTAACCGCACCACCTCTTGGAAATATAGGTGAGCGATCCGCGCGGCATCCATCGTCTTTCGACAGGCTATGAAATGAGCCATCTTCGAAAACCTGTCGACCACCACAAAGATGGAATCCATACCGCGAGCTGTACGAGGTAGGCCAAGGACGAAGTCCATGCTGACGTCGATCCACGGCGCATCAGGGACAGGGAGAGGCAGGTAGAGTCCTGCGTTGGTGGTTGCTCCCTGAGATAACTGGCAGATATGGCATTGCTCCACGTATCTGGATACGTCTCTGGACAACTTTGGCCAATAGTAGTTGCTAGCCACAAGAGCCAGCGTCTTGTCGCGCCCAAAGTGCCCCTCGCGGTGCAGCTCCTGTAGAATCTGGCCTCATAGAGAACAGTCAGGTACACAGAGACGAAGGCCTCGGAATAGGAACCCATCCTGCACGCTGAAATCCGTGCGTCGCCCCTGCGTGACCTCAGCATACACGCCTCCAAAAGATGGATCATCCGGATAGAGGTCTTGGAAAACATCAAAACCCACGACCTGTGCCTCCAGTGTAGTCAATAGGTTGGCGCGCCGGCTCAGTACATCAGCAACCCGGTTCTGCGTGCCCGCCAGGTGTCGAAGAGAGAAGGTGAACTCTTGCAGGTAGGCCACCCACTTGGCATGTCGCCGGTTGAGTTTGTGTTGGCCGTGGAGAAATTTGAGAGCCTCATGATCGGTGTACAGCACAAACTCCCGTTGCACCAGATAGTGCCGCCAATGCTTCAAGGACTGCACAATAGCGTAAAATTCCAGATCATAGGTAGAATAGGTTTTGGTGGCACCTGATGAGTTCTCACTGAAGTAGGCCACGGGCCGTCCTCCCTGGCTGAGCACCCCACCGATGCCGACGCCCGACGCATCGCAGTTGACTTCAAAAATCATCTCGAAATCCGGCAGTGCAAGAACTGGCGCCTCCTAGATCCTCCGCTTCACCAGTTGGAAGCTTTCTTCCGCGGCCTCGGTCCAGTGGAAATTCCGCCCTTTAAGACACTCGGTGATGGGGGATGTCAACGAGCTGAAATTGTGGATGAAGCGCCGATAGAAGGAGGCCAGTCCGTGGAAGCTGCGAACATCATGGAGACTTCGCGGCGAAGGCCAGCTCCGGATTGCCTCCACCTTGCTGGGGTCCGCGCTAATACCACCTGAAGAGACAATATAACCCAGAAAACATACCCGGTCAGTCAGGAAGGTGCACTTCTTCTGGTTGGCGAACAGCCGCTCCTGCCGCAACGCCTCGAGGACAGCCCGCAGGTGCTTCAGGTGTTCCTCCTCAGATGCACTGTATACCAGGATGTCATCGAAGTACACGACGACAAATCGACCCATGAAAGGTCGGAGGACTTGATGCATGAACCGCATGAAGGTGCTGGGCGCATTGGACAGGTCGAAGGGCATCACCAGCCACTCATATAGTCCATCCTGGGTCTTGAAGGCGGTCTTCCACTCGTCCCCCGGGTTGATGCGGATCTGATGGTACCCGCTCTTGAGGTCTATTTTTGAGAACAACTTGGAACCCGCCAGTTGATCAAGCATATCGTCCAGCCTTGGTATGGGAAATCTGTATTTGATGGTGATCCGGTTGATAGCTCTGCTGTCGATGCACATCCTCCAGGAACCGTCCTTCTTGGGTACTAAGAGGGCAGGGACGGCACATGGACTGATGCTCTCCTGTACATACCCCTTCTCCATCAATTCCGCTACCTGCCTCCTCAGTTCCTCGAGCTCCTTCGGACTCATCCGGTTCGCTGGGCAATTGGGTAGACTGGCTCCAGGGGTCAAGTCGATTTGGTGCTGGATGTCCCTAAGGGGAGGCAACCCCAGGGGAAGCTCCTCAGGTAGCAGATCGGCGAACTCTGCCAGGAGGGGCCTCACAGGTTCGGGGACCTCCGCGATCATCTCCGGCTCGCCTGGCAGCAACGCATAGATGACTGGCTGCTCCTTCATTTCTTCTAGGAACTGCGACCGGGACAACATAGTTACTGCACGGCCTTGCTTGGGCTGGGGCCGCCGCTCCTCCCGTCTCGGCGCTAAGGTCAGACGTTGATCCTTGACCCGCAAGGTATACGTGTTCCTCCGCCCGTTGTGGACGACAAATCGGTCGAATTGCCAGGGACGTCCCAACAAGAGGTGGCACGCGTCCATGGTCACCACGTCACACCATACACTATCCTGATAATTGGAACCAATGGAAAAAGATACCAGGTAGCGTTTATCGACTTTTACCTCGCTGCCGCGTTTGAGCCACGAAAGTCGGTAGGGAAGTGGGTGGGCTTCCGTTGGCAGTTGCAGTTTGGTCACCGCGTCGTCCGCGATGACGTTCTCACAGCTTCCGCTGTCCACGATCATCTTACAGACCCGTCCGCCAATGGTGCACGTGGTTTGGAAGATGTTGGTCCGCAGCCAGGTGTCATCAACCTCCTCCTCCTTGGGTGACAGGAAGCTCTTCCGTAGGATCAGCGTCTCCTGGCCGTCCCCGTACAGGATCTCCCCTTCATCGCCATAGTCATCGAAGACGGCCTCGGTCTGGTCCGCATGCTCCTCCGCTTCTCCCTCAATAAGCAGAGCCTTCCCTGGTCGACTGACCAGTAGACTACAGTCTGAGGCCCGATGCCCTACTTCCCCACAACGGAAACCTGAAGGTGGATCCCGATGTCGGATTTGGGAGAGCAGGCCGCGGCCCCGGTGGCTTTACTGGCGGAGCCGGATTCTGTGGCGTCGGGTTCTGTGGTGCCGGCGGTGGTCGTGGCATCCGCCCCACGGTAGACGCCCTCGTTTGCTGCCGTTCCACCGTCAACGCTCCCTGGTAGGCTTCGGACACCGTCCACAATGCGTGAAGGCTGAGCGCGTCCTGGAGAGATAGGCGCAGCCCCCCGAGGTACCTAGCGACCGTCTGCTCCTCTGTCTCAGAGAGGTCGTTCCTGGCAAGCAACTGATAAAATTCTTCAGTATACTCCTCAACAGATCGCGTACCTTGGCGTAACGTGTGTAGCTTCTGGAAGAGGGACTGGGTGTAGCCGAAAGGAAGGAAGTGCTCTTTCAACTTTTTCTTCATCTTCTCCCAGTTTCGAATCTTGCCCTTCTGCTGCTTCTCACGAGCCCTCTTCAGTTGTTCCCACCACGCTGAAGCTCGGCCCTTCAACTTGATAGACACCAACTTCACCTTGATGTCGTCGGGAACCTCCTGAAACTCAAAAATCCGCTTCACTTGATGAAGCCAGTCCATGAAGATCTCGGGATGCAACCCTCCCGCGAACTCAGGTATGTCTACCTTGAATCCGTAGTCCATGGCATGATCCCGCTGGTCATGGCGTCGAAAGGGGGGTGGATCGGCGTACATGTTATGGAAGGAGGACTCATCCGAAGACAATTCCTCTTCCTCTTCCAGCGATGGTGTCCCATCTCGATTCTGATGTTGTAACTGGAGTTGGAGGGCAGCCACCTGTCGTTGAAGATCAACGATGGTTGCTTGCAACACTCCTTGTTCCCATGGGGGCGGCCCCTCATTGACAGGAGGACGACCATGCCTTCTGGGCGGCGGCGATGGCGGTGGAGATACACTAGGCGGCCGTCGAGCACGGGCTCTGGTTCGAGGCGGCATGGCTCCTCTTCCCAGGAACTTCGTATAGCTCTTGATACCACTCTGGCGCAGGATAAACGTGGAAGGTGGACCTCTCTATGGGAGAGATAACCAAACTCTCTATGGGAGAGATAACCAGATTTCTATAGAGGAAGAAACCAAAAACCCTATTTTTCTTATTCCTCAAAAACTGACTCCTTACAAACCCTAGGCCTCCTTTTATAGATTTAAGGAAAAACCAACTCAACTAAAACATGGACTCAACCCTAATCCAAGTATTAACCCGGAATTCATTAATAAAAATAAACCCTACTCAAACTAGGACTTTGCCAAAAATAGAAACCGATAAAACTGCCATAAAAGGAAAGTTTTCACTAAAACTGCGATTTAGAGCAAAAGGAGACGGAATTTGGCGATTCGACAAGCCGTCGTGGAGAGATCGAAGATCTCCGACGATAAATGACCGGCTCGTCGACCCGGTCGTTTCGACTGGTCATACGCCCCGATCGGACGGTCGTATCAAAAGTTATGGCCATCCAAAGGCCTCAATCGTACGGATGGAATCCGAATGCGTCCGGATCGCCTTGGAAACGGATCGGACTCAGTCAGGTCCGACCCTGGTCCTGCATCAGGTCGCGATTCGACCGCCCGTCTCGATCCTTCCCGATTCAGCTTAAATCTTCGAAGAGAACACCTATGAGAATCTAATCAAACACAAATAACAATCAAAGGTCGTGTGTGTACAACGCGGGTGTGGAACCAACCACCAAGGCGTAATTTACCAAATTGCCCTTGGGGTCTTCAGGATCAACTCAATCGCGGAACAAGGCCAAACGGGCCAAACCCTCGACCTAACGCAATCGGAACGGGTTGGAGGAACGGGTCCTCACAATAAATGCAACAAACTACAAATGCACAATTATTACCTGTTATTCCTCTTTGAACCATTGACTCACAAAGCTAGCCCATTGATCACTCAGAACATCGCTTGGGACACACTCAATTATTTGTTGTTGATTCAAGTTGGACTTGAAGTACTTGGACCTAAAATCACACTTGTAACCTCCATTTTTCTCCAAACATTTTCATGGCCCATTTTTTAATAAGGGGCTCCTTTTCTTGTGGAATAGTGAATCTCGACTATAAAAAAATAAATCGACCATTAATCAAGAAGTCATTCATTAAATTAATATTGTATAACAATATATTTGACTTTAAAAGAATCTTAATTAGAATGTACCTTCACTTCACTCCATAACTTTTCCTTATAAATTTGGGCCATTTGATGCCATGTCTCAATATTGATAGGAGCATGAGTTGATTTACGGACCGAAGTCCCCATAAATCGAGTCAATACTCCACCTTCTTTTCCAATTGGTTGGTTGTCACTATTAAACTCCACTTCTATGAATTGTCCCTCAAGTAGTTTCCAAATATCTAGATATTGAGTGTGACCCTGCTTCTTTTTATTACCAGAATCATCTACATGAACACAAAAAACATAGGTTGGCACAGATAAAAAACTATACCACTATTGTAATCAGCTTGTGATATGACTGCAATTACCTTGTCTATCTTCATAATCCTCCCCAGGTTGTGAACTCTTAGTAAGAGAAACCTCCTGACTAGACGTCGAATGTGATCGAATGCGAAGGCTACGCTTCATCTTGTGCTATTGTATAAACTGTGACCATATTGTAAAATGACATTAATCTTGCTTATAAAACGCAGCACATGATAAAATTAATACAAGCTTATGAAAATTATGTAAAATAATATATATAAGAATCAAAACATCCTATAGCACAATGAAGAAAATGACATAACAAGTTGTAAAGAATAACAAGTTGTAAAGAATACTATGTTATAGTACACAACACATATAGCGAACACAAAGACACTTGGCCTTATAAAATCCACTTACATTTGTCATTCAATCTACACATTAGGCAAATCATCTCCCATATCAAATAGATCCATGGGTCTATTTTTGACAACAACATGCCACCCATTGTTCAACTTGTCCTCCATGTAAAAGACTTGTTGAACTTCATATGCAGAAACAAAAGAATCATCCATTTCCCGGTTGCCTTTATGAATTAGATGTCATAGGTTCACACAAGTGAAACCAAAATCATCTTTTTTATAACCTCTATCATTGTGCACATCAACCCAATCACACCTAAACAATACAACTGTACTTTTATCTAAATAGGATAACTCGATAATATGGGTTAGCACTCCGTAATAAGGGACATCCCCATCTACATCAACAACAATGCCACTATATATATATAGATATAGCATGTTTATCGAGAAACTGCCTGAAAATCGGTGGAAATCGATAAAACGATTCGGAATAAAACTTGTGACGTAATCCAGAGGTTAATCGTCAAAACCCCGATAAAAATAATATAATACTCACTACTTATCGTCACGAAAGCCACACGAGAAATTCGAGTCTAAAAGAAACCGAAAACACCAAATTTAGATCAATTATAACAAATCAGCATATAAAAGATCATTCATCTGGATCCTCACTGTCAAAGAGAAATGATCGATCTTTACTCCCAAGGAAGATCGATCTTCCTTAAGAGTGTTCTCTGCCTGGAAGGAAAATGATCGATCATGATGCCCATGATCGATCCCCTCCAAGTGTTCCCCTTGTCAAGGAGAAATGATCGATCTTTCCTCACAAGGAAGATTGATCATCCTTCAGACGAGACAGAGCACTTCAATAAAACTGATCGATCATTTTACCCAAATGATCGATCCTTCATAAGTCAGCAGGGAAGCTGAATAGTGGTTGAAATTCAATTTCTTGGGTTTCAACAATCAAAACTTGTCAGAATCTGTGAGGACATGTTCCTCCAACCCGGTCCGACCGCGGTAGGTCGAGGGTCTGGTTTTGTGGTTTGGCTTGGTTGGCCTTGGTTTCCGATTGGGTGATCGTATCACTGCTTTTGGACCCCAAGGGCAATTTGGTAAATTACGCCTTGGCGGTCAGTTTCACATCCGCGTAGTGCACACACAGCCTTGATTGATGTATGTGAGTGAATAGATCCAGTAGGAGCGTTCGTGATCGTCAGATCCGGATGAGATCGCAACTTGGAACCAAATCGGATTCAGTCCGATCAGTTGGCTCACCTAAACCGGCTAAGCCACTTAAGTGGCTAAGTAGCTTAACCCTCTTCTCTCTCTCCTATTTTTCCTTTTCTCTCTCTCTTCCTCTCTCTTTCTTTTCTTCTTTTCTTTTCTTTCTTTTCCTCTTCCTTCCCTGCCTTCCCTTCCTCGTGCCCGACCCCCTTTCCTTTCTCCCCCGCATCAGCTTCTTCTTCTCTGGCCACCTTCCCCGGTGACCTGGAGGAGGCGGCGAGGGTCCCTCCTTCTCCTTCCTCCCCTCTCTCTCTCCCGTGGCAGCCCTCTTCCTTCTCCGGTGACGGCTGCGGCTATGGGAGGACTCCGGCGGCTCTCCGACGAGCTGGAGACGGCGGCGGTGACGTAGGACGGTGGATTACCAAGGATTGAAGCTTGGATTTGCATTTAAGGTAGGGTTTCTACCTAGATCTTTGGGTTGAGATAGATCTAGGGTTTGATTGTTTGATCTATTGTTTTCTTTGTGCTAATTAGCCCCTCTAAGCATGCTTAGTAACTGATTGAAGCTTCATGCGATTTGATTTGGGTTTTATCCGGATTTTTGGAAGTTTTTCTCGGATTTTATCGAAGCTATGTTTTTCTGCGAGCTGAGTTGTTCTAGCTCAGATCTGGGCTCGTACATGCATGATCTCGTTTGATCATCAGGATGAAAGTTGTAGATCTTCGAATCTACTTTCAATTTCCGCTGATTTCATAATTTTCAGATTTTCCTATGAGTTATGACGAATTGTTCCCTAATTTGCGACGAAACTGGAGTTTTGATAAAAGCTTGGGTTTTTGGTCGAAAAAGGAGTTCTTTCTTGATCTATTTGCTTCGGTCTTCTTGTAGTAGATTGCTAGGGTTGCTAGATATCATGTATAGGAATTCTAGGGTAATTATGAAGGATTTATGCCGAGTTTTAAGCATGCATAGGTCTAGGTTTCAATTATGCAAATATTATCTTTTCTCGCAATTAATGTTAATCTTGTTAGATTTATGTATTTATTTAATTGCGTTGAATAACTGGACCGACAGTGTGCCCTTTACTGCTTTGTGGTTGAACCAAGGGAGTCATGCCCCTTGGGATGTTTAGATAGAATTAAGGGATTGGATTGTACCCTGCTTAACTCAATGTGTAATTGTGGCGTTTTGTGTGATTGTTTGGCCGGGGTTGTGCTTCCGTTGTAGAAATTGCGGTTGACGGCTGTGGACGTCGTCGTAATGTCGAAATTTCGATTGAATGTGTTTTTGCTTGTTTACGGCATGTGGACGCCGTTATAATATTGGATTATTGTAGTTTAGATCTTTATCTGCTTTATGCATGTTTACCCCTTGGTGAGCTGTAGGCTATACCTAGCCCTGTATGTTGTGATGTCATATTGTTGCATGTATGAATTCCTATTGATGTGCGAGTGAGCATTGCATGCATTTGCTTGCATTAGAGACATCATGCTAGGTGGTAGACGATGGATTCGATCGTCGATCCGGGGTTCTCCGGTAGCCCGGATCTAGCCCTAGGACAGGGGCTTGGGTAGTCAATTCCTAGATAGAACACCCACTTTGGGATGATCAATCTTCTTGGATGAGAAGATCGATCCCTTTTTTCCAGAAAGAATACCCACTTTGGGTAGATCAATCTTCTTGTATGAGAAGATTAATCCCTTTTGCACAGACAGAAGACCCCTTTGTGGATGATCGATCTTCATGGGACATGAAGATCGATCATTTGTTTGTGGATGATCAATCTTCATGGGACATGAAGATCGATCATTTGTTTGTTGATGGTTGGCTACGAAGAGAAGATCGATCTTCACAGGGTGTGAAGATCGATCTCTTGTTTGCTGCCAACATATTTTTTATCCAAATTTCTTGTGTGGCTTTCCCGATGATAGGTAAGAGTTATTATAATATTTTAATCGGGATTTTGACCAGTTATTTCCAGATTACGTCGTAAGTTGTATTTCAAATCGGTTTATCGATTTCTACCGATTTTCAAGCAGTTTCCCGATAAGCATTCTATATATGTAGTTTGTTAATGCTTTATCACTTTATGGATAACCAGGGGAGTGAAGACCCACGGGAATGTTTAGTATAAATGGGCCGGAGGTGTGCCCTGCATGCTTAGAATAGTTTTACTGTTTTGATTAATAGACCCGCTGATTGCTGGCGTGCGTCGAGGGCATAACCCGTTGTACTGATAGATTATATATCTTGTATGTGTGGCTTGTTGGCTTGGTCGGGGTTGTATCCCCTTGTAGCAATTTCGGTTGACGGCTGGGGACGCCGTTGTAATGCCGAAATTGGCTCGGTTGCTATTGTCGCTTAGCTGTTGGCCAGTTTCCTATGGGTAACTGTGGAACCTTAGCCTGCCAGGTGCGGGAGAGCACTGAAGACTATTATATATCTGTGTTTATCGCTTTGCTTTAATCGTTGTATTGTTAGTATAGTTTATCTGTATTTGAGACCCTTGCTATCCTCACCCCTTTGGCTAGCTATAGAATATGCATAGCCCTATATAATTGTTGTCATATTGTTGCATGTCTATATCTCTTCATCTGTACCTGAGCATTGCATGCATCTTGTTTGCATTAGAGAATAAGGCTCGGGTGCGGGTGAATTGGGTCTTCGCCGATCCGAGGCTCTCGGGTAACTCGGGTCTAGCTCTAGGACCGTGGCTGGGTAGCATGGACTAGGGTGTGATTATTATGCCAAATCTCTGTATTCTCGAGGATGGGTCTAGTTAGCTACTATCTGTTGTTTGAGATGTAGGGGTCGCCCAGAGTTCTCGTCTCATGCTCAGTATTCGTGTTAAGGGAAGTTACGTGCTGCCCTAGGTCCTACCCCTTTGTTTTTCAGCGCTGGGCGCTTGGTGGTTGAGAGGGACGACTGTTGACAGTTGAGGTCACAGAGCGCGTGCCATGGGGTAAGCGGTGGACGTAACGTGAGTTTCCCTTAGAGATGAGACAAAACCCGGGACTTTGTAGTTTCCCCTCTTTCCTGTGCGACGTAGAGTAGAGTAGAACCCTACTGAGCTTATTGCTCACTCCTACCCAGGTTGTGTTTGCAGGTGCAGGCGTCGGCTCTTCCTCGGTGGTTCCAACTGGATCAAGTCTTGGCGGCGCGTCGACTTCCAAAGGCGTTTGAGGTCTTAGAGGGATAGATGTATATTTTGGCAGCTTTTGTTTAAAGTTACCTTTTGAGGATGATGTATTTAACGTTTAGGCTTAACTACACTTTGATACCCTTTAGTTTCAGGGATTAGCATTCTAATATCCTCATCTTTCAAAATCACATAAAAATACCTCTAACTTTCAAAACCTGACACTTTAATCCGGACTGTCAAATGACATTAAATGGCCTCACAGAAAACCGGTCACGTGACACGCACGTGACCCGTTTCCACTTCGGCGACGAAGTCAGTGTTGTTAGAGGATTGTCGGGGAGAAGTTGTTAGGCCTTGAGAAATAGAGGGAGCTTGGGGAGGCAGAGGCTAGCGTTGTTTGCCGACAAGGGAAGACGCCGGCGGTAGGAGCTCAGGGGTAGCGAGCGAGCTGGGGAGGAAGATCGTTGCTCCTGCATTGGTCTATACGGCGCCGTGCTCAGCAAACGAGCTCGGGGGAAGGAAAAAGGAGCTTGGAGGCGAGCGAGATCGTTGTCCTCAAGGAGCAAGTGAGATCGCCATGCTCAGCGAGTGAGCTCGGGGGGAAGGAAAAGGGAGCTTGGGGGCGAGCGAGATCGCTATGCTCGAGGAGCGAGCGAGATCGCCATGCTCGAGGAGCGAGCAAGATCGCCATGCTCGAGGAGCGAGCGTGATCATTAGAGCGTGCGAGTGAGGTCGGGGAATAGGAAGATGGAGCTCAGGGAGGTAGAGGCTAACGGTGAGGTATTCGTAGTGTCATTGGTTGACGAGGGAAGATGCCAGCGATGGGAGCTCGGGGGATGTCGGATCTAAGACGTCGCGGCTTCGTTGGACGCTGGATCTCCATCCGCCACCGCCACCATGACTCAGGTCATCGGCGGCGCTGCGGGGAAGGGTTGCGGCATGGGCGAGAGGTGCACGACTCATGCATGGGTGCTGGAGGCAGTGGTGTGGCACCACAAGCACGAGGCGACGGCCGAGGGATCTAGGCAGTGCTGCTCATGGTGGCGCAGCGCGTGGCAGCGGTATGTTCAGTGGTGAGGCGATCCTCGATGACATGGCGAGGAACAGCAAGGTCGGCGCCCTCCGTGAGGTTCATGTCGTCTTGGGGTTGCCGGCGACGACTAGCTGCGAGCTCTCTCTCTCCCCCCTCTCGTCTCTCTCTCTCTCTCTCTCTCTCTCTCTCTCTCTCTCTCTCTCTCTCTCTCTCTTCCCATGTCAGCAAACCCTAAAAAAACCAGTCAAAATAGACAAAAATCCATGAAAATTGATGAAATTAAGCACAGTGACTGGTTTGCCATCAAATTAGAGTAACGACGTCAGGGTGGTGGCACTAAACTACATAGTTTTGAAAGTTAGGGGTACTTTTATGTGATTTGGAAAGATGAGGGTATTAGAATGCTAATCCCTGAACCTAAAGGGTATCAAAGTGTAATTTGGCCTAACGTTTAATATATGAAATCATGTTCCCTCTTTTGATTGAGTTTTATTCCGCAATGTAATATTTAGTTTTACCTTTATGCCCTTGGAAGTCTTTAAGTTCAAATTAATTCTGTTTTGTGTATTGTCACACTGTATCGGATGTAAATAGTGTAGGTTTTCCCCTCACGTCCCAGCCCGGATGGGTTTTCTGGGTCGGAGCGTGACATGTAAAGTTCAAACTGGACCCCAGGATCCTCAAGCATCTCCTGATGTTGAAAAACCACCAAACGCTTGTCCAGCTACGATTACCGAAAAAGAACTTCCGCCTACACCGGCAAAACGCAGCTCGGGTAGAAGTGAGCAATAAGCTCAATAGGGTTCTACTTTACGTCACACACAAGGGAAGGCAACATAAGGGTGTAGGACTTCTCCACAACCCTAGGTAAGGATACATGAACTCTCACATCACCCCACCCCTCATCCTCAGCCACGACGTGAACAACGGCCAACATGGAAGGGAAATGAGAGAAAATTAACAGGCCTTCGACCCCTTTCTCCACCATGCCCAAGAGGGAATTTTCTGCCGGAATGGCAACCGGGATTGAGCTCCCACCTAGGTCAATGGGATCGGGAGTCCCAATATGCCAACTAAACCTCAACTACACCAAATTGTAGCTAACTAGACACTATTCTCAAAAATACAGAGATTCCACATATTAATCGCGCCCTAGACATCACTACCCAACCTCGGTCATAGAGCTAGATCCGAGCTGCCCGAGCCCTTGGATCAGTGAAACCCCTAGTCGCCCACATCCTAGCCTTAGGTTTCAAATGCAATCATATGCATGTAATGTTCACGCGCACATAAATGAATCAAGATATGCAACAATATGTCATATGATAATACAAGGCTAAGCATACCATTTCGCTTGCCCAAGGGGTGAACAAGCTATAAAGCGTAATAAGGGTCTAACTAAACATAAAAATAGCGCAACATGCCCACAAGCTTTCACAATGCTAAATAATAGGAAAACATGCATCAAACAAAGCATTTAACAATACATCGGCGACGCAGGCTGCTAAAACCCAAGTTACAAACAATGTTTCGGCATTACGATGGCATACATTGGCCATCAACCAAAATCCTACAATGGGGCACACCCCTGGCCAACTAACAAGAAGCAATAAACAAGCATAATCACACAATTGGCACACCAGTCGGCCACTAATTACAATTAAAGAGAACATAAGGAGTGGTACACCAGTTGACCACCCCATCATAAACTAAAAAATTTAGGCTCACCATGAACCCAAAAGCTCTATCTAAACATCCCAAGGGGCATGACTCCCTTGGTTCAACCACGAGCCTCATATAGAGCTTACACATATTGAAGGACCAAGAGGGGGTTGGTCTTGGGCCTTATAAAAGAAAATCGATGATGGAAACCTAGATAGGAGGAGTCTAATTATACCATATGCTTGCAAATAATTAGAGTAGAAAATAACGCAAGTAAATGAAGGATATAATATGAGTTTAGAGAGATTGCACCAGATTTTTATAATGGTTCGGCCAAACTTGCCTACGTCCACTTCACCCAATGGTCCTTCTTGAGGTTCCACTACTTGTAAGACCTTTATAAGCTTTCCTCCAAGCTTACGGGTGCTTGGCAACCTTACAATCTCTCTCAACCGCTGCTGGGTCTCTTTCTCTCAATGTCTACTTCACAACTTGAAGTAGTTTTACAAAGTTAAGCTCACAAATAAAGAGACTAAACTTGCTATAAATATTTCCCAATGATCTTTTAGGGCCCCCTAAGTTCGTTGCAAGATTGTCTCATTTTATAGCTGAACTCCAAAACCCTCCAAATAGCCTTCCAACAACTATTTTTGTCTTCTCAAACATCTCTTTAACGGTTCTATTTCTGATTGGCGGTTGACCGTCGCATCATCTGCTACATCATCCATCGCACTCAAACTATAGCCTGGATCGACCACCGTATCAGCCGTCAAGCATCATAGTCGACCCTCGCATCATTCGCCACATCGACCGTGAGTCTCTATTCTGAAAAATACTTCTAAGGGTCGATGACTCGTTCGACCATTGCTTCTCGAAAACAAGTTACATAGGGCACGGTCAATCGGTCCATCGACTGTCAGCCTATTTCCCACGAACAACTACCGCAGTTGATCTGTGCATCAACCGCTAGTCTCCATGGTCGATCCGTACATCAACCGCGAGTACATAAACATCCACATATGATTTTAATGCTTTCAAAATTAAGGGATATTAATATCAAAACAATGTTTTATCATCATGCATAATATGACATCATCAAAACAATATACTAGGACTAAGACATATATGTTTATATCTACATACAAAATTCACATAAGTATAATTGCATGGTTCATCATTTAGATGCTAATCAAGAGGAAAGTTAGAAACCAATCGACATGCCGACAATCACACAATTAACCAACTAAACCTCACCCAATTGAGCATGCAAGCCCTAGATGATACTAAGAGTACTAATTTGATGATTCTAGAAGGATCAAGTATAAAGAAATCCAAGAAATTGCCCATTTTCGGTTGCTACAATAACATGAGAACTAGCGAAGATGACGTCAAATTACCAATTAAACATGATCATATATAGTTTTACCTACTAGGGACATCATATCCAAAAATTAGATAGATTTGATGTCGAAATTTCAAAGAATTTAACAACTTTTTACCATTTCTCTGTTTCAACACAGCTTCGAAGGAAACTTACCACAATTCGTAAAACAATAAAAAAAAACTATGAAACAAACGGAATCTGGAAGTAGACTCGGATATCTACAACTTTCATGTTGAATATTTCCTGAGATCAAGTATGTACGAGTCTAAATTCAACCTAGAACACAGCAGTTTCAGCAAAAACAGAAAATCCGAAAAATCCGAGCGAAAAGATGCATAAATCTGTAGTAAATCCAAATGAAATCCTATAAGACTTCAATCAGTAATTAAGCAAGCTTAGGAGAATCATCATCACAAAGAAATCAACAGATCAACCAATGAAAACCTTAATAAACCCTAAACTTCAGTTTAGTTGTAGAAACTTACATCAACTCGCTAATCCTCCATTAATCCATGCTAAACCAGCCTAGGCTGGCCTTCCCCCTCGCCGTCGCCACCTCCAAGCTGCCAGGGAACCCTTCGAAGTTCTCTCGTCGGGACAGGTAGAGAAGAGAAAGAGAAGAGAAAAGAAAGGAGAGGAGAATAGAAGGGTATTTGTAAGTAAGCTGTGAGGACCCATACCTCTAAACCGGTCCGACCACGTAGGTCAAGGGTTTGGCTCAGTTGGTTCGGCTCGATGGGCTTGTTTCGCGATCTCCTTTGATCGTTGCGGCTATAGGGGTAATTTGGTAAATTACACTTGGCGGAGTTGGTTTCACACACGCGTAGCGCACACACGGCCTTGTAATGATGTATGTGTTTGGTTAGACCATTACAAGTACTCTACATCTGAGGAACTGAGTTTGATCGCGAGAATCAAGATTTGAGTAGCTTGGATCAGATCTGGCCGATCAAACGACCATGATCTAATATTAGGCCATTAGTATATAAGAACCCTTTAGTTGCCCTGTTCTCTCGTTAGGGCACTATTCCGCCCGATAGAGAGAGTGAGTGAGGCGGCGGCGCGGGGAGAGAAGAGAGAGTCCCGAGGCCGAAGAGGAGCTTGGTGCCGGCAGCGGCGACCGTGGCCGGAGAGGCGGCTGCTAGAGAGGAGCTTGGCGACGGCGACCGTGGCTGGAGAGGAGCTTGGCGACGGTCACGACGACCGCAGTCGGAGAAGAGAGAAGAAAGCTAGGGAAATCTATCATAATCCCCGATTAGGCCAATAGGAACAGGTTTGATGCATGCTGCCTTGGATGTTGATTTCGTGACTTCTCTGTTGATGTTCTTCCTCCTTCATTGCATGACGTTGCTTAGATCTATAGCTGTTATTGGTGTTTTATCTCCTTTCTATGATTCTATGCTTAGATCCTCCGATGTGTTTGTTGGATTCTTCCCTTGTTCTGGGTTTTCCTTCCCTCTTGGGTTTGCACGGATTTGGAGCTCTGCTCTTCCCATTCCCCGATCTTCTTCCCTTCTAACCTTATGAAGTCCAGTTTTGGGTTTGCTGGTAGTAACTGGGTTTAGCTGGGTTTGCTCGATGAGTCCTCTTCTCTTCTCTTCGATTCTTCGTCCCCTTTAAGCCTTGTTATGCCTCAGTGGTGAGGTTTCCCATGTTCCCTGTTTGATGGACACCAGAGGTTTCCTCCCCAACCCCCTTCTGAACTTAGGTAGACCTCTCGGTGATTTTCTGGATCCTTTCTGAAGGCCTGCTCTGCCCTGTTGATCACCTGATCGACTGGGGAAGTCGATGGCTGGGGGCTGGATTTGAAGTTGACAACCGGGTGTCGATGGGAGGAAGTCGCAGTGTCCTTCCTAGTTGATGCTTCGATGGTGAGAAGTGAGAACCATGCCTCCAGTATCCGTGAATTGGTATGGTCTTTGAGCGATTGGTCTTTGTTGGCAATTCCTTTCCAATGAAATAGCTTAGCCTGGTGCATGCTAGGTGTTTGCTGGTTTGCTTCCTTTATGCAGTGGCATTGGTTTAATTTTCATCGAGTAACTGTTCTGTCTATTTGATTGGATTCTTAGTTCTTCTGTCTATTTGATTGGGTTCTTAGTTCTCCTCCGGTTATTTGGTTCAATGCTTGACTGAAATGATAATGGTAGAGTTAATTTCCATTTGGGGTCTTCTTCGCTGTCCTTAAGCTGGATCGATCAAGTTTGGCTGAGGTTCTAGGTTGGATCGGTAGCTGTTAGGTCTTCCCCTCCTCTTCCCATGAATTGCCTTCTAATTAATCGTTGGTATTTTATTGTTGATGCTGATAAGTTAGGCTACCGATTGATTATTACTATAATCCCCTGTGATTAGGGTATATGTATGTCAACCATGTCTATTGCCTGATACTGTATCGTACCCTCTTCTCTGTTCAATTCCTGTGAACTAGTGTTAACTTCGTAATTCTTATGATCTCCTCTTAATTATCTATTATGTACTCTTATATCATACTCAAGCCTAGGGTCGGCGGTTTGCCTGTTTCTATTTCTTTTGTGGGTTAACCGAGGGGGTGATGATTCTCGGGAATGTGTAGATTAACTGGGCCGAAGGTGTGCCCTTCTTTGTTGAATGATATTATGCATGGGTTGGACGTGTGAACAAGTATTGTCTATTGACGTGTTTTGGTAGCTGGTGTTTGTTTAATTACTCTTTTAGCTCGTTGCCATGCTGCCTCATCATGTTGGACAATTGTTTGATGCTATGGTATGTAGGGACACCTAGGCTTAGTTGTCTGAATAGGCTCATGCATGATACTTGCATTAGAGGCCTTCAGGCTAGGTACGGGCGATGGATTCAATCGCCGATCTGGGGTTCTCGGGTAGCCCGGATCTAGCCCTAGGACCGGGGTTTGGGTAGTTGAAGATCAAGACGTGATTGTCATCAATGATTATGTTTGATATCATTTGAGGTTATTGTTATAATTGACTATATATAGTATATTCATGTATTTGAGTTGTAGAGGTCGTGTCGGGTCTCTAAGGTCAAGTGCTAAGGATGAATGTTGATGTCCCTAACTTGTGTGTCCCCACTAGAGATGATATGACTAGGCAGGGTGGTACCTGAATAGGAGCTCGTAGTCTTTGTTTCCTCTCGTTTGTTCTTGAGTGAGGGTGGGACATAGACAGGAGCCCTCGGGAATCGACGGGGTTATGGGGTCCCTTGACATATCTTAGGCTTAGGCGGAGAACGACACAGTTGCAGTTTCCCTTCCTTTATGTGCGACGTAGAGTTGAACCCTACTGGGCATTGTTGCTCACCCTGCTTGGGTTACATAGGCGATGCAGGTTGATGCAGTTCCTTCTTTTAGGTGTTCTTCTAGAAGATGGCGTGACATGTCAAGGTGATCAAGGGCATTGAGCTTCGAGGAGTTTTACACAGTTTTGTTATAGTTTTATATTATGATGTATAAATTGAGGTATAACCTGATGTATTCGAGGATAGAATTGTATGATCTTTAATTCAGTTGTATTTGAGAAATATTTTAATATTCTTTAATGTAGATGTTGAGGAATGTAATAATTAGTAACTTACTCATGTGCCCATTGTATAAGTTGAAGTTGTAAAATTATAAATTATACATGTTTCTTGTGCTATAATTACAAAGGAGATTCTGCCGAATTTTCAATGAACTGGAGGATCAAATTGTTCAAATTCATAGCAACTATATACTTGTATACTATTGATTATGTAAATAGGTTTAGGTTGTTCACGCCCTGATTTGGATGAGTTTTCTGGGTCGGGGTTTGACATAAGCTGAGATTAATCCCAGCCCTCCGTTTCGATCTTTCCTAATCAAGCTCCGATCTTTCGATCAATTTTTTATCTTCCGATCGAGCTGCGATCTTCCAATCGAGAGCGCATCTAAGTGTCTAATCAATCACATATATCAATTCAATGCCGTGTATGCACTATGCGGATGTCAAACTGACTGATAAGACTCAATTTTATCAAATTACTACTGGGGTCCAAAAACAACAATGCGATCACCCGATCGCACTTGATGCGAAACAAAGCCAACCGAACCCACGAGCATGACCTACGTGGTTGATCCAGGTGTAGAGTTATTTGTCCTCACATGCAAGAAAGCATAGAGGGATGAAGTATGTTCGCCTTTAGATGCAAGAGGGACTATGACGTTTCAATTCCTGGCAGAACTCCCTCCGCCTCAAATGTGTGTCTAGCCTCAACCTCGCACTGGATTCACATTGGACAAAGCTCACACACTCCAAATACAAGTAGGAGGGGAACCTCCCAACGAGAAACATCTTAGGAAGATGCTTTGGTCATTTACGCCGCATCTGCAAGGCGACTTGGAAGCTCTAGGATGGTTTGACCTGGAATCCTACTCACGAGAGAAGGTAAGTGCTCTTAACGATTGTTAGCCTCTGGAAAATCCCCTATCTATCACCCCGTCCTACTTCTGGTGTGTTACCCCCGGGGATCTTCGTGTTGGGCATGGGTGTTGCAGGCCCAGGCAGCATCTCCTTGTGATTAGACCCTGTTGATGCTGGGTTGATTGCCCAGGGCAGGGTGTAGGCTCCTAACGGACCCGCCTACGGAGCCTCGTGGCGCAGACCCTCATGTCCATATGCCGCTTAGTGTGGGGTTCTGCGCGGCTATGTGGTTCCACGGTCGATTTATGGGGTTCGATCGCGACTCTATAGTAAAGGTAATATGGGCGCCCCTACTATTATTTTGGAGTTTTGCTATGAGTGGTTAGCTCGTGGATCCTAAACTGACATGTGGTATCAGAGCGAGGTCGCAAGTTTTAATCCTCAAGGTGTTGCTGGGGGGAGATTGTTGGGCATGTGTGCTGGAGGCCCAGGCTGCGGGCCGGATGGGCTACAGGCCCAGGCAGCATCTCCCTGTGATTCGCCTCTGTTGATGCTGGGTTGGGTGTACAGGGCAGTGTGGGTTCCTAACGGACCCACCTGCGATAACCCGTGGCGCAGACCCTCATGTCCACCCGCCACTTATTAAGGGGTTCTGTGCTGCTATGTGGTGCCATGATCGATATATGGGGGTCGACCGCGGCTCTATGACAAAGGTAATATGGGCGCCCCTACTATTATTCTGGAGGTTTGGTACGAGTGGTTAGCTCGTGGATCCTGAACTAACACTTCGGGCTCTAATTTGCTGAATGAGGCTGGAGGCTGATGTGAGGACCTATTGTACAACTCTTTTCACCTAGATCTTATAGCCACGATCTAGGACTTCTGGATCCAGGGAGGCTCCTACAACAAGACTGTGTGGTCATTTTACTTCAAATGGCGAGATGTCGGCCTCAATTTCTCTCTGGATTGCAAATGAGCACATGGCGATTTGGCTTGGCGAGGAGTGGAGTGCAGGATTGCTCAACCTCTGAAAGGCGCAAGTGGGCCAATGAGTAAAGTTCTTCCTTTGGCGCTTCTTTCGCGGGAAAATTTTGTCATCCGAATTCATGTGCTCCACTGGCTGCACAACATATCCCTTATGTATGAGATGTAGATCCAACGTTGAGTCACCTACATCTATTTTTTAATTGCTATGTCTCCCGAGAAGTTTGGATGAGGGTTTTGCGTGGCCGCCGGTACCCTTCCTCTTGGGACGATTGCTGGAGAATCGTATCTTCTTGCTCTAGGTCAGTCTTGGGTTCAAGCTCTATATGGGTTCAAGCTACGTCGACGAGATCAACGTCCTTTGACGGTGCGTAGTTTTCAAAACATCAATGAGGCCTCATCATCTTCAAGCCTCCGAAGTCTTTGCGTCTCAGACATGAGCGTCTCGACAAAACCTTGTCTTCTTCCTCTAGGAGTGCCTCTTGTAGCCTACCGGTGCCTCCAAGACCTCACGTTCTCTTTGAAGAATGTAGATCCTTCATATAAGGATAGCTAGCCATGCAGACAACTATATTTGATGATGGCCGATCCCATTCTTATACGGTAAGAGACATATAAGGATAGCTAGCTTTGCAGCCAACTATATTTGGTGATGGCTGATCTCATTTTTATACGGTATGGGATGATCTCATTTTTGTATGGTATGGGATAGCTATCAAGGATATGTTCTGGCGGATTTTTTTGAAATTTGAAAGTCGTGTTCGAATTTTGAAATATGTTATAATTTTACCATTTTTTCTCATGTATATTTAAATTTGAATTATTTGAATATTTATACAGATTTAAGAAATTTGTGAATAATTACTCCGGTCCATAATGTTTGTTTGAATTTCTAATATTTTTAGGAATTTTACTAAAATACCCTCTCATCGGTCGTATATACCTTGGACCGAAATACCTTGGAGTGCAGAATGGTTAGATTTTAGACAATTACATCCATAAGGGTGTAAATTGACCAAGATACCCCTTGGGGCTAAAGGTTGAGGTAAAATGACCAAAATACCCCCTCAAGGCTAAATGACCAACATACCCTTTTGAATTTGGTTCATATAATGTCCATATATATATTTGGACGAAAATACCACTAAGGTAGACGGGATCTTGAAGGGTTAATATGTGTAAATTTTGCATAATTATCTCCCGAGAGGTGGAAATGACCAAAATGCCCTTATGATGGATAGTTTGGACTATACCTTTATACTTTCCGGTTTATGATGGATAAGACCAAAACTGTTTAAGGGCCGATGTAAGATATGTGGATTATGTAGTTTTATCATATTTTCATAAATATCCCTAACGGTTTTAAATGACTGAAATGCCCCTTTATATCCTTGGTTCATGTAGGACGCCATCAGAACCGAGTTAGCCAATTAGGACGTAATTAGAGAGTTTAATTATGCATTTTCATCTGCATTTCTAACATGTAATCTTTGTGTGTTAAAATTACCAGAATACCCCTAAATTCATATAGCTTATTTAGAATGCTACCAAAGATATGTATCGTCATTGTATATGTATTGTCATCCTGGAATCTAATAGGAAGTTTAGGCATGTATTTTGGCCCGAATTCCTGATATGGCCTTGAGCGGATGAAATTACCCAAATGCCCCTATTCCACTGGTTCGTGCAAGATGCCATCAAAATCAAGAAAAGCATTTATAGGCCGTTTTAAATATGTTTTAAGCTTGCTCGAGTCTATTTAATGTTGTTTTGGCTCAAACAAACTGAGGGCATGCACTATATGGTCAAAATTGTTATATAAATATTACGAAATTTTGGTCTTGTCAAAATTGGTCTCAACAAGAGGCTACACTTTTTGGTTGATTTGCAAAGACAGGAACACCGCCTTCTTTAAGAACCAGGCACTCCCTAGTGACAAACTCACGATATTAATCTTTAGGCAAGTTAAGAAATTCTCTATTTCTGATATGCCCACATAGGTTCTCCAGCCTACCATCAAACCATATGCCTCTCTAGTTCTCCGATCTGATCTGCTGTACATGGAGGGGCTGCTGGGCAAACTGCAATTTTATTTCCTAATGGGGTCCGACCCCCTTGGACTTGGGCTACAAGAGCAACTATCTCCTCGGTTGTCGAAGCTGAGCTCTTAGCTATGAAGGGTGGGCTTTCGTAGGCCAAACGTAGAGGCATGTGGTCCGCTGTATTGGACTCAGATTCACTTTTTGGCATTGGTTATCTATATGGAAGATTTGTCGAACCACAAGTAGTTGCAGACCTCCTATTCTAGCTCCTTATCGATCATAGTGTCCGAATTCAATAGTGTGTGTTTTGTACCTATCACGTGGTAGTTCAACTCCAAGGCGGATGTTTTGGTGAGCTCAGTTTGATGTTTTGGCAGGCTTAGTTTGGGTTCCCTACATCTGAGACCCAAATGTAACTCTTTTATTTTCGTCTTTGGTTACCCAACCCTCGAGCTCTACTAATAAAAAAAAGGAAATCAAATTTAAAAAGCAGTAAAAGATCTAAACTAGCATAGTGTGAGCCAGCGGCTCATGACCCTACTGGCCGGCTCCTCCAAGGAACCCACCCAAGCCGGCTGGGCTCGAGTAGAGTCCGTGTGAGGACCTATCCCTCCATTCCTGTGGCTCGTTGTTGACCACAAGGGCAATTTGATAAATTGCGCCTTGTCGGTTTGTTTCACACCCATGTGTGCACACACCAACCTTGTTTGTGTATGTGTTTGATTAGAAAGGTTAGGTGGGCCCGGGATCGAAAGATCAGGGTTTGGGCAGAAGCATTTGCCCCAACCCCACTTTTGAGTGAAGTAGGATCGATCCGCCCTAGGGGGGAGGATCGATCCCACTATGCCTCAATCGTCTTTGCCAGGCATGCAAAGGATCGATCCTCGCCCCTAGGCAGATCGATCCCTTGTAAGTCGATTTGAAATCCTATAAATAGAATTTCACTGCTCCTCTTTGAATTCTTTTTGGAAATCCTTCAAATCCGCGCGAAATCTTTAAAATCCGGCTGCTTGGGAAGGGATCTAAGGACGATCCAAGGCCTGATAGCTCGGATTTAGGAAGATCCAGCGTTGATTGGTAGCTGTTTCTACCCAAATCTTAAGATTTGGTACAAAGGGTTGATTTCCGGTTTTGGTTCGAGTAGATCTCCTTGTATAGGCGATGGTTTCGCGATTGGTCAGCGTTTTTGGACTCCTCATGTCCTAATGTACTAGACCTATAAGTTTCACGAAGTTTGGTTTAGTTTTCCGGCCGTGATCGTCGTCGGAAGTTGGCCGGAGGGCCGGTTGGGATCGATCCAATTGGATATTGGATCGATCCAAGTTGCGCTCAAGATGGTCTGTTCACTAGTGGAAGTTGGATCAATTCATGGGTATGTTTGGATCGATCTCGTGTTTCCCAGGAACAGTGTCTGAGAGTAACAGAGATTGATTGATCGATCCGAGGGCATGTCGGATCGATTCGAGGGCAAGTCGGATCGATCCGAGGGCAAGTCGGATCGATCCATGGGTGTGTTGGATCGATCCCACATGCACCAGAATGCGTTTTTGAGGCTGTGTTGCCCGCGGGGCTTCGTATGTATGCGGTTTTGGTGGTTTTGCCCGCGGGGCTTGCCATGTTAGTTTGTTTATCGCTTTAATGACATGTTTAGTGATATTTCTATAAACTGCTGTCTGTTACTGCTTTGTGGTTGAACAGGAAGAGCGATGACTACCGGGATTGTGTAGAATAAATGGGCTGACTGTATGCCCTTTATCGCTTTGTGGTTAACCGAGGGAGTCATGACCCTCGGGATCGTTTAGTATAAATGGGCCGAAGGTGTGCCCTTGTTTTATGCCTGTTTATACTGTTGTATTGCCTGGCTTCTTTGTGCAATAGAGGCATGTTAGGCTAGGCGTGGGCGGTGGTTGACCGTCTATCCGGGGCTCTCGGGTACCTCGGATCTAGACTCCTGTATCGATTGCTAAGAGGTGGATGTCGTTACCCCGACATGTGTCGTCATGCTTGGTATCCAACATGGGTAAGGGTGTTCTACATGTGCTGAGGTTCTCCCTGTTTGTGGCGGGAGAGGGTTACATGGATAGGAACCCTGGGGGTATCGAAGGGATTTATGGGCTCCCTGGCAAGCCTTAGCTTTGATTTGGAGTCTAGGGGTCGGGTTAGCTCTGTTGCTTTGAGTGCTGAAAGTTGGTTGTCATGACCTCGGTTGTTCCGCCAAGTGTGGAGGTCCCGCTTGGAGAGGGGTGTCCTACTGGTATCGTCTTGTCCACCCTATGTCAGGGATTGTCGGAGGTAGTCCATCCTTGAACAGTGGCTGTCGGAGGGACGTACTTGGACATGTACTCTTCAGGTTATTGACGGGATTTATGGGGTCCTTGGCAGGGCTCAGTACTTGGTACAGAGTTAGTTCAGTTGCAATTTCCCCTTCCTTGTGTGTGTCTGTTCGCGAATAAAACATCGATCTCGTTGGGACGAGATCTCTATTTTATTTCCGAGCAACTCATATTTAAATTTCATATCAGGAAATTGCAGGCACCACACCCCTGGATCTGCCGATCGCCAAGTCGACAGATCGATCATTTACATCCCCGTAGGGAACACCTCCGATTCTAGATCCAAATAAACATTTTTATAACAAAGAAGAAACAAAGAAAATAAATCACGTGATATATGTTAAACCGCCACCCTCAAAGCCATGCATGCCATTTTTGCCGTCGGGGCTTCAACTCCGGTGGGCTTGGGACCTTTGCCGTCGGGGTGCTTGGGAACACCGTCCAGCAAGATCCGACTCCTATTGTTGTGGGAGGAGCAGCTGCTGTGTTTGATGAAGCCGGCTTGGAGAAAAGGAGCCTAGAACCGGCTAAAACAGGGGAGCACTGGTTGGAACCAAGGAGGTGTGGCGAGCGGTTGGAGCTTCAGTCGCCGGAATGATGATGGTGGTTGTCCCTCTTTAGGATGGGTTGATGTTCTTGCGCTGTGAGATCACTAGGGAGACGGAACAAACGCCGGCTGGAACAGAGAACAAAAAAGAAACAGGGAAGTGGAGCTTGTCCTCAAAGCCGCCGGGAGAGAGAGCCTTCTCCGTCGCTGGCGAGGAATCAAGCTAGATCCACCTTGCTGGAGATCCAAGCCGTAGGATCAACGAGCAAGAGAGTGAAGCTTAGGCCACGAGATCAACGAACCTCCTACAGCGTCGACCCAGAGACGCGAGCGTCTTCAATGGGTTCCGGCTGTGTGGGCTGGATCTACGCCGTCCAATGATGCGCAACCTTGGAACGTCACCAGAACCTCTTCGTCTTCAACCCTCTTCTTCAGTTTCCTCTTCAGCTTCTCCTTCGATTTCTTCCACCAGCTTCTTCTTCAGCCAAGAGCTCAATGCCTTCAGCCAAGACCAGCCTTCAGCCAAGACCCAGCTTCGACCAAGACCCAGCTTCGACCAAGACCCAGCTTCAGACCGTTCGGAACCTCTTCAGCCTCTTCAACAGCTTTGAGCCAAGCTTCGACGTGATCTTCCACCCAGCTTCGACCAAGCTTCAACGCCTTCAGCCAAGACCAGCCTTCAGCCTCTTTAACCCAGCTCCGACCAGCCTTTTCTTCAACCCATGCCTCCTTTATTTATAGGCACGAGAGGCGTATGTCCTCACATGGAATGGGATAATGGATCCCTTAATCAGGGGTGTTAATCACGTTAAGATGCTGATCAGGGTCCCTAATCAAAGGGATGCTGATTGCCTTGATGCTGATCCTTTTTATATAAGGATAGCTAACGTGCATACCAGCTGTGTTTTGCCATTGATTTTATTATTTGTTTATTTATTTATTTATTTTCATATGGTATGGGATGAGTGAGGTTGGTTTATATATATATTTTTTTCATATATATATGGTATGGACGTGTATAAGGACGACCAAACATGCAGCCCATAGAGCTTTGCTGATTTTTTGTTTTGGCGGATTTTTCTTTTGAAGTTCGAAAATGATGTTCGAATTTCAAATCTACCATGATTTGAATATTTTTCTCATGTCCATTACTGTTTGAATATTTTGTCCAAATTCAATAAACCATATGTGAATATTTATTCCCGTACAGAATATTTATATGAATTCTGAATATTTACCGGGATTTTACCAAAACATCCTCAGTGGTCATATATGTCAGACCAAAATATTTTGAGGGTGGAATGGTTAATTTTCAAACAATTATACCCTGAGGGTGTGAATTGCCCAAATTACCCCTGGGGTCTAGCTGTTATAGTAAAATTACCAGAAAACCCTTGCGTTCATATGGCTTATTTAGGGTGCCGTCAAAGCCTTGCGAGGTTGTTGTAAAATGTAATGGGAAGTCCAGGCCTGTATTTGGCCCAAATTCCCAATACGCCCTTGGGCGGGTGAAATTACCCAAACGTCCCTGGATGCCCTCGAAGTTAGGACAAGCATTTATCGGACATTTCAAATATGTTTTAAGCTTGCTTGAGTCTATCTGATGTTATTTTGACTCAAACAAACAGTGGTTACTGCGACCTTTTGGCCTAGCCAAAATTTTTGTCAACAGATGCCCCCTCGAGGCCTGCGCGCGAAATTTGTAACTTGAACGCGCAGGACTCGAAAATACCCACGCCATGTATACCTGCATGAGCAGAGCATGTCGTTTTTTTTTTTTTTTTTTTTTGAGAAAACAAGCAGACATGTCCCCCTTTTTTTTTTTGCAGTTGGCTATGCATGTATATACATGGCCAAGTATTCTCAGAAAGGAAGGATTTCTTCCATCCATCCATGTGTCCCCATGTATAGAGGCCTAGGGTTTAGGCATATATGTTATTTATTTATTTATCTTTTTTTTTCAAGGGCTTTTGCCGGAGGAATACTGGATCCCATCCCTTAAGATTTTGCAGCGGAAGGGTTTTGCAGGATGTAGAGGAGATCTAACACTTTGTCAGGTTCCTTTCCTCTTCTCCAACCTTTATTCTCTGCAACTTCTTTCTTCTCTTCTTCGCATGTATGTCGCTGTATTCTTTCCTTCTTCCCTTTTTTTTTTTGTTTGGCTCTTGTCCTTGCTCAACGCCAAGCATGGGTTTCATCTTCTTCTGAAACCTTGTTTGGCCTTTGTTGGCCGGAAACAACCATCATGGCCGGGCATGGCGGCTCCACCATCGGCCTGTTCTTTCCTCTGCTTTTTGAAAATCCCATGTCGAGGTCACTGGTTCTTCGTCGTGGTAGCCATCGATGTTGAGCCGGAGTGGCATGGTGCCCTTCATTTGCAACGCCATGGGTGCTGAAGTGGTGCAGGGTAGAAGTAGGTCCGGCACAGCGGGAGCAGCCAACCTGGCGTGATGGGTTCATGGCGAACGGCTGACGGCATGCTTGCAGGAGTCGTGGATTGAAGGAAGGAAAGCTGGCGCCGGCGTGCTAAAGATCTCCAACCAAGCTTGGGTGGCGGAAACCAGGAGCAGAGGGTGTGGCTTGATGCCGAGCTCGCAGAGGAGTCCTTCCTTGACGGAGTGGACAGGAGGAACGGCGCTGTGCTGGACTTCGCCGGGGGAAGAGATGGAAGTCCGACGGAAGCTTGGGCTTCGACGGAAATGGGAGACCTGTTGTATTGAAGGCGGCCGTCGCCGGCGTGAGGTTTCATCGTTGCCGGATCACTGGGCGGCGGTGTGGGCACCCGTCGAACCATGCTCTGTTTTTTTTTTACTCTAACTCATCTCTTTTCTCTGTTTCTTTGTGCTTTGCTTGCCTGTTTATTTTTTCTTTCTTTCCAATCTGCTGTGTGTTGATATATACTGTTGTTTCATTTTCCTCTCTTCCTTTTCAGCAAAATGTCAAGTTCCTCTTCAAAAGACGTTGAAGCACATACTCCTCTGAGGCAGTTGGCTCGATCGAAAATATTCGTCGTCAAGAATGAAAGCGAGGAGTCGTATACCAAACCTTGTGACGTCGCTGAAGGAAGGATTGAGCAGCGGGATGTTTTTCAGGACACTAAATGGCCCCATTTTGCTACTGTGTTGCTTTCACCAATAGCGACCGGTCCGACGCCAATGCCGCTTTCATGTCTCGCCAATCGACTTATCTCTGAAGGACTGGATTGGGCGAATTACAAGCACCGACTTTATGAACCTTCTGCTGGATACATTGGATGGGGTCGGGATGTTATGAAGACAGAGTCTACCAATTTCCGCAAATCGGTGATCTATGGTGCGGTTTTTGTTCCTTGGGTCGGTACTCCATTGACGAGCAACTCTTTCGCAGCTTGGTGGAAAGGTGGAACCCAGAGACGAATACATTCGTGTTTTAGCATGGAGAGATGACGGTGTATCTTTCGGACATGTTTCATCTTGGCGGCTTTTCTATTATAGGAGACATGTATGACGAGTACCTTTCTAATGAAGAGAGCGTACCGACCAGTGGAGAAGGCAATGCAGACGTGCCTCTTTACCCTTCTGCAGCATACCATCTCCTGAAGATATGGGAAGAACTGGCTGAAGGTCGAGACAAGGTTTCTTTTAGAGAATGGGTGCAACACTTTTACAAGGGTGAGGGCTTCAGTCCCCGCACTGCTTTTGATGACAAAGTGTACACGGCAGGTTTTCTTTCTATTTGGATATGTTACTTTGTTGTTCCAAATTCAAAGCCTTGCATTCGCCCTGGGGTCTTTGTTCCAGCTAGTTTGATGGCCATGGGACGAGCGTATTCATTGGCCCCAGCGGCATTGTGTTCCCTGTACAGGGGTTTGAGAGTAATGAGCTTACATCCTGCCGGACCTGGCTTTGCGAGCACGAGTTGGGCCATTCATTTGCTGATGGGTTGGGCATACCGATATCTCCGAGGGGTCTACCTGGGCAGCATAAGTCCATTATGGGAGCTTCCAGATATCGAATGCGGGAAGGCCAGCATGCCGGATTTGAAACACCTGATGTTTCGTATTCCCAGAAGTTTCTCCGCTTCGGATGCCAGAAGCCGACTCGACGTCAAGGGGAATTTCTTTCTTAGGCCGTTTTTGTGGGGAGTACAGGACGTAGAGTGGCATGTTGTGAAGGGTTTTAATTCTCGCAAGGCCGAGCGTTTTGCCATCTCTATACGTCGAGGCATGCTCCCCTTGAGGCTGGTTTCTGCAACTTCGGTGATGTATTCTGAGCCTTACAACCCCCACCGCTCCGGACGACAATTTGGACTTGACCAAGGTGTCCCCAAAGTGGGCCTGCGACATCCTTTGGAGGAGCGTCGCTATGGGGTCATGCTTGCGCATTGGGATCATCTGATGCGGATAGATGCCGGAAAGAAGTTCCTGATCCCCCCCGATGACCGTGTTGGGAGACTTTCCCATTCTTGGACGATGTGGTGGGTGGAGCGGACACGTGGATTTTTTAATGAAACGGTGCCGATGTTACGCCGTGGGGATCTTCATAGCCCGTTGTCACTTGAGGAGAGGCAGGCCCTCTCCTATCGCAGTGTTATTATTTCTGACTACTGGGAATCCATACGTGGTGCAAATGCCGAGGAAACATCTAACAAGATCGACGCTCTCGACAAATCTCAGCGGACCTTATGGGCTGTTTTCGGGAAGGATCTGAGGCAAAGCTGGAACATTTTTTCTAACTTGAAGAAAACAACAACCATCCAAGAGGTACCACTTCTTTTTTTTTAAAATTCTTTTCTTCCTTTCTTGTTCGACCCACGTCTCTTTTTTTTTTTTTTTTTTTTTTTGACACTGCTGGAAGCCTATGCTCTCTTTGATGGAGCCGCCCCAGTATTTACCCTTGCTATAGATCCGAGCATGACTCCCTTTTCTTCCTTGACCTGCAGGGCATATAACCCTCCCCTTTTTCTTTGAGCTGGACGGGTATGTTCTGCTCATGGGTTCATTAAGCAACCCATGATGTTTGCTAACGATTTTTGTTGCCAAGCATTGGGATGTTGCTACCTTCATATTTCGTTTGCACACTCCTCCTCCTTCGCTGTGCTGAGCATGCACTCCCTGATGGATTTGTACCCATATCTGCCATTAGTAGAACTTGCTACAAACCTGCTGAACATGTTCTCTATTTTTTCTTGATATGCCGCGTATGTAGCCCTCCTCTTCTTTCTCTGTCTCTTTTTTCTTTTAACAGGGAAATGGCTGGGTATGTTCTGTTTATGGGTTCACCGAGCAACCCATGGTGTTGGCTGATTTTTTTTGTTTGCCAAACATTGGGATGTTACTGTCTTCACTTATTCGTTTGCACACTCTTCTTCTCCCTTGCTGTGCTGAGCATGCGCTCTCTCTTGATTCCGTTTTTCTTCATATGCTCTGTTCATGGGTTCATCAAGCAACCCCTGGTGCTTGCAAATTTTTTTTGGTTGCTAGGCAATGGTGGTGTTGCTGATCTTGCTCTGCCCAAATAACTGTAACATTGTTGGCTTTGTATACCTGCTTGCATGCCCTTCTTCTTCCCCTTCGTCATGCTCTGTTTATGGGTTTGCTGGTAGGTGTGTAGAAACGATGGAGAGGAACAACAGGAGACGGTAGTGGGAAGAAAGAGAAGAGAGAAGAAAACAGAGGCGGGGAAGTCGCTGGTTGCTTCTCATTTCCTCCTCAGTTTAAATCCCTTTTTTTCTGTTTTATCTTCCTGCATTCCGTTTGGGTTTCCTTGACCTCGTATCTCTACTTCCCATTGATCTCAGGGTGCTGCCAGCAAGCTTTCTTCCCAAGAGAAACCTGCTCACTCTCGTCGAGCAGTCAAGAAGCGGAAGGCCTCCCATCCCAGCGATGATCCTTCTCCAGGCCAGCCGGCGCGAAGGGTCTTGAATCCGAGTAATGGTTCTTCCTTGGACCAGCCAGCTTCTTTGAAGGAGCAAGTGGTCATTGCTCTTCCAGCCATAGGGCTGTCTAAAGGTGCCAGGAAAACACGGCGCAAGGTTAATACCGCCCAGGGGGTTCGTGCAGGTCCTCCAGTGGATCTGGCTTCGGCGGAGGTGATAGGTGCTCTCGAAGGTATCCCTCCTGTTCCTGTCAAGATTGCCACAAGAACACTCCAATTTGAAGATGAAGTACGAGATTTTGATGGAGAGATTGTCGTTGCTGATGATAAGATGGTATATGATTCTCCTCAAGTGCTTGCCTCCAGGGAGACTACTGTTGAGGCTGAGGACGAACTGGTGACCCCCACTGGTGACGCGCCCGGGCACGAATATGGCGCTGCCAAAGGGACAGCTCCTCGGGATGTTGCTTTTGAAGAGGCGGTGACTGATGATGTTGATGTTGAAGAAACGGCGGTCTCCATGGGCTTCGAAGCATCCGGCACGTGCTCCATGCCTGGTTTCGTAGGTTCTGCTCTTGAGTCTGAAGATGTTTTTATTGAAGAAGCAACAAATGAAGATATTGCTCATTACGGTGACGCAATACTTGGCGCGTCCCATGTGGTGATCCCTGAGGAAACTGTGGCCACTCCTGTTCTTGATGAAGTAATGACTGCTTTGGGCGGCGTGGGTGTTGATGCTTCTTCCGTGCCAGCTGTTTCGCCCAAGCTTGCTACTTTGGATGAGCAGGTCGTCAACTTCTACGCGGAGCTTGAAAAGCGACTGGTGTCACTTTATCTACCCGACCCGGCCGTGTCTCTAGACTTTAAGGGGCTAGAGCAACGTATTAATCGCCTGCTTGCGGCATTGCCTAGTCAGGAGTTCGGCTCATCTTCTCTAAGAAATGTCTTGCAACTACTTCTGTCACAGATAAATTCATGCGATACGGAACTTCGCAAAGAAAAGGATTTAATACAGGCACATGACGCCAATGCATCCACATATCTTGCGAAAGTTGAGGCAGCCAAGTCCGAGAGAGTGGTCGTCACAGGAAATCTCCTACGTGCTCTTGAACGACAGCGACTTCAGGGGGAACTGGTGGGCGGTCTCAGAATTCAATTGCAAGTGGAAGAGCATGCCCTGAAGCAAATGACGGAGGAGAGTACCGCTCTTGAGGAGAAGAAAGCCACTTTGACATCTACCATTGAAGGGATGCAGCGGAAGCACCAGGAGGTGTTGACTTCTCGAGACATTATTCTGGCGATGAGCAAGGCGTACGAGCTTCAGGCCGAATTAGCCAGACTTTATGATGCTTTAAACCCATGGAGATCCCAGAATCCATGATGCATTTGATTGTTTCTTTTCTTATCAATGTCCGATGTGCCGAACTTGTACTTTTGACCAAAATTTGTGCATGATTCATGCTTATGAGTTGGATTTGTGGTATATATCAGGAAATTCTTGAAACCCACATTTTTGGATTTCATTTTTTTCCGTAATGTGATTGCAAGAGACAAGAGTGTTTACTTGTCATTGTTCATTTTTTTTTTTTTGAATGTGATCGGAAGAGACCAACGGTTGCCCATATATGTGCAAGCACCTTTCTAAGCTATTCAACGTAGACATGGATGCATGCTTTGCTTTTTGCCCATGCATGTGTAGATGAACCTCATGCTCTAGGTGTAAAAAGGGAGAAACCATAAGATGTGCTTACCTACCTACATAGGCATAGGCATTTCTTATGCAAGCCACCTGTACCATATATGTGTGTGATGCTCCCCATTTTTCTTTTTTCTTTCTTCTCTCTCCCTTTTTTTTTGAGAAGGAACACTTGAGTATAAAATTTAATTATGCAAAGTCTATACTCATATGTGGGTGGGAAACTCGCAAAGTGCGGAGTATTTTATTCAGGCTATCAGTTTAGGCTCTTGAAGCTTGGAGCGTACATGTTTAGGAATAATATCGCTTGAGAAACTTGCCATTCACCGGAGGTGGGGTATATTCACCATCCGGGGAAATAATTTTATAAGCTCCATTGGTATAGACCTCTTGAACTATGAAAGGCCCTTCCCATTTAGGATCAAATTTCCCTTGGGTTCTTCTGGCGACGACCATGGGTCGGACCACGGCGAGGACCAGGTCTCCGACTTTGAACGAGCGGCACTTCAGTTTCTTGTCAAAGGCTCTGGAAACTCTGGCTTGGTACATCTCTAGATTTTGCTGGGCTTCCATGCGCCGTTCTTCTAGGCTATCGAGCTCGTTGAGCCTTAATTTTGCAGCCTGGTCTTCTGTCAAGCCTTCATTTAGAGCGACTCTGAGGGAAGGTACCTGAATTTCGAGAGGAAGGACCGCTTCCCCCCCAAAGACAAGCGAATAAGGGGTTGCCCCCGTCGGAGTCTTCATTGTGGTACGGTATGCCCAGAGATTCTCCAGCAGCTTCTCGTGCCATTCCCTCTTGTCTTTATGAACTATTTTTTTCAGGAGCTTGCAGAGAACCTTGTTAAATGCCTCTGGCTGTCCGTTGGCTGCGGCGTTATATGCCGATGAGAAACGGTGCTTAATTTTGTACTTGGCGCACAATCCCTCTACATTTCTGTTTTTGAAGGGTGTACCGTTATCTGAGATAATTTTTGCAGGGATCCCAAATCGGTAGATAATGTGCGTCTTGATGAACTGTACTACCGTCTCCCCCCTCGTATTTTTTAAAGGAACAGCTTCCGCCCATTTGGAGAAGTAGTCGGTTGCTGCTAGGATATATGAGTGGCCTTTCGATGAAGATGGCTGAATGGGGCCCACGATGTCTAAACCCCATGCTTCAAAAGGCCAGGAGACGCTTGTACGATGAAGTGGCTCCGGGGGTTGGTCTACGAAGTCTGCGTGAATTTGATAGACATGACATTTTCTAACATACTCGATGGAGTCGCGCACCATAGAAAGCCAGTAGTAACCCAAATGCTTTAGCTGGTGATACAATTTAGGACCTGACTGATGTGCTCCGCAGATGCCCGAGTGGACTTCTTGGAGTGCTAACGCTGCTTCTTCATTAGAAAGGCATAAAAGTAAGAGCCCGTCGTACGACCTTCGGTATAATGCGTCATTGACACAAGTGTATTTCGTCACCCTTCTTCTTAGCCTCAACCTCTCTTGGGGATTTGTAGGGAGTATCCCGGACATGAGATAATAAAGGAAGGGGCCTCTCCAGTCAGGTGTTTGTATTTTTGATGTGGAGACGACATTGACGAGAGTTGGCATGTATATATTTGGAACTTCTTCAAGTAGGGGAGTGAGGACTCGCCTCTCCTCAACCCTTATTTCTAACGTTCCTGAAGGCGAGAGGACCATGGCTGCGGCTAGACCTGCTAGAGCATCCGCCTTTTGGTTTTGGGATCGTGGGACGTGTTGAATCTTCAGCTCCTTGAAGCCATCGATGAGTCCCTTGGCCCTGATAAAATAAGGAATTAATTCTTCTTTCTTGACTGCATAAGTGCCGAGGATTTGATTTATAATGAGCTGGGAGTCTCCGTAAGCATTGAGCGGGTCCATCCCCATTTCTAGCGCTATCTCTAATCCGATAACGAGGGCTTCGTACTCTGCCATGTTGTTGGATGACGCTGAAGTTAGTGCAAAGGAATACGGGATCAAGGCTTGCGTCGGAGTGACAAAAATTATTCCTGCCCCCGCTCCTGAATGTCTGCATGCTCCGTCAAAGTACATTTCCCAAGGAGGTTGAATGTCGGTGACGAATACTTCTTCATCTGGTAGATCATCTTCCACAGTCGCATTGCTTGGCACCGGATGAGCGGCGAGAAAGTCCGCCAGGGCTTGTCCTTTGACAGCCTTTTGTGGGACGTATGTTATGTCGAACTGAGACAGTAGCATTGCCCATTTTGTGAGCCGTCCGGAAAGGACTAGCTTTTTTAGAATGTATCGCAAGGGATCAGTTTTGGAGACGAGCTGTATGGGATGCTCCAAGAGGTAATGACGAAGCTTCTGAGCGGCGAACACTAATGACAAGCATACTTTCTCCATCTCCGAATAATTATGCTCAGCCCCAACCAAGGTTCGGCTAAGATAGTAGAGGGCTCTCTCCTTCCCTTCATCATCATGCTGTGCAAGCAAAGCTCCCAGCGATCCGGGCAGAGCTGCCGTATACATGATCAAGGGCTTTCCTTTGACAGGGGAAGCTAGAACCGGCGGGTTGATGAGATACTCTTTTATGCTTTGAAAAGCGTTCTGGCAAGATTTATCCCATTCGAACGGAGCTCCTTTCTTCATGAGATGAGAAAATGGTTTGCAACAGCCAGCCAAATTGGAGATGAACTTTCGTATGTAGGCAAGTCGTCCTTGCAGGCTCTTGAGCTCGTGAAGGTTGCGAGGTGGAGGCATCAACAAGATTGCTTTAGCTTTAGCAGGGTCGACTTCGATTCCTTGTTTGCGAACCACGAACCCGAGAAGCTTGCCGGACGTGACACCGAACGCACACTTCATTGGGTTCATCTTTAGGTTGTACCGCCTTAGCCTTTCGAAAACTCTGGTGAGGTGTTCGAAGTGATCTTGCCTATGCTTCGTCTTCACCACTAAATCATCGACATAATACTCCACGATGTCATGAAGGAGGTCGTTGAAGATGACTGTCATGGCTCTTTGGTAGGTGGCCCCTGCGTTCTTCAACCCGAACGGCATCACTATATAACAGAATATCCCCTTCGGTGTGCGAAAAGCGGTAAGCTCTTCGTCTTCGGGAGCCATTTTTATTTGGTTGTACCCCGAGTACCCGTCCATAAAGGACAAGATCTCATGACCCGTGGCAGCGTCGACCATAAGTTCCTTAATGGGTAGCGGAAAGTCGTCTTTTGGGCAAGCTTTATTTAGATCCCTGAAATCTATGCAGATTCTCAGTTGACCGTTCTTCTTCTTCACGGGAACGATGTTTGCGAGCCACTTGGGATACTGCACCTCCCGGATGAAACCTGCGTTGATAAGTTTGTCGACCTCAGTGATGATTTTTGGGATCAACTCGGGTTGAAAGCGTCTCTCAGACTGCTTGATGGGGCGAACATCTTCTTCTGTGGCGAGACGATGGACAGCTACATTGACATCCAAACCTGGCATCTCCTTGTACCTCCAAGAGAACACATCTCGATTTTGCCGAAGAAAGAGAATAAATTGATTATTCTCGTCCGGCGTCATATGAGAGCTGATGAATGTTGGACGAGGATCATCTTCTGCCCCCAGGTTGATTTCTTCTAAGTCGTCTACAGTTGCTTCACCACCGTCTTCGAGCTGTGGCGGCGCTCCTTGGAGATCGACGACATCTATGGAAGTGGCGCATACTTGGAACTCATATCCGAGCCCTGTTCTGCCAAAGGTTAAGTCTTCGCCGTAACGAATGGCCTCTTTTTGCGATTCCGTCAGGAGATCTTCAAAGGGTTGTTTTTTGCCTCGACCTTCGCACAGACCTTCTCCGGAATTGATGTCATATCCCATGCGATCCATCATATGCAGTGACTTTTGATCATAGAACAGTATGGGCAACCTTGTATTTGTCACTTGTGTATCTGCCGTGATCGGGGAAGCTTGTATGAACTTGACCGGTTGTCCGTACTTCATGTTCCCTTCATCGCCGCCTATTTCTTCATTCATCTGGGCTTTCCCTTTGTTTGGGGGCGGCTTGACGTAAGAAGGCAGGATTCTTGGGAGAGGCACCGGGAAATCTTGAAGAAAGGATTTAGAGAGCTTCTCTTCAACAACTGTGAATATTGGATCTCCAGGCTTCCTTTGACTGCTTGGAACATAGCGATACGTCTTCTTCCCTTGTGGAGGCTTCTTCCCTTGCTGAACTTCCATGGTGAACCTTTCCGTGAAGCCCATATCCGCAGTAGGTGTGGGGTCACGTTTCTTCAGCTTCAACGGCGGTTCCAGATAGAACTTGGCGTCGGCAAAGAATACTTCCCATGGTGTGAATGGCTTCATGTCGGCGAACACTCTCTTGACGTCGCCTTCCGGAGTCTGATATTTGAAACATTGATGGAGTGTCGAAGGAACCACCTTGTATTCATGGAGCCAAGGCCTCCCTAACAGTGCATTATAAGAGGTTCGAGCATCGATAACATGGAAAACGACGCTCGTAGCCATGTCTTGAAATTTTAGTGCTAGATGTATAGAACCTAGCACATGTTGTCCGGCTTGGTTGAAGCCTTGGACTATTATGTTACTTGACGTCAAGTCATCGATATCATATCCTAAGTCACGAAGTGTTTTGAGTGGCAGAAGATTAATTGCCGACCCGCAGTCTAACATTACTCGTGACGTAGGAACGTTATCGATATCACCGGTCATTAATAACGGCCTATTATGGGGTTTTGCCCCGAGTAATAGATCGTCATCAGAAAAATTTATGTTTAAGCTTTCGACTACATGGGCGTTAGTTTGGGGGACTTCTGCCCGATAGTCGTCAGGAAAAGATAATGCAGTTATAAGAGACCTACGAAAATCATGCAAGAGACGCAATGCATCGTACACGCTAAGCAATGCAGGTATTTTCTTTAAATGAGAAACGACATTGTACTTGACAGACTCATTTGAGTTTACATCATGCATTGCTTGTTGCGGTTCTTGGTCTCTTCCTCTTGGACGAGGAGGTTGGGAATCTGGAAGTCGGAGCCCGGAGCGAGTGACGACCTCGTGGACCTCGGCCTTCTCTTCTTCTGGGAAGCAGAGGGACTCATCATCATCTTCCAAAACTCCTATGGTGAAGCAAGAGTAGTCTTCGGTGTCCCAAGGGACATTGCTTTGCGGCACATGTGGCTTCCTAGCTCGGAAATCCGTGGAGACTTGATGAATGAACCCTTCTATCTCTTCACGATTCATCACCTTTGTCAAGATCTTGTACTTCGGAGATCTGTGCCGCTTCGGCCTTGGTTGCCAATCTCGGGGAAGCGGAGGTCTTGGAGGGTTATATCTGGCGGCCTTAATCCTTTGGTTGAAGGCTTGTTTCTTCTTCAGTCTTTTGCTGAAGTAGGTTTTGCCGAAGCGATCATAACTCGGCTCCATGTCGGACCAGAACTCTTCATCATCCGAGTCAGGGGGGTACAATTCTCCCAAGGTAGACCCAGAGCTTCCCTCGACGGACACCTGGACAGGAGCCACGCATTTCTCCGGGGGAGAAATAGATATATATCTATTCTCAACGTCCCTGGGAGGAAGTGTTTGAGGGATGCACTCCATTTCCCTATGAGCAAATGTTGAGGGTGTGTACTCTTCATGTAAAGATCCAGATCCAGCCACAGTTGTGATCATGTGCGTCGACTCTGTCCTCTTCTCTTTTTGAAGCTTCTTTAGGAGCCCGGCGTCCATGACTCCTTCGTCGATCAGCTTCTGGATTTTGTCTTTGAGGACGAAGCAATCTTGAAGAGTGTGACCCAGTATCCTATGGTAGTGGCAGTACTTGGGCTCGTCCACCTTATTTGCTTCTTCAGGGCGTCGTGGCTCCGGGAGCTCCAGAAGACCGATATCCAGCAAGCCCTTGAAGATGTCAGAGACCTCTTCCCGGGGAAAGGAGTACTCCTTTTCTATCCTCTCTTTAAGAGTCTTTATCCGCCGTTGTGTCGGTTCCGACGAGCTATCCCTGGACCGAAATTGTTCTTTGGGAACATAAGTCTCCTTTGGTTTCGGCGCATGTGTTGTGGAGGTTTGCAGCACTGCCTTCCCCTTTGGTGGAGCTCTATCTTTCTTGGCGCGATCTAAGACCCCATCTGTTGTATGAGTTTTCCTGGCTATATGGTGCAGGTAGTTTTCGATGTCCGTGGCTTTAGAGGCCAATTCCTCGAAGGAGAGCAGACGAACACCTTGTAAGTATAGTGCCATCTCCGGACGCAGGTTGTTCATGCACATCCGTACAGCTTCTGCTTCTGTGATGGGTTGCGGGCAATGGATGCTTAAGTTCCTCCATCTGTTGATGAAATCTACGGCTTTCTCGTGTGGACTCTGCTCAGTTTGGGTGAGCTCCGTAATCCCCACGCTCCTTTGGGTACTATAGAACCTTTGAAGAAATGCCTCCTGCATTTGTTCCTATGAGGCGATGGATCCCGCAGGCAGCTTGCTGTACCAAGTAAACGCCGGCCCAGAGAGGGTTTGGACGAACTGACGCAGTAACAGCGCACCGTTATGAGCTGTGTCCTGGCAAGCCGCAAGGAAATGAGCAATGTGCTCATGCGGAGATCCACTCCCGCTAAACTTGGCGAATTGAGGCTGCGGATAGTTAGCTGGGTATGGGACCAAGTCTATATCGGCAGGGTATGGCTTCATGTATCCCGGCCTCATGGCATACTGGTTTTGCATGTGGAAGGCCCTCACGCTCTCGGCGACCAATTTTTGTACAGTGTCAAGAGGTACCATATTGGGCGACACATTCGCATGAGAATTATTTTCAGGAGGCACTTGAGCTCGGAGGCTGGCTATCTCAGCATCCTTAAGTTGTAGCGCGTTCCTCAATAGCTCCAACTCTTCTTCGACCGTGGTAGCAAAGACCTGGTAGCGCTCAGTTGAAGGGGATCTGCTTGTGGGCGACTCGTTCACCGGGGATTCAGGGAGAGTAGGAAATTGGTGTTCATATGATGCCTCAGAAGCCACGTCTTTACTGCCAAGGGAGCGAGTGACGCTTCTAGTCCATGGACGGTTTGGCAAATTGACGACAACACATTTTTGAGGTTCTTCGACGGCGGTTTTCTTCCTTCGTCTTTTTGGCGGAACACTTGAAGACGTATTGGCGGAAGTGGACATCTCGTCGTCTTGAACTCCAACTGGCATTGCTGTCATGATATCGAATTCGTTCTCTTGCATGACCTCCTCTGTGTTTTGACTTATCCCTGATGAAACCTCAGATGAGGTGGTCTTGAGTGATCCCCCATAGTAAGGACAGCTTGAACCACCGGCATGGAACGGAGGACGATGCGCAGCTGCTTTTGACTTCGTCTTCTTTCCGACGGGCTTCTCTGCCTTGACAGGAACATGGGTGAACCGTGGCTGATTGAAGCTTTCTTCCGGCTGGAAATCATCGTCATTGAAATGAGAGGTGTTGGCGTCGCCTATATCAGAGCTCGCTTCATCTTGAAGACTCTGCAGCTCCTGGGTGATGTAGTATGTGTAAGCTACCCGCATATCCTCGATGTAATTATGACGAGTCGGGTGTTTGGGCTCCGCATTCCTCCGTTGGCGTTCGTACTCTGCTCGGAGTAACTGAACATAGCAGTACCGAACGTGGATCGATGCTTCATCATTCCCTGTTGCGTGGAGGCCAATCCAGGGTTTGTCGGGGTACACCTCGTAATGGGCTTCGTAGTCAACCTTAGGAGCTACCTGCGCCTTTGCAACAGATGGATAGATCATTTTACCCTTCAGACCTTCGGCACGTGGTGCGGAGATCGTCTGGATTGCAGAAGCTTCCTTGGCCACCCTGGGTCTTCTCTTGGAAGTAACAAGGGTAAAGCCGTCGTCATCGGTCGAAACGGGTTCGACGCGAGTGACTGCCCCCGGCCGCCTATGCGGAACGAACATCTTTGATTGTCTGGCTGCCAGTGTGAGCGGCTTGCTAGTTGAAACTTTGACATTTTCGCCTTGATGGGTGAGAGATCCGACTGAGGAGCCCCCGACACCTGGGTGATTTTGGGAAGTCTTCATCTTCATTTGGTGGCTCGAACCATTTAACGGCGCCGATATCTTTGGTTTGACGTCTTCAGTTGCTCCTGGGTAAACACGAGATCCATTTGCGACCATCTTGCTTTTGCCAGATCCAACTGAGGGAGCTTCATGATCATGCTTCCTTTGATGATCCCGGAACCCGTCTTGGCGAGTCACCAGCTTCTCATGAGATCCCACGATAGTCTTCGCTTGTGCACCGGAGGTAGCTGCTCCTGAAGTGGTGAAGGAAACTTTTGATGGTGTCATCGGCATTGGAAATCCGTCGCTTCCAATCGGGATATCAAATGAGAGGTCGCCGAAGCGAATAGTGACGAACGCTTCCAAAGTTGCATGCGCCATATCCTTCATTTAAGAAGTTAGATTTGTCAAGATGTAAGAGTATATATGTATTTTATTTTTTATTTTGATGATTTGTTGTTTTTTTTTCATCATCATTTTCTTTTCTTTTCTTCTTCTTTTTTTTTTTTTGGATCTAGAGATGGGAGGTAAGGTGTGGTCCCACCGGGCGTGCCAGATTTTGTTCGCGAATAAAACGTCGATCTCGTTGGGACGAGATCTCTATTTTATTTCCGAGCAAATCATATTTAAATTTCATATCAGGAAATTGCAGGCACCACACCCCTGGATCTGCCGATCGCCAAGTCGACAGATCCATCATTTACATCCCCATAGGAAACACCTCCGATTCTAGATCCAAATAAACATTTTTATAACAAAGAAGAAACAAAGAAAATAAATCACGTGATATATGTTAAACCGCCACCTTCAAAGCCATGCATGCCATTTTTGCCGTCGGGGCTTCAACTCCGGTGGGCTTGGGACCTTTGCCGTCGGGGTGTTTGGGAACACCGTCCAGCAAGATCCGACTCCTATTGTTGTGGGAGGAGCAGCTGCTGTGTTTGATGAAGCCGGCTTGGAGAAAAGGAGCCTAGAACCGGCTAAAACAGGGGAGCACTGGTTGGAACCAAGGAGGTGCGGCGAGCGGTTGGAGCTTCAGTCGCCGGAATGATGATGGTGGCTGTCCCTCTTTAGGATGGGTTGATGTTCTTGCGCTGCGAGATCACCAGGGAGACGGAACAAACGCCGGCTGGAACAGAGAACAAAAAAGAAACAGGGAAGTGGAGCTTGTCCTCAAAGCCGCCGGGAGAGAGAGCCTTCTCCGTCGCTGGCGAGGAATCAAGCTAGATCCACCTTGCTGGAGATCCAAACCGTAGGATCAACGAGCAAGAGAGTGAAGCTTAGGCCACGAGATCAACGAACCTCCTACAGCGTCGACCCAGAGACGCGAGCGTCTTCAATGGGTTCCGGCTGTGTGGGCTGGATCTACGCCGTCCAGTGATACGCAACCTTGGAACGTCACCAGAACCTCTTCGTCTTCAACCCTCTTCTTCAGTTTCCTCTTCAGCTTCTCCTTCGATTTCTTCCACCAGCTTCTTCTTCAGCCAAGAGCTCAATGCCTTCAGCCAAGACCAGCCTTCAGCCAAGACCCAGCTTCGACCAAGACCCAGCTTCAGACCGTTCGGAACCTCTTCAGCCTCTTCAACAGCTTTGAGCCAAGCTTCGACGTGATCTTCCACCCAGCTTCGACCAAGCTTCAACGCCTTCAGCCAAGACCAGCCTTCAGCCTCTTTAACCCAGCTCCGACCAGCCTTTTCTTCAACCCATGCCTCCTCTATTTATAGGCACGAGAGGCGTATGTCCTCACATGGAATGGGATCATGGATCCCTTAATCAGGGGTGTTAATCACGTTAAGATGCTGATCAGGGTCCCTAATCAAAGGGATGCTGATTGCCTTGATGCTGATCCTTTTTATATAAGGATAGCTAACGTGCATACCAGCTGTGTTTTGCCATTGATTTTATTACTTGTTTATTTATTTATTTATTTTTATATGGTATGGGATGAGTGAGGTTGGTTTATATATATATTTTTTTCATATATATATGGTATGGACGTGTATAAGGACGACCAAACATGCAGCCCATGGAGCTTTGCTGATTTTTTGTTTTGGCGGATTTTTCTTTTGAAGTTCGAAAATGATGTTCGAATTTCAAATCTACCATGATTTGAATATTTTTCTCTTGTCCATTACTGTTTGAATATTTTGTCCAAATTCAATAAACCATATGTGAATATTTATTCCCGTACAGAATATTTATCTGAATTCTGAATATTTACCGGGATTTTACCAAAACATCCTCAGTGGTCATATATGTCAGACCAAAATATTTTGAGGGTGGAATGGTTAATTTTCAAACAATTATACCCTGAGGGTGTGAATTGCCCAAAATACCCCTGGGGTCTAGCTGTTACAGTAAAATTACCAGAAAACCCTTGCGCTCATATGGCTTATTTAGGGTGTCGTCAAAGCCTTGCGAGGTTGTTGTAGAATGTAATGGGAAGTCCAGGCTTGTATTTGGCCCAAATTCCCAATACGCCCTTGGGCGGGTGAAATTACCCAAACGTCCCTGGATGCCCTCGAAGTTAGGACAAGCATTTATCGGACATTTCAAATACGTTTTAAGCTTGCTTGAGTCTATCTGATGTTATTTTGACTCAAACAAACAGTGGTTACTGCGACCTTTTGGCCTAGCCAAAATTGATGTCAACAGTGTCGTAGAGTAGAACCCTGTTGAGCTAGTGCTCACTCCTACTCGGGCTGCGTTTGTAGGTGCAGGTACCAGCTCTCCTTCGGTGGGCCCCAGCTGCTCGTCCTGCGATGGCGCGTCGACGTCAGGACATGCTTGAGGGTCAGGATGGCTTCTGCTGTGCTTTTCGAGAGTCGGCTAATGATGTAACTTTTTGGGGTTTTTAAATATCTTTTGTACATGAGGACTGGTATCTGTAGAATTGTATGTACAGTTTTGTAATAATAGTAGTTCTTAGATTTACTTCTGTCCTCTGTTTGTTGTAACTGTTTCCGCCTGTTGATGTTAGTAGATGTAGGAACCCACCCCCCCCCCCCTCGTGTCCCGGTCCGGATGGGTTTTCTGGGCCGGGGCGCGACAGTCTGGGTTTGGCTGGTTCCTAGGCCTTGGGCCTGAGCTGGTTGCGATTCGCGTTTCAAATTGTAACAGATATCGAAGTAATTATAGGAGACATATTGATATTCTATTATTACAAACACATACCCCATGAAATTAATTAACCATCAGAAGAAAAAGAAATTGATATGACTAGTTTAAAAATGAGGAAAACATAATACTTACAATATCACTGAAGTTAGGCTTTGGAGCTCTGCACCGGGAAAGAACACCATAAACTTGAATGGAGGTAGAGGCAGAAGGAGCGAGAGGAGATCAGAGAGTACATGAGGGCGGTGAGGATACCCGGTTTGAGAGAGCTGCAGGATCCATACTAGGTGGATGCTCGTGGGCGAATGTTGCTGGAGGAGGAAATGGACACTCATATGTTTCCAAAGAGGAACTTGCTGGGCTTGGGAGGAGAACAGAGGGAAGGATTATATTTGACCGGGAAGAGGTCGAGAGAAGAATCCGACAATGGGAACATGCACTGTTTGGGAGATTCGTCCGGGGGAGGATAGATGTAGATCTCTTACGCCAAAGGCTGGCTGAACTCTGGCGAACAACGAAGCCCTTCCTTGTGTCGGACATGTCTTAGGGAGTGTATGTCTTTAATTTTAGCAGCTAGGAAGACATGATGTCGGTCCTGGCTGGAGGGTCGTGGTCTATAATAGGGACAATGCTATCCCTGATCCGGTGGAGGCCATGCTTCCAGCCTTCCTCGGAGAGCTTCAATCTTATACCAATATGGATAAGGTTTCTTGATCTCCCTACAGAGTACTATAGAAGGAGATTTCTAGTGGAGCTTGCAGCCTATGTTGGTACTCCCCTACTGATAGATTACTCAACTGGCGTGCTAGGGAGGTGTAAGTACGCAAGGGCCTGCATGGAGATAGACATCAACAAGTCGGTGCCGGATGGAGTCACTATAGGGGAGGGAGAGTTGGGGGTGGATCCCGGAACCCACTATCATAAATTTAGTTATGAGCGGGTTGTGATATGTACAAGGTGTGAGAGGATCGGGCATACCAGGAGGTTCTATAAGCATGAAGGGGAAAGGGGAGAAGAAGGAAAAGGGGAAGACTCACCTAGGGAGGTGCTGATGGACATGGAGACTATGGAGACGGACCGATCGTTGGCAGTGATCCCAGCAGCAGCAAGAATCCCTTCGGCGGCAGTGAGTAAAGTCCTGGCGACCAGGAACCCCACAAAGGCGTCGGAAAAGGAGTGGATAACGGTGGAGAGACCTCGCCGACGCAACCTAGGCGGCGGTGGACAAGAACGACAAAGGGGAGAGAGAGAGAAAAAGTTTGGCGTCAGAGGGTGAAAACACCAGAAGGAAAGTTGATCAGAAAGGGAAAGAAAAGGTAGGAGGATTTCACCTGTTGGGTAACCTGGAGGAAATGAGAGGGGACTTGGCAGTGGTTGACCCAGAGGCGGGCTCGCTCCCCGATGCACCGATCGCTGACAGGAAAGCTAATTACAGGAAGGCACATGGGAAGCAGGACCTCGCCGTCCTTGGAGAAGGAGACCAAACATAGAAAAAGGTGGGGATTACAGGGGTAACCTCTGAGAGTGGTACGGCGCCATTGGGAGAGGAGAAGATGGAGGATGTGGAGGATTGTGGAGGAGATCTGGGGATCGTGGAGGCAGCTGTGATTAAGGCTGGGAAAGGTGTGGGCCGCCTGGGTAAATCCAACCCTATAGCAATGCCACGTGGCCCAGCGAAACGGGCTGGGCCACTGAAGCAAGGGAAACAGGCTGAGTTGAGGAAAGAACATGACAAAGAGGCCCAGAGTATGAGAAAGGCCTAGGAAAAGGTGGGCAGAGAGGAGGGAAGGCCTGAGGCTTCTCAGGATCCATCGGATCTAGTGAGGCCTGAGAAGGATCAGTTTTCGATGGAGATGGACTTTGAGCGGGAGGGATATGAACGGGGAGAGGAGGGGACATCTACGGAGGTTGATACCGGTGAGGGAGATTCCTCTACCCCATCGGCAAAGAAGGGGAAATTCTCAACGTAGGAGAGAGCACCTGCGACGGAAGGTTCTCCATGCTGAAGCTTATATGCTGGAATGTGAGGGTGCCGGTCCCAAAAGGAGTTTGTGTATTTGTCGGCGGGTGTTTAGAGATAAAAACTTGCAGTTTGCTTGTCTATTGAATGATGTCCTACATGAATCTCATCTTAGTCATATTCAAGCCAAGATGGGGGATCAGTTTGGAGTATCGATGATACCGGCGCAGGGAAGAAGTGGTGTCTTGTTGTTGATATGGACGAGGGCCTATCGCCTGGTTGATGAGTGCATGAAAGTGCATTCTGAACAACCTTAAAACCATCTCAATTGCTATATCTAATCCCTAGCCAGTCTGGCTTATCTAATAAAAAAAAAACCTTAAAACCATCTCAATTGCTATATCTTCACCCTTAATCAACTTCTTTAGCACTATTTTTATATTTTTATATGCTTCACATAGTTGTTTGGAAAATGCAGGAAATTGGAGCTAAAAGAAGCTGAAAAGAGTATATGGATCAACTTCAAATATTAATCTGTACCTGCTCATGAAGAACCAGATGATGTACCATATATGGTTGGAAAGCTCTTGAAGTCTAGATTCTAGAGAATTTTATGGTTCGTGATTCCGAGTTTCCTAGAGGAAGTTACAGCAATTTCAGTACCGATGCGCAGTCTGAATGGCAGAAAGGAAAATAAGCTGGAAGTCCGAGCGATCCGCCGATCGATCGGACCACGCAGAATGGTGACAGAACATGCATTTTTTGGCTGAATATGATCCGATCGATCCCTCCTTCGCTCCTATAGGGTCCGATCGATCCGACACCAATGGTCCGATCGATCGGACTCGAAAAAAGTCAAAAACAGCGGATTTTTACTCAACCAATCGATCCAACATTCATAATCCGATCGATCGGACTTGAGAATTAAAGGGTGACAGAACGTATGCTTTTTAGAGGAGCAGAGTTCGATCGATCCATCCATCGATCGGACACGGGCGAAGTTAGAAGATTGGAGATTTCAAGAGACCGATCGATCCAACATCCCAAGAAGGATCGATCGGACTTGCCCAGTGACGAAAATCAACGGTTTTGATTAATCCGAGTTTACTAATTCTTGGACCCTATAAATAGGAAACTTAGGGCTAATCAAAGGGGACTTCTTGGACGTTTTTGGAGGCTCTTTTCAGGACTTTTTCAAGAGGAAGAAGATGAAGATATCTCCATCCATGGCCGAGTAATCCGCGGGCATGGCGGACGGATGATCTAGCGAGGACTAGGGCTTCTTCTCCAACAATGGTTCATAGATTTTAAGCTTTATTGTTAAACTCTTTTCTATGTATTGGATCTTTAAATATTATTTTCAGATTATAGATTTTTATGTGGATGATTAATATTATGAATCCAGTCATGCTTCTTTCATGATCTTATAATCCCATAGTCTTCTCTTTTGATTCTCCTACCGAGTCTTGCGAGACCTTTGCTATACATTGCCCGTAGTGACAGCTGGTATTGTATATTCTTAGGGATCTGGTAAGACAAGGTTGGGGCTCTAACCCGTGAGATCTTTGCTATGCATTGCCGATTGTGAGAGTTGGTATTGTGTATTCTTAGGGATCCGGTTAGAGTTAGGGCTTTGTCCCGATGAACTTTTGCTGCGCGTTGCCTGTAGTGACAGCCGGTATCGTGTATTCTTAGGTTTGGTTGGATGAAGTTAGGACTATAAAAAGGAAGAACCAATCATAGGAAGAGACATTTATATTTTATCAGATTCATAATTCTATATCTTCCGGTTAAGGTGATTGAGATGTGAATCCCTTAACTGAGTAATATATGGACCATTGAGAGGAGAAGAGCCTAAATCCGAGTGACGTGATTCCTGAAGCCTAGCCTCATTCAAATCCTGATTTCTTTCGTTAACTTTATCTTACCATTACATCTTCGATCTATTTTCTTAACTTTCATCGCTCTTGATTGTTTTCAATTCATTGTTATTTGTATTTCTGGATCTTTCCTGCTTGTCTCTCTGTGGGATTCGACCTCTCTTATGCTGTACTGCACCGCGACCGCTGTGCGTGACACATTTGAGCGACATCACTGGTCTCCTGTGTGAATCCCAGCACCCAGGCGATCCATGCAGTAATTTCATCGGAGAAGGATGGGCACTGAGCGGCGACCTTCATCTATGGTGCAAGAAGCAGGAGAGGGAGACGAAGGCTTTGGAAGGCGATCTTTGAGATGGAGAAGTTGGATCTCCAACAAATATTTATAGGGGATTTCAATGTTGCTTCGTCCCCAGAGGATAAGAGAGGAGGTAGACCGTTCAGGTTCTTTGAAAAAGTCATGGACTTTTTGGGGTGTTTGCAGAATAATGGACTCAGCTAGAGTTCACTGGACACCCCTTTACCTGGTGCAACCAACAACTAGGGAAAGGAAGGATTTTAGAAAGAATTTACAAGGCACTGGTGAACATGTATTGCAGGGGGGTATTTCTGACAACAGAGCTGGTGCACCTGCCCCGGGTGGGGTCAGACCACAGTCCTCGTTGTAGCTGCTAAACTAGAGGAACAGAGGCAGGGTAAAGGAATGTTCAGGTTAAGGAGTCACTGGTTTAGTAAGATAGGATGCTTGAGGTATATCCTGAGTTATTTTCGGAAAGTACATTCCTTGATTCCTAGTGAACTTCCTTCTGAATTTCGAGGACGAAATTCCTTTAAGTAGGTTAGGTTGTGAGGACCCGTATTCAGATTGAGGACTTTTATGCTAATACCACCATTCGTAGGGGGTTTTTAGCATAATCCTCACTATTAAGCCCTAAACCTAATACCTTGAGAGATATCTTAAACCCAAATCCCTTTGGGTTTCTTTTCTCCAGCCGCCACACCCGAGGGAGCGACGCCCGACGCCCGATGCTCGTGATCGGCGTCGCTGCGATCGTTGTCGCCGGCGGGGGGATTCTTCACCAGCTGGAGGTTAGCGACCTCCTCTCCATTTCTTTCTTCCTAGTCTTGTACTCATCTTCACCCTGATTTCCCTCCGACGGATTGCAATCGAACGATGTGATTTCTTTTGTTCTGGTTCGATTTTTAGTTTAGTTCTTGTTGGTATCTTGATTGGATTTCTGCGACGTGTTTGAATTCTTTTGGATCAAGTCCCCTCACTGGGTACAGAGCTCGGTTGATTTCGAAGGTTGGAGTTCATGGGTTGCACGAATTTGTTCTTCCCTTCTCCTTGCTGCTTTTGCTTGCGATCTAAGGATTAGTGGTATATTTTGATGAGGATTCTTCTTCTTTCTATGATTTATTGGATTTCGATCATGTTTGCTTGGATTTTGATTTAGTTGATGGGTTTCAAGTATGAGCTATGCTATCGGTTGGGTTGAAGATTCTAGTGCTTTGATTGAGATTCTTTTTCTTGTTTCTCTCTGGATCGAGTTGCCGATTGATGTTGGATTCTCAGAAATCATAACAGAGGAATTTTTGTGTGCTTGACCTTCACTAGTTCTTTGGTAATCTCCATCGATTCTTTTGTGTTTAGCTTGATCGAAATATTCCGGTTGGGTTTTTGGTCCCTGGTTGATCTTGAATTACCACAAAGGAAATGGTGCTCGTAGGGTGTTTGTGTGAATGCCTATGAGAGTCTTGTGCAATTGCGATTTCCTCCTCTCCGATGGAGCTTTATTGACCAGTCTGTGTTGATTTGCTTGATGTTTGCTGGATTTTTAAATTGGTTTAGAGATGTATATGCAATTGCAATGTTACGTGAGTTCTGTTTTGGATTGAAATTAGTGGGTGACTTAGTCATTGGGCATGGGAGGTTTGCTAATACCGGGTGGTTGAAGTGGCTGATTCTTCTCTTGCTGATTTTTGGGTTGCTAGATCATAGACTTAGTCTTATAATTGATTAGGATGCCATCTTTCATGGTAACAGAGGCATCTGTGCGGACGGTGGGGTACTTGGAGCTCGCCGGTGCCGCCTTAGAGCGTAGAACGAATCTTGGAGATTCTTAACTCGTGTTCTCTATTAATTGAGGTAGGTGGACTATCCAAACTGCATACTTGAAACTAACTAGTATCACTACCGTAAATCATGGATGATGTGTAGATATATATATTTGAGGTGATGCTCAGGCTGGTAATTCTATGCTGATTACATTATAGTTATTTTGTTTAAGTGTTCTGTTATTTTGCTTGAATTGTAGAATTGTTGTTGATCCATTCTCGTGGAAGATTATGGTTGTCTGTGATGTGTTAGCTATGGCTAATTGTTGCTGTGCAATTTATGTGATGTGGAAGTGCTTATTTGTATGTAGGTGAATTACTTTCATGTTTGGATGATCTGTGATTAGATATAATCCTGTGGTGCTTAGGAGTTGTATGTAAATGCTGGTACAATATGGTTGTGATGGAAGTGGGCTATGCTATTTTGCTGGAGTAGCCGCTTTTGTACAGAACGCATTGCATGACTAGGCCGGGGGTCTGGTCAAGGAACTTGCGATCGAGGCTACGGGTGGACGTGGTCCCCGTGAGCGATCGGGGTGTTACGAGAATGATTATTAAATTAAAATTGTTATTGATAGAGGACTGGTTGATCCTCTGGAACCTTAGTCTTAGTGGCTATTGGGAGGTAGCCTAATGTCTGCTGGTCGACGCCAGTCTAGCTATGCCCACAGTTGGCAGGGCGTGTCCCGGACTGTGGTGGAGAGCGAGCTGTGCCCACGGTTGGCAGGGCGTGTCCCGGACCGTGGTGGAGAGCGATGGGTCGATTGCGAGCTTGGGCTTAGGTTGTGACTTCCCTTGAGCTAAGACTTAGGCGCCAGACTGCATTGCATATTTATGTTGATTATTAGTTAGTTTCTTGTATGTCGTTAGTTAGTCTCCTACTGGGCTTTTTGCTCACCCCTACTTTTGCAGGTTCTTCAGGTGATGACACCCGAGGTTGAGATCATGGGAGGATTCGACATAGAATTTAATTAATTTATTTCATTTCATTCATTTGAGAGTTGTAGCGACATTGGGATTATGAGATTTGATTAATGATTTGATTCATGCTTTCAGATTCAGAAATTTGTAATTAAACAATTGAAGTCGGTATTTGAATTAGATTGATTCAGGTTATTGAAATCAGAAGTTTGTAATAAATTATGTGATTGATGTTGAACATTTGGAATATTGTAGTGAGTTTATTATGGTTTAGATTGTGACAATTAGCATGTTGATTATGTTGTGTTAGTGTAGAACAGGTTTTCCCCGCGTCCCGTGGTCGGGGTGGGTATATCCCGGGGCGGGGCGTGACAGACTGTGAGGCCGAGATACATTGTCCTGAGCTCCCAGTCATTTCCGAATTAGCTCGGGCTGAGCTTGTTGAACCAGTGACATTCACGGAAGTGATAGAGGCTGTGAGGGCCTTGGGGGTGAACAAGTGTCCGGGTCCGAATGGGATGACAGTGGAATTCTTTAAAGAATACTGGGACTGTGTTGGAAAGGAGGTGTTCAATGTGGTGGAGAACTTTTTTGTCCGGCTGAAGCTTCCGAGGGATTGGAATGATACCTTCATATCCTTGATCCCTAAAGTGAAACATGTGAGGAGAGTGAAGGAGTATAGGCCTATAAGTTTGTGTAATGTACAATACAAAATCATCTCCACTATCCTCTTGCGAAGGCTGAAGAAGGTCCTACCGGAGGTGGTGAATGCGGAGCAGTCGGCATTTGTAGAAGGGAGATGCATCCAAGATAATATTGCCATAGCACAGGAGTTGTTGCACTCAATCAAGATAACCCCCCGTCAAAGACCTCTCATGGCGGCCAAGGTAGATGTTCGCTTTGCGTATGACACGGTTCGCTAGGGATTCCTGAAGTACGTGATGATGAAGATGGGCTTTCCCACTCCATGGATCCAGTGGATGATGAAGTGTGTATCTACTCCCATATTCACATTCATTGTTAATGGCCATGCCTTTGGGCAGGTGCTACCCTAGCGGGGACTCCGCCAGGGGGACCCGCTATCACCCTTCCTCTTCATTCTGGTGCAGGTGGCGCTATCCAGGGCTCTCAATGATCCAGAGTTTGGCCTTAAAGGAATTGGCTTCGCCCAAGCCGAAGTCTGAGTGACGCATATCCTACATGCATATGACTGCTTCCTAACCACAGAGGCATGATGTCGCTCAAATGTGTCATAACACAGTGGTCGCGGTGCAGTACAGCATAAGAGAGGTCGAACCCATAGAGAGACAAGCAGAAAACATCCAAAACGCAAATAACAATAAATTGAAGACAAACGAGAACTTAAGAATTAACTAAATTAGATCAAAGGATTTAATTATAATGTTAGGTTAACTAAAGATATCAGGATTTTGATAAGGCTAGGTATCGGGAATCACTTAACTCGGACTTAGGCTCTTCTTCTACCAACTGTTCATTCAATACTTAGTTAAGGGATTCACATCCCAATCACCTTAACCGGAAGATGTGGAACTATAAACCTAACAAAATATATAAATGTCTCTTGCTATGATAGATTCATCCTTTTATAACTCTAACTTCATCCAACCAAAACCTAAGAATATACGATACAGGCTGCCACTACAGGCAACGTATAGCAAAAGTTCATCGGGACAAAACCCTAACTCTATCTAACCAGATCTCTAAGAATACACAATACCAACTCTCACAATCGGCAATGCATAGCAAAGAGTTCATGAGATAAAGCGGGTAAATAATAGATAAAACTATGGGATTATAAGATAATGAAAGAAGCATGACTAGATTCATAATATTAATCATCCACATATGAATCTATAATCTGAAAACAATCTTTGAAGATTCAATACATAGAAAAGAGTTTAATAATAAAGATTAAAGCTATGAACCATTATTGGAGAAGAAGCTCTAGTCCTTGCTAGATCATCCATCCACCATGCCCGCGGATTACTTGACCATGGATGGAGATTTCTTCATCTTCTTTCTTGCTTTTCTCCCCTCCAAAGCTCTGTAGAAAAGCCCCAAAAAACGTCCAAGAACTCCCCTTATATATGGACATGAAACCCTAGCTTTTATTTTAGCCTTTGGATTAAATCTGATGGCTCATATTCAGATCCGTCCGACAAAGGATCGATCCTTTGAAGGCCAAGGATTGATCTTCTTCTTCTCTATTTCTCCATAACCTGGGTCACCCGAGTAAGATCAATCTTTGTAAGGCAAAGGATCGATCCTTTGATATCAAAATCTTCAATTTCTGGCTTCACCCGAGGAAGATCGATCCTTTGATAGAAGCATGATCGATCCTTCTCAGTAGGATGGATCCTTCGATAGGAGAAAGATCGATCCTTCTCCTAAATATTCTCGAGTGAAAGAAGGATCGATCCTTCTGTGATCTCTGAAAAGCATGCGTTCTGTCAGGTCTGTCTGCATAAAAGGATCGATCCTTAACATGAGCGATCCTTCTTTTCTGAGTATTTACTGTTTTGCCAACCAGACTGCACCATTGGTACTAATATTGTTGTAACTTCCTCTAGGAAACTCGGAATCACGAACCGGAAAATTCTCCAGAAACTTGACTTCAAGAGCTTTCCAACCATATATGGTACATCATCTGGTTCATTCCAAAAAGGTACAATTTTGGCGCTAAATACCCATCTTTGCTTCAATTTCCTGCATAATACAAATAACTTTGTGAAGAAACATATACTGACGAAATCATCTATATTAATCATGAAAACTAAGTAAATAAGCTACTCTTAGTTATGTTCAGAGTGCACTTCCATGCACTCATCAAGGCATCTCTGACGGAGGCTCGGAAGATCAGGTAGATCTTTAGGTGGTATGAGGAGAACTCGGGTATGACACTAAATCCAGTCAAGTCCAGCGCCAAGATATCCCTAGTGCTTGGGAATGGAAGGAGGACCCGGATATGCAGACTACTATGGATGGCGGAGGCGACGGGGGCTTGGAAGTACCTCGGGGTCCCGATCAGCGAGAGGTGCCTCCGAGAAGAGGACTTCAGTGAGCTCCTGGATAAGGTGGTGAACATGCTCTCTGGGTGGAGTGGTTCCCGTCTCTCCCTCCCAGGGAGAATCTTGCTCCTTCTCCATGTGATCCAATCGTTGCCGGTTTATATGATGACAGCGATGAATATATTGGGAGGGGTTCTAAAGAAAATAGAGAAGATGGGGAGAGCCTTTCTTTGGGATGGCCGGCGGTCCGGTCTCTCCAATGTCAGATGGGATGTAGTATGTGGCTCGAAGGATTAGGGAGGAGTGGCTCTACAGAGTCTTGCACGATGGCAGGTGGCACTGAGGATGTTGTGAGCCGACAAACTTTGCCCGAGGGAGACCTCTCTTTGGAAAGAGGTGGTGCAAGCGAAATACAGATGGAGAGGCTGCTTACCGTCAGAGAACCCGGCAAGGGGTGTGTTCCCATCTTGGCGAAGTGTGTGTGGTTCCCTCAAGCAGATGAGACTGGGGTTAAAATGGACGCCGGGACATAGAAGCAACCTAAACGTGATGAAGGACTGGTGCGTCCTTGATTTACCGTTGGATCAAAAGCCTACGTTCCTAAACATGGAGGTGAATTTGGATCGAATGAAGGTGGGAAAGCTCATTGGAAGGAATGGAAGATGGAGCTGAAGGAAAGTTTGTAGGTTGTTTCCGTCGTCCATAGCAGAGCAAATTCTTACGGAGGACTTGGCTTCTTTGGGAGAGATCGACCAAGAGGTGTGGATGCACGAAGCTAGAGGCCGGATATCTTCTTCCTCCGCCTACAAATTTCTCTCAGAACAAAGCAAGATAGCAGCGGTGGAGGGGAGCACGGAGTTTAGATGGGACTGTATATAGAAAGGGCCCTTTGCACCTAGAGTTTCGTACGTTCTTGTGGAAGCTTTGTCACCGGCAATTGCCGACGAGGGAGGCCCTATTCAATGTGAAGGCAACAGGGGATGTGGAGTGTCCGAGATGTAAGGAACGGAGTGAGTCTCTGTTTCAACTCTTTGTGGAATGTGGAAAGTCTAGGGAGGTTTGGCATAGGGTTTTCTACAAGGATGGGGAAATTAGGAGAACAGAGGCTTGGAGAGGGTGCTAACAACCTCCCAGAGATTAGAAGAATGGCAATGAAGGAATAAGAAGATTGGTTATGGGTTGTGGATATTGTGGAAGGATCGGAACAGAATGCTCTTCGATGGGGAGGAAGAGTTACCGGAGAAACTCTCAAAGACCATCTTGTGGCTTGCAAAAGAGTGGCGGCTGAAGAAAGAGAGGTATAGGCAAGAGGTTCGGGAGACTAGAGAGGCATGGAGGGATTTCTTTACCATCAGATGTGATGCCACCTTCCTACAAGGAGAGTCGAGCTTGGGCGTTGCCTGCTAGAATGCCCATAGAGGGAAAGAATGGTCATTTTCAGCAGGGGGGAGAGCTAATGAGGCTAAGGATGCTGAGCTATACGCTATGGAGAGGGCGGTAGACATCGCTAGAAGTCGAGGCTGCGAGAGGGTGCTGTTGGAGTCTGATTCCAAGGACTTGGTTGAATGTGTTAATGGGAGGAAGCAGTGGCCCGGTGCTCTAAATAGCCGATTACAAGGACTTTGTTGGAATGCAGCCCAACTGAAAGAGATTCATGTACGGTTTGTACCAAGAGAGGATAATGAGGAGGCTGAGGGCCTTGCGAGGGCCGCGAGGGGCCAGTGGTCAGCCAAGTTTTGCATAGGAGCCCTGGGAGTCTAAGAGGGGCGGGGGATAGCCCCCAGTTTTGATGTAGTTTGTCGTTTTGTTTTTTGGTTTTCACTAACCCCCGGGCTCAACTTGTCAAAAAAAAAAATCAGGCTTTGGCTTAAGGAACAAAAATAGAAATGTGGGTGGACCTATCTTTTGAGAAAATTAGAATAAAAAATTAGACATAATCTTTTTTCTCATAAAAAATTTCCTTCAACTCAACAAATTTTACAATGGAATCAAATCATAGTAAAAAAATGCATATCATTTTTCATCGTTATCAGGGGATCCTTAAGCTTTTCAATAACAGAGTTACTCAGAGCCCTTCATGAGGGACTTGCTAAATGCTGATCAAAGTAAAATTATGATGCTCTGGCAACGACAAGTAGATAGGAGTAATTAAAGTATGCAAGTTCTCAGTTGTTTCGCCATCTTTACGCTCGAAGCTAGTAGTTTAAACAGCAACTCAAAGAATTACAAAATAAATGTCTTTATAGTAGATGATTTCGAGATTGGTGATCGTTGATCACCTGTGGTTTTTCCCTTCTACTTGGAGAAGGGTTTTCCACATAAAATATAGTATTCCTCTGGTTTTTACTTATTTGTATTTTATTCTTTGTCTTTTATCGTCTTTTTCATTTGTTTTAACGCTAGTTTGGGTTTTTCTCGAATTATTCCTCCTACAAGAATTCGAACAAATTCCCCCCTTCCTTTCCCCGCCCCCCATCACTACCAACACGTGGCACATTTGGTTGGGAACTTTGGTGTGGACTAGGTGCAGCCTTTGAATGGCAGGCCCCTATGTGAATCAAATGCATATCACGACTCAATACGATTACATGCCAAATTATTAGGTTTTAATTTTTCAAAACAATACATGTATTTATCTAGGTCACCAACTGATCTCATGGCGGCATGTTCCAAGCTAGTTCGTGCGGCATGCGGTAGGGTGGGTCAAGGAAGCTTACTTGCTGTCGATTATAAAATGACCCTAATCGATGGCCTCCTATACGGAAGGAAAAACGCAACAAGAATTAGAACTCATCCAAATGATGGCCACGGTGATTCTGTGGATTTGGATGTTGCCATTGGCCGTACTTGTGGCAGGCAAGCTAGGGACCACACTCACACTGAGGGGAGAAGAGGCTCCGGCACCATAAAATGAATCGGCGTCGAAACAACAGGGATAGAATCCAGGGCGATACGAAACTCCCCCTAATGATTAAACAGGGACTGAGCCTGAAACCTAAGACGACCTCTACATCTCAATCAATACAATTACAGTTTACTAGACATTAACCTCAAATCATGAGATTTATTATAACATATTAAATCCTAGACCATACTACCGAACCTCGGTCCTAAATAGGGGTGCCAATCCAGGTCATGACCCGTGAACCCGATCGGACCCGACCCGAGATAAATGGGTTTGGGTTTGGCATAATCGGGTTCGGGTCGTAAACGGGTCAATCCGTTTATGACCCGTGAATAAACGGGTCGAGTAGGGTTGACCCGCGGGTTAGGCGGGTCAACCCGTTTACCCGTTTAAAAATAAAAGCAAATAACAACAGGGGTAGGACTCAGGGCGATACATAACTCCCCCTAACGATGAAACAGAGACTGAGCCTGAAACCTAAGACGACCTCTACACCTTAATCAATACAATTGCAGCCGACTAGACATTAACCTCAAATCATGAGATTTATTATAACATATTAAATCCTAGACCTTACTACCAAACCTCGGTCCTAAATAGGGGTGCCAATCTGGGTCATGACCCGTGAACCCGATCGGACCCGACCCGAGATAAATGGGTTTGGGTTTGGCATAATCGTGTTCGGGTCGTAAACGGGTCAATCCGTTTATGACCCGTGAATAAACGGGTCGGGTAGGTTAGGCGGGTCAACCCTTTACCCGTTTAAAAATAAAAACAAACAACAACAGGGGTAGGATCCAGGGCGATACATAACTCCCCCTAACGATGAAACAGAGACTGAGCCTGAAATCTAAGACAACCTCTACACCTCAATCAATACAATTGCAGCCGACTAGACATTAACCTCAAATCATGAGATTTATTATAACATATTAAATCCTAGACCTTACTACCCAACCTCGGTCCTAAATAGTAGTGGCAATCCGAGTCATGACCAGTGAACCCGACCTGACCCGGCCCGAGATAAATGGGTTGGGGTTTGGCATAATCGGGTTCTGGTCGTAAACGGGTCGACCCGTTTATGACCCGTGAATAAACAGGTCAAGTCAGGTTGACCCGGGGGTTAGGCGGGTCAACCCGTTTACTAGTTTAAAAATAAAAACAAATAACAACAGGGGTAGAACCCAGGGCGATACATAACTCCCCCTAACGATGAAACAGAGACTAAGCCTGAAACCTAAGACGACCTCTACACCTCAATCAATACAATTCCAGCCGACTAGACATTAACCTCAAATCATGAGATTTATTATAACATATTAAATCCTAGACCTTATTACCCAACCTCGATCCTAAATAGTTGTGGCAATCCGAGTCATGACCAGTGAACCCGACCTGACCCGACCCGAGATGAATGGGTTTGGGTTTGGCATAATCGGGTTCGGGTCGTAAACGGGTCGACCCGTTTCTGACCCGTGAATAAACGGGTCGGGTCGGGTTGACCCGCGGGTTAGGCGGGTCAACCCGTTTAAAAATAAAAACAAATAAATAAATATCCTAATCTCACTCTTCCTCTCGTCCTCTCGTTGTCCTCCTTTGTTCCCCTCTACTCTCAACCCTCTCGCCGGCCACCCCTCTCTTCCTCTCCTCCTCTGTTCTCCCAACCCTCTCGCCGGCCGCCCCTCTCTTCCCCTCCTCCGTTCTCCTCTCCCAACCCTCTCGCCGGTCGCCCCTCTCTTCCCCTCCTCCTCTTCCTCTGTTCTCCTCTCCCAACCCTCTCGCCGGCCGCCCCTCTCTTCTCCTCCTCCTCCCGTTCTCCCCGATCTGCCCCTGTGTCGCGTGATCTCACCTCCCGATCTCCCTTCCCTTGTGTCGCGCGATCTCCCCTCCCGATCTCCCCATATCAGTGACGGCCGGAGTCTTAGGAGGAGTCGTGCAAGGAGGCCACCCGGAGGTTCCAGATCTTGGTGGTGAGAGCTAGCAGTGACGGTGGAGGCCGTTGGGGCTCGAATACTCGAGCTCGAGCTTTTACTACTGCGGCGACGTGGAGTGGAGCAGTGGCGACGACGTGGAGGATGAGACCCAGATCTTGATCTTAGACCGGTCCAACTCCGGTTGGCGATACGTCCACCTTCCCGTCGCCGTCCTCTATAGCTCGCGGTCGTGGCCTCTCCTTGTCAGTGGCACCCCCACTCCTTCCCGTCGCCGTCCTCGAACTCTTTGAGGTCACCAGCGCCGATGACGAGCCTCACGGACCACGATCGCGATCAACCACGAAGCCCCACCGCCATCTTCTGTTCCTCTCCTCTAAGGCCGACAACCCCGAAGCCCAGCACCAGATTCGACGACGCCCACCAATGCCATCGACGTCGCGCGGCCCGCTCGGTCGCCCTGCCTCGCCTAGGTCTCTATGAGCTCCATCCTCCTCTCTTCTCAGGCCTCCCCGACACCTGCCGCCTCCCTCCTGGTCCTGTGGCGCGACGGGTCAACTTAACCCGAACCCAACCCGTTTAATAAACGGGTTAGGCGGGTCAGGTCGGGTTGACCCGTTTATAAACGGGTAGGGTTCGGATTGATAAACCCGACCCGTTTATTAAACGGATCAGGTTTGGCATTTGGGTTGAGATATTGGTGCTCGACCCAACCCGAACCCGACCTGTGAATCCGAATTGCCACCCCTAATCCTAAGGCTAGATCCGAGCTGCCCGAGACCCCAGATCGACGATTAACCCATCACCCATGCCTAACCAAGGAATACATCTAGTGCAAACAATTCATGTATGATCATAGGCACATATAATAGTTTATGCATGCAACAATATGCCAAATATTATACAGGGCCAGGCGCAGCACATAGCTCGTCAAGGATAAACATAGCACTAGTCTAGGGTAAGCGGATAAATAGGAGCTCAGACCTACAACCCGAACTAAGCAATTAATTAATATAATAATAATTTAACCAAAGCTGAGGGCGTACTTAAAGCCCATTTACTCTACACATCCCAGGAGAGGCACGACTCCCCTGATTCAACCACAAGCCGCACACGGGCTTACATAGATAAAATAACATATATCTGAAATAAAATTAAAACAATCGATTTACCGAAATTAAATCAATTATACTACTAAGCCCAAAAAATCATATCTTTCAATCTAGCCATCCAAGTGACATGAAACTTGATATGCCCACTCAATGGAATATCCCGAATCATATATCCAAAAATTGGATCGATCAGGTAGACGGAACTAGATGAAAACCTACTATTTCAGTAAAAATCCAGATTTGATAAACCGATCAAAAGCCTCTGGAAAAATAACTTGGATTAAAACAAAACCTAGCAGATCACACCTAAATATCACTAGGATCATCTCAACCAAAAATAAACTCAATTAAATAGTGAAAACCACTTAATTTCTGAAATTAAACCAATTGTCTTGTTCCAGCACAGACTGCCTATTTAATTCACCAAACATCGTACGTAGATCCAAAAATAATGAAACAAGTTGAATGTGAAAGCTAACTCAGATATCTACAACCTTCATGTAGAAGATCAACTGATATCATGTACGTACAGCTCGAAAATCATGTTAGAACACTACTGTTCTGATTAAACCAGAAATCCAAAAATTAACATGATGGAAACTTGCTTAAATCCATATCAATCCAAAGCCAAATCCTACCAAAGTCCAAAATGGGTGTTAAGCAACCTAAAACACATCAACTAGCATACTTTAGTTGAAGAAACAAGCAACTAAACAACATAGAACGTAAAAAGCAAGCTTAATGATGAATCCTACCTTACTAAGCTAAATCCACGTTTAATTCCCAATTAAACAGTGTAGAGGAGATCTAGAGCTCCTCCCCTGCCTCCTAGCAACCCTCCCAACCCTCTGCAACAGCTCCACTTCACGGATCAAAGGAGAGAAGAAGAAGGAAGAAGAAAAAAGAAAACAGGGGAGGGTCACGGATCTTTTATAGGCCCGAGTCCGGTCGGTTGCTTGATTACATAATGTAGAGGAGATCTAGAGCTCCTCCCCTACCTCCTGCCAAGCCTCTGAAGCCTCTGCAATAGCTCCACTTCATGGGTCAAAGGAGAGAAGAAGGAAAAAAAAAAAAGAAAACATGGGAGGGTCGCGGGTCTTTTATTGAACCGAGTTCGATCGGTCGCTCCCCAAGGGACCGATCGGTCTATGTCGATTCAACGTCCTTATCCAGATACGTCAAAGACGGTGCCGACATCGATTCGATCGATCGGTTTGAGTTGACAGGTGTCCTAAAGACAGCTTCGGTGCGCCAGAGCTCAGATCTTTCAATCCCAAGTTCGTCTAAGGTTCTAATAAGCACAAATATCAATCATAGAGCTGTGTGTGCACTACGCATGTGTGAAACCAACCGTCAAGGTGCAATTTAACAAATTACCCTTGGGGTTTAAATGCAACAATGCGATCAAACAGATCGTGCTCGACGCGGAAACAAGCCAACAGGGCACGCCACCGACCTACGTGGTCGAGCCAGGTTAGAGGATGGGTCCTCACACGTAATTTCTCTATAGTACGCGGGCAGCCATGACCGAGGAGTACCTTACCCTCAGCCAGGGTGTTCTCACAGTTGAACAGTTTGCCACCAGATTCACCCACCTGGTCCGTTACGCTGGACCAGTGGCAGGCGACCCTACCACCAGAGTCGATCATTTTGAGAGGGGACTATGAGCAGAGATTCGAAGACTGATCACCGTATAGCAGGTGACCACGTACTTGGCGGTGTTGGGTACTGCACTAGCAGTGGAGGTTCATTACAAAGAGAGATCGAGAGCGATCTAGCCAGCACCAGCGGTAGGTGGAGGAAGAGGGCAGCCTCAGTGGGGCTAGAGCAGAGGAGGCCCTTAGAAGAGACCCCAGTACCAGCAGCGTTACTGACCCTACCCTTAGCAGCAGCCCAGGCATGGAGGCCCACTTCTAATTATAGTCGGGGCTCAAGGGCAGACACCTACGGGAGGAGCCCAGAGTCAGCAGCTTGTGCCTCTCGTGTGTTACGAGTGCCATCAGCCAGGGTAGGTTCCTCGGTTCTGTCTGACATTGGGAGTGCAGGTCACTCGAGGCGGGAGTTGGCAGGGACTAGGAGGCAGGCGAGGCAGAGGTCGAGATGGTCCAAGAGGAGGATTCTACGCACTTCTGGACCGTGAGTACCCTGACAGAGTCCAGCCACCCTTCCAACCTTACTACCAGCAACGTTACCTGCGGGCAATGTCACACCCCGACCCAGAAAACCCATATGTCCGGGTTGTGAGGGTTCCTAATCTATTCAATCCATTTGTGACGCATTTCTATAACAATTATCACAACTAATTTGAACAATTCTATCAGAGGAGTAGCATAGTAATTTGTAATAAACTACTATCTATAAGAGTTCCAGATTAACATCAGAGTAAACAAGATCACATAATTAGACAAACCTAATATTCATACAATTTATTCCTTGAATACATATTCATAAACATCTAATCCTCAAAGAGAGGAATTATACATTTAATACATCTATCAAAAGTAATCTATAACAAAAGGAACTGTTAGAGCTGCCAACACCTCAGGATCCTCGAGCGCCTCTATGGAGCTACGGAAGCGTTAGCGTCTGCACCTACAAACACAGCCAGGGTATGAGTGAACAATAAAACTCAGTAGGGTTCTAGTCTATGTCACACTGAAGAAAGGGGGACTAGAATTGTGCCGTCTCCTTGTCAAGCCTAAGGCGCAACTAACTACAAGCATGCAAGCACTGTCGCGCCCCGACCCGCGAAAGCCCAACCGGGCCGGGCGACGCGAACCGGAACCTAACAAAACGCGGAAGAAAAGCTGGCGAGGGTTCCCTCTAACCTATTGGTCTCCCTAACAGTTATCACAAAACACCCTCAATTTAAAAACAATAATTTAATAAGCCTCAAACCACAGATTTAAAACCCAAAGTGTTTAATATACATATCCTCGGAGAGGGGAAGATTCAAATGAACATTACTCCCGTAGGAGACTATCTAACATAGGGTAAAAGCAGTAAACGATCACCACCTCTCAAAGTCCACCAGGCGCTGCCGCACCGCTGACCAACTGCCCGGTAGGGGCCACAGAAGAAGAACTGACGCCTGCACCTGCAAAACGCAGCCCGGGTAGGTGTGAGCACTAAGCTCAGTAGGGTTCTACACTACGACACACAGAAGGAAGAGGGAAACGCAATAGTGTCGCCTTCGAGTAGGACCTGGGTGTATACAGGGGTCCCATAACCCTACCGCGTGTCCCTGGTGCCTAGGAGCAGCACACAGTAAGCTCAACAAACACTACTGACTCACATGCAAGGAACCGACACTGCATGCGGGAAATGGCACCGCTGAGGGGGCCTCTCCACCACTCAAGAGTCAACACAGTGGAACACCGGCTACACCTCAGCATCCGACTCGAGGCCAACAAGACCTCTACAATCATCAAGCAACAAGTGTACCAGTCATCTAAGCCTATCATTGAATCGACTGGACACCACAATTCGAACCGGGTCCAAACTACCCAACCCCGGTCCTAGGGCTAAGTCCGAGCTTCCAGCCTCGGGACGGCGACCCACAGATCACCCACGCCCTAACCAATGCAACTAATGCATGATTCAACAATGCATGCTATGACATACACAGACAGGAGATAGTCATGCAACAGTATGACAAATATCATATAAGTCAACCGGATCGCTGCAGCGGTACTACCAACCGATCCGTAGCGGGTCCCGGCATTACGACGGTACCACGACCATCAACCGCGAACTCCTGCAACGGGAAGCAACCCCGAAAACTGCTGATGAACAGTAAGCAATATAATATTATATTCCAAAATATAATATTATATTCAAAACACCCAAAACCTCTACTTAGGGGCTAATTGATCACATCGATTCGACGTCCAAACCACGTCAGATTCAAGATCCAACGTAGCCATCAGTAGGTGTATATACCAGGATCAACATATCTAAAATCCATAATCATCCAACGGTTGGATTAACGGAAAAACACTAATCATAACCGCTAATCAAACTAACTTACCAATTTAATTGCTGCAACGCAGCCCTCCAGTAAACAATTCATAACAAATCGTAGAAAAATCGACAAATTATCAAATCAGTTGGGTTAGAGAGTAGATTCAAAGATCTACAACTCGTATGCTCATCACAACCCAAGATCAAGTACGTACCGGCCGGACAACTTGCCGCAAGCCGGCTGTTCTTCAAGAACAGCAGAAAACAGAGAAACTGAGCTTAATCATGCATAAAACCTACTAAGATCTCAACCAAAGATCATAAAATCCATATCAAAAATTCTACTAGGCATGAGGAAACCAACAAGACAAAGATCAACAAGATCCAACGGCTAGATCTAAAGAAACAAACTAAAGAACACAGTAGGTAGAAGAACCTACCGAAGAACGCTAATCCCGGCTGATCCCTCGCAACCAGTCACCAACAAGCCTCCAAACCACACCAGGAGCCTTCCTCTCGTCGCCATGGATCCAACGAGCCTTAGAACACCCAATTTGATGGTCAGAGGAGGGAGAACGGAAGAGAAGAAGCTCGCCGGAGGGAGAAGAGAAGAAACAGAGCTTCGGGAGAGGAGAAAAGAGAAGAAGAAGAAGAAGGAAGGAGGGGAAGGAGAAAAGGAGGAAAGGGGGGAGGGGACAGCCGGGGGAAGGGGAAAAAAGGTGAAGGAGGGGAGGGAAAGTCCTCCCCCCTCTGACAAGAGAGAGCGACGGCCAGCGGCGGCCGTCCTCGCGAAGCAGAAAAAGCCACCGACGCGATTCCGATCGATCGCTCGAAGGAGCGATCGATCGCTCTCGCCCCGGATCGATTCCAACAACAAGTGGGATCGATCCGACACAGGCTGGATCGATCCCACACCAAGGTCAGTGTGTGCACACGCGGGTGTGAAACAAACAAGCAAGACGCAATTTACCAAATTGCCCTTGCGGTCTACAACGAGCCACAGGGGTAGAGGGACAGGTCCTCACAAGCAAGATAGGGATCACGCCGGCTCTGGACGCTCTCCAATCGCCACACACCCACGGCAGGGATCACGCCGGCTCTAGGCGCTCCTCAATTGCGAACCACACCGGGGATCACACGGGTTCCATTTGCTCCCCAAATGTAAACAAGGTTATTAGGAATTTCAGAGCACCTCGGGTGCATCCCTAACTCAATAACATATAAGTAAAGCACACCCACACTTTAAGCTTGCCAAGGGAGGACAGGACGACCTCTACACCTCAAGAACGATGATCTAATAAACCAATGGCACAACCATCTCATCCTAAACTTGGCTACCAAACCACGGTCCTAGGGTTAGATCTGAGCTACCTGAGAACCTCAAATCGACGATCAACCCATCGGCCACATCCTAACCTCAATGCATCTCATGCAATTATATGCATCTAATGCAATCAGATGCATGCAATGCTCAGGCACAAGAACATGAGTATAAGCACACAACAGTATGCCAAACAAAATACAATTCTAGGCATAGCTTACGGCTAGCCAAAGGGGGTATACATGCATAAAACAGATAAAGGTCTGAGCAACAACTAAATATTACTATAATACAACGGCGCCCACAGGCCGTTAACAGGTGACTAAATATTCAATCTAAATTTCGACATTACGACGGCATTACGATGGCATTACAACAATCTCCCAAAATTCCTACAACAGGGCACACCCCCCGCCACACAATTACAACAACAACAATAAATACAGTTTACATACTTTAGGGCAAACCTTCAGCTCATTTGTCCATCTCCAAGGGGCATGACTCCCTTGGTTCAACCACAAGCCTCACACAGGCTAGACGCATGTAATTAAACAAGCATCCAAGATTTGCATACAAGACTAGTAAATAGATCACAATTTAAATGCTACACAAAAGGGGAGATTATCAATCAACTAGTAAGCCAAACATCACGTAATTAGCAATCTATAATTCACCAAATTGAACATACTGGACCTAGTTGTCACTAGGAACCTTAATTGCATGGTTCTAGAAAGATTAAACACCATGAACACCAAAATCCACTAAGATTATGCATTTTTGGATTAGCTACATTAGCTATAATTAAAGGCGATGAAATATTTGCAATTTGACATCCAAACAACGTCAGATTCCAAGTTAAACTTGGGCAGGTGTAGATTTGCATGCTAGGAATATGGTGACCAAGAATTGGATTACTTACATGATTAAACCTCCTGGAAATCACTAATCAAAATACTAATTACTTACTAATCACTGCCTCATCATAGATTTGAAGGAAAACCACAACAAATCATAGAAAACCCTAAAAATTATGAAACCAGGTGGAATTAAACGAAGATTCGATGATCTATAACTTTCATCCTGAAAGTTACTCAAGATCATGCTCACACAGCTCAAAAATCGAGCTTGAACAGAAATTCAATGAAAACCAAGAAAAGATTGTTAAAATTCGGATAAAACCCAAATCAAATCTTACCAAACTTAAGACAGTAATTAAGCAACCCTAGAAGCATCATTCACCAAGAAGAAATCAAGAGATTAACGGCTAATGAACACGAGAACACTTAAAACCTAAGTTAAACTTAGAAACCCTACCTTAAACGCTAATCCAAGCTTAATCCGTCGCTAAACAAGCTAAAATGCCGTCCTCCCTCGCCGTGGAACACCTCCACGCTGCCAGGGAACCACTGGTGAAGTCCTCGTCGACGTCGGTCAGAGAAGAGGAAGAAGACGCACGAAGAGAGGGAGAGAGAAGCGCGCGTGAGCTCGACAAAGGGGAAGGTCGTGACGTTGCTCGGGTGGTCGGCGATGACACTCGACGGAGGAGGAGGTCATGACGGGAGAAAAGAAAAAAGGGGATCGGGCGCGGGGAAAGTAGGGAAAAGAAGTGGAAAAGAAAAGAAAAAAAGAGAGAGAGAAGGGGGGGGGGGGGGGGGGGGGGGGGGGGTTATACTAAAACTGAGATTTAATCTCGGCCGTCCGTCTTGATCTTTCTCGATCGAGCTCCGATCTTCCGATCGAGAGCGCCTATAAGAATCTAATCAATCACATACATTAATCCAAGACAGTGTGTGCACTACTCGAGTGTGAAACCGACCTCCAATGCGTAATTTACCAAATTACCCTTGGGGTCTTTGCGATCAACCCGATCACGCAACAAGGCCAACAGAGCCGGCCCCTCAACCTAACGCGGTCAGACCATGTTGGAGTAACGGGTCCTCACAGAAAGTACCAGCCCCACAAACGCCAGTCAACCCCCCAGTTCTTAGAGGTATCTTCTAGCTTTTCAGTTCATTCGTAGATGTAATGATAGATTCTGGAGCGTCGCATTCCTTTGTAACTAGTGATTGTGTGGCATCACTAGGGTTATAGACAAACTCTTGGGGTTGTATAGCACATAGACACACCTGTCGACGGAGGGGCTTGAGTTGAGCAGATTTGCCGGTCTTGCAAGTTGAAAGCCAGTTGGAGGCCTTCGTGTTCTTCTAGACCTTCGGATGCTAGACATGGTTGGGTTTGACGTGATTCTTGATATGGACTGGCTGATGTTGTATCGCACCGTCAACGACTGTGGGCGTCATAGGATGATTGCTTGGACACCTGATGACGTTCGATTTGTTTTGTTGGGGGATCAACTGTCACACCCCGACCCAGAAAACCCATCCGAGCCGAGGCGTGAGGGGAAACCTACACTATTCATCTCCAACTGGCGCGATACAATGCGGAAAAGACAGATAAATTTAAACGATTTATATTCCAGAGGTAAGCTGTAATTCAAATCATAAATACATCAAGTTGTACTGTTTAAACATCTGATTACAATTCTTATCAAACTTCTCCAAAGGAAAAGATATTATACAATAATCCCAAAAGAATCCTCAAAGATGTACATAATTTACAAAATCTACAAAAAGTACAACAGTCGTCCTCCAGCAACCTCAAACACCTCTCGATGTAGTCGCGTCTCCAAAAGTTGATCTCGCCGGCTCTACTGAAGAAGAACTGGCGCCTGCACCTGCAAACGCAGCCCGGGTAGGAGTGAGCGAAAGGTCAGTAGGGTTCTACTCTACGGCACACAGAAAGGAGGAAACCAACAACAGTATTGTCTCTCCGCTCAAGCCTAAGGAATGCCACGGGGTCCCACAACCCCTATCGACTCCCCAAGGGATCCTACTCTTTTCAACCGACCACGCTGGGAACATCAACCAACACGCTGGGAGGAAAAGAACCAGAACTAGTAGGATCACCATTACCCAGCAGGAAACCACTGCCTGGGGACCATGTCAGGGACATCGACACCCATCCTTAAGACTTAGCCTTGGGAAGACAACACGACCTCTAAACCTCAAAACCAGATCAGAGTCAACTATCGCAAATCCTCAATAACAGGATATTCCAATTACACAATCACACCCTAATCCTGACTACCCAACCACGGTCCTAAGGCTAGATCCGAGCTACCCGAGAGCCTCGGATCGGTGATCAACTCATCGCCCGCCTAACCTCATATGCCTCTAATGCAATCAAGATGCATGCAATGCTCAGGCACATATAAAGAGATATAAGCATGCAGCAAGATGTCATCAATTATACAGGGCTAGGCATAGCTTATAGCTAGCCAAAAGGGTAAGCATAGTAAATGCCTCAAATACAGATAATCTATGCTAACCAAACAAAGATCTGAGCAAAGCATTAAATACATATATACAATAGTCTTCAGTGCTCTCTTGCACCTGACAGACTAAGGTTCCACAGTTACCCCGTAGGTAACTAACCAACAATTATACAATAGCCCTCGGCAGTGGCCGGCAACAGGCTAAGGTTCCACAATTCCACATTAGCTAGCACTCATAGCTAACTAATGGTTAAGCAACCCAATATAGCATTTAACTACTTATCAAACCAAGTATTAAATGCAAATCCATCCATAAATCCATAAAAAGGGCAACGTCCAATTCCATCTCCAATCTCAATAGAAATCCCTTGGAAACTTCATGAAAAGCACATACCAACCTCCCAACACGTTTAGATATCAAACCCAAGTGAAAGCCATTCAAGAAAAGCCAGAAAACACCACGGTCGATCCGACGGTCGACCGTGAGACCACGGTCGATGTTACGGTCGATCCGGCGGTTGTCCGTGGGACCAAAACGAGGAAAACCATAAGGGCGACGGTCGATCGGTTCATCGAGCGTGGGTAGCCCAAAACGGGACAGAGCCTCACGGACGATGCGACGGTCGATCCGGCGATCGACCGTGAGGCGGGATGAAAAAGGGAGGGAGCCCGCGGTCGATCGGTGCATCGACCGTGGGAGGCCAAAAACCTGACAGAGCCTGACGGGCGATGCTACGGTCGATCCGGCGATCGACCGTCAGGCCCAGAAAGAGCGTATGAACGCCTGATGGTCGATCGGTGGATCGACCGTCGAGCCTATTGCACTGTTCATCAGAACAGTGCCGGGAATCCAATTTCTTGGATTACAAGGATCAAACCAAGTTAGAAGTTGATGAAACTTTGCAAGCATGTGTAGTCAACGATGAGGAAACCAATGGTATGCAGAAATCACATTTTTGACGGTAAAATCTCCAATTTAGGTCAAAATGGCCGAAAACCGATAAACGACGACAATACGAAAACAAGCCGTTAAAATACCGAAATCGCGAGGTAGGAATACAAGAACCGAGCCACATCTCATGTGCTACAAGTTACACAGCATTCTAATAAGTACTCCTACAGCGAAAATACAATAAACCAATCCTAGGAGAACCCGATCGCAAGATCGAGGTAGAAACACCGACTTGAACCAACAGGGCTGCTCCTCCACTCGTCCAACCAGTCAACCCGCCAAGATCCGCTCCTCGAAGCCCGCGGTCCAAAACCCTAGCACAGCCGGTTGGAGAGAGAGGAAGAGAGAACGAGAGGAGGAGAAGGAAAGCCAGGGAAAGAGAGAAAAGAAGGGTTAAATAGAAAGCTAGAAACGATCACAGCCGTCCGATTCGATCTCTCCCGATCGAGCTCTGATCTTCCGATCGAAAGCGCCCTTAAGATTCTAATCAAACACATACATCAATCAAAGGCCATGTGTCAACGCGGGTGTGAAACTGACCACCAGGGAGCATATTTATCAAAATGCCACTAGGTCAAAAATAGCGATGCGATCAACCGATCGCATCCCAAGGCCAACCGAGCCAAACCATAAACCCGGACCCTCGACCAAACGCGGTCGGACCGGGTTGGAGGTACGGGTCCTCACATCAACAGTCGACCGATTCCCTTACTTGTTGTTTTCCCAGGCGTGAGGGTCAGGTGTCAGCTTTACTGGTGCGTCTTTTCTTGTTCGATGTAGAGGGTAGTCGAGAGACTAGTTTACCTAGTGTAGTTTGCGAGTGTCACACCCCGACCCAGAAAACCCATCCAGGATGGGGCGTGAGGGTTCCTATCACTATTCACATCCAACCGGCGCCATACATTTGCGGAACACAGAGATAAACTTTAAACAATTTAAACTCCAGAGATAAAGCTGTAACTCAATTTATAAAAACATCAAGTTGTACTGTTTAAACATTTGATACAATTTCTTATCAAACTCCTCCAAGGGAAAGATATTATACATGTAATCCCAAAAGTCCTCGAAAGATGTTTATAATTTACAAAACTATCAAAAGTACAACAACCATCCTGCAACAACCTCAAACACCTCTAGAAGTAGTCGCGCCACCAAAAGCTGATCCCGCCGGCTCTACTGAGGAAGAACTGGCGCTTGCACCTGCAAACGCAGCCCGGGTAGGAGTGAGCGATAAGCTCGGTAGGGTTCTACTCTACGGCACACTGAAAGGAGGAAAACAACAACAATGATGTCTCCCCGCACGAGCCTAAGGAATGCCACTGGGTCCCACGACCCCTACCGACTCCCCAAGGGATCCTACTCTTCTCGACCGACCACGCTGGGAACAACAACCAACACGCTGGGAGGAACAAGAACCAGAACTAGTAGGATCACCGTTACCCAGCAGGAAACCACTGCCTGGGGACCATGTCAGGGACATCGACAACCATCCTTAGCACTTGGCCTTGGAAAGATACCACGACCTCTAAACCTCAAAGCAAAGATCATAGCCAACTATAGCACATGCTCAATAACATGAGATTCCAATTATACAATCACGTCCTAATCCTTACTACCCAGCCGCGGTCCTAAGGCTAGATCCGAGCTACCCGAGAGCCTCGGATTGGCGATCAACCCATCGCCCGCCTAACCTAATATGCCTCTAATGCATAAAGTGCATGAACCTATGCAAACATCTATCCTAGATGTCTCTATATGCCACAACATGAATTGTAGGTTCAACAGTTATACAATAGCCTTCGGCATTCACCGGCAACGGGCTAAGGTTCCACAATACCTCATTAGCTAACACTCATAGCTAGCTAATGGTTAGGAAAGCAATAAGCATTTAAACTACTATCCAACCAAGTATTTAAATGCGAGTAAAAACCATAAATTTGTCAAAGAGGTTAAAGTCCCAATTCAATTCCCAATCTCGATAGAAATCCCTTAATATCCCGTGAAAACAACGTGTATACTTCCTAACATGATTGGATATCTATCATGAATGAAAACCAATCAAACAAAACCAGAAAACACTGCTCATGGGCTCACAGTCGATGCGACGGTCGATCCGACGGTCGACCGTGGGGCCAAACGAGGGAAAAACATAAGGGACACGGTCGATCGGTACATCGACTGTGGGAGGCACAAAACGAGACAGAGCCGGACGGTCGATGCAACGGTCGATCCGACGGTCGACCGTGAGGTGGAATGGAAAAAGAGAAGGAGCCCGCGGTCGATCGGAACATCGACCGTGGGAGACCAAAAACGAGACAGAGCCTGACGGTCGACCGTCAGGCCAGAAAGAAGTGTATCAATGCTTGACGGTCGCTCTGATGGTCAACCGTCTGGCCTATTGCACAGTTCCTTAGAACAGTGTCGAAAATCCAATTTCTTGAATTTGAACAATAAAATCTTGCTGGAAAACAATGAAACTTTGCAGGCATGCGTAATAAATGATGGGGAAGCTATTGGTACGAAGAAAACACGATTTTGATAGTGATAATACGAGAATCGACCGATAAAATCTCAAATCTCAAACCTAGGTCTTAATGGCTGAAAACCGACAAAACGGCGATAATACGAGAATCGTCCGATAAAATATGAGAATCGAATGGTAGGAATACTCAAAGCAAGCTATAACACGTATGTAATAAGCTACACAACATTCTACCAAGTATTCCTACATCGAAAACACAATAAACCTATCCTAGGAGAACCCGATCACAGGATCGAGGTAGAAACACCTACTTGATCAAGTAGGGCAGCTCCTCCACGCATCCCCCAAGTCCGATCGCCAAGATCCGCTCCTCGAAGATTGCGATCCAAAACCCTACCATAGCCGATAGGAGAGAGGGAGAGACAGAACGACGGGAGAAGAAGGAAAAAGAAAGCAAGAGAGAAAAGAAAGAGTTAAATAGAAAGCTGGAATCGATCACAGCCGTCCAATTTGATCTCTCCCGATCGAGCTCCGTTCTTCTGATCGTAAGCGCCCTTAAGGTTCTAATCAAACAGATACATCAATCAAAGGTAGTGTGTGCAACGCGGGTGTGAAACTGACCACCAGGGAGGATATTTACCAAAATGCCACTGGGGTCAAAAATAGCGATGGGATCAACCGATCGCATCCCAAGGCCAACTAGGCCAAACCACAAAACAAGACCCTCGACCTAACATGGTCGGACCGGGTTGGAGGTACGGGTCCTCACAACCTATCACCTTTAAAGAAATTTTGTCCCGAAATTCAAGGGTAGGGCCGGAAAAGAAGGACTAACTAGTCCTAGTAGCATGAACGCCCACAACAAAGGAAACTACATGCTGGGTCAAACAATCGGCGAAACTACTGGCACATGTGATCCCCTCGCTCCCACGTCAAGCTCTCTGCACTACCATGCCCGTCGCGCCCCGACCCGCGTAGGCCCAACCGGGCCGGGCTACGCGAACCGGAACCTAACCTACTGTGGAAATTTTGGCGAGGTTTCCTTCTAATCATAGTGGTCTCCCTAGCAATTCATAATCATCCTGTATTAACATACAATCACAAATCTCAAAGACTGAAACTGAATATATACAAATCCTCAATAGGATAAAGGTTATACAAAATCTCTCCCGTAGGAGGCTAACTAAACAAAGGGTAGAACTGACGATAGCCGCACCTCAAGCACCGTCAGACGCCGCCACGGCACCAAACACCGGCCCGGTAGGGGCGATCGAAGAAGAGCTAGCGCCAGCACCTGCAAAAAGCAGCCCGGGTAGGAGTGAGCACTAAGCTCAGCAGGTACACTACACTACGACACTCTCAAGGGATGGGAACACAACAGTGTCGCGCTCAAGCAAAGGATGGGTGTACACATGGGTCCCATAACCCCACCGCGTGTCCCTAAAGGGAGGCCTTCGTCATAGTCTCCAGCCGAACTGGTCACATGCTGGGTCGCCCTCAGCGAGGCAGGAAACCAGCACTGCCATCTCACTTGCAAGAAACCAACACTGCTAGGCGGGCACCCAACATCGCTGAGTAGGCACAACCTCTACCAAAGAGACAGTGAACCGGACACCGGCTACACCTCAACACTCGGCTCGAGGCCGACACGACCTCTAAACATCAAACCACATGTATTCAGGTCATCTAACCCTATCATCAAAAAACGACTGAATACTACAAATCGAGTCCTGGACCAAGCTACCTGCAACGGTCCTAGAGCTAGATCCAGACTACCCGAAAGCCCCGGATCGGCGATCAACCCATCGCCAACATCCTACACAGATGCAACTAATGCAAAAGCAATGCATGTTATGAGCACACGCAGGAACATACAGATAAGCATGCAATAGTATGTGATAATTTATCAAACAAGGTCTGGGCATGACACCATGCCGGCCCGAGGGGGTGAACTGGTAAGTAAGGTCTAGGAGCTGCTACAGTGGTATCACCACCAACTATCAGCAGTCCACCACAACACCTGCATCGAGAAGCAACCCCGCAAACAACAACTCACAGAGATCACAGTTAAAGCCCTCGGCGCACGCTGGCATGTAAGGCTAAGGAAAGTTGTAGGGCTACTCGCCCGTTTATTCTAAACATTCCGGGAGTCATCACTCCCCCGGTTCACCACTGCCCCTATTATAGGGCTAAGATGCTTAAACATATGTACCATATATAAAACAGAAAAGAAAACCATCATACAAAGCCCTGCGGGCAAAAATCACTTGAAAACCACCCTCAGCCACTAAGAGATCGATCTCCCTTCAAAAGGGGATCGATCTTCTTAGTACTTGGGAGAAACTCGTCCCCGTCAACCGAAGGAGATCGATGTTCTCCACCAGAAGGATCGATCTTCTTCGTGACATGGAACCCGCCACCTCAACCTAGGCAAGGATCGATCTCTCTCCAGCCGAGGGATCGATCCTGCTCGAGTTGGGCGTGACACCCTACAAGGGATCGATCTTCCCTCAAGGGAGATCGATCCGAATGGGTTCTCCGGCGATCGGACGGCGTGAAATACCGCTGGAAAATACAACCAAATCCCCCCAAAACTCTGGGATCTGGTAGATCAAGAACCCACGAGTCCAAAACCGGTGAAATCATGGAAAACAAACATGTATTTTAACAGATCTAAGCAAAAGATCATAATCAAACCGGAAAAAGTCCAAAAACCCGAAAGATTGTAGGTAGGATCCCTACCTATGCAATAGCAGTTTCAATCCAAGCTACTAGGCCTTAGATATTCCTCAAACGAAGTCAAATCCAGCAAGAACACGACTGAAATCTCGGATTTTCCAAAAAAGATCAAAAGAAAAGGTTTTGTTCATTTTATAGACGAACGAACCGACTCAAGAGAGATCGATCTCTTTCTCATGAGAGATCGATCTTCGTTGCCAAATCGGGTTTGACTTTCTGGCACTAAGAGATCGATCTTCTAGCTAGGGAGATCGATCCCTTAGGTGTAGAAAGCTATACTTAGGCTAAAACTTAAGCCCAAGCCCGGATCTTTCGATCCTGGGTTCTACTAACCATTCTAGTCAAACATTAACACAACCATAGTCAGTGTGTGCACACGCGGGTGTGAAGCTAGCCGACAAGGCGCAATTTACCAAATTGCCCTTGCAGTCCACGACGAGCCACAGGAGTAGAGGGACAAGTCCTCACAATGCCTCTATCTGATCATCACCAACGGTATCGATCTACCTCTCAACACCTAATCCCGTCTGCCCAGAATCTGCACTGGCTGCTCTATGTACGTGGCATCCTCCTCGACTACGATGTCGTCGTGTCTGATCACGTGGGAAGGATATGGAATGTACATCCTCAACATCAAACATGTGGCGATAGGACACGCAACTGATAAGTGCGTAAATAGAGCCGATCTGTAAGCAAACCCTCTGTCGCGAACTGCGAACTCTAACGGCTGTCAACTCTAATCTAATCTGCACTGATCTCTCTGCCTCAACAGGTGCAATGCCGGTGCTGAGCTGTCAACTGCGGAAGTAGGCAAACCCCGCTATGAGGATGTGCTCTCATCATCTGACGTCTGCATCAGTAATACATGTCCTACGTACATCTTTCGAGATCTGGATCGTCCTCTGAGTCTTCTGCAATTTTGGTGACGACGTCCACCATGATGTGCTTCCACTCCCACTCTGACACTGAAAGGAGCTGCAATGGGTCTGCCGGATCTGCAACAGTGCTAACGAAGTACAACCTGCGGTCTGCTGATGATGTTCGGCTCTCAGTCACATACTCAGTACCAACTGCAGCATGGATCTCCACGAACTCCGGATATCTACCCTGGGTCTCTATCACTCTGGTCAGGAGAACTGGGATGATGCGAACAGCATACAGGAAACCGCCTGGTCCTCGAAGTCAAGGCCGAACTGACCAACTGTCTCTAGCATCTGCCACTGCCAAGCTGACATCGCTGCCAAGGTCACTCTGTTGTCTCTGGTCTGCCTACTGAGAGCGTCTGCTACGACGTTTGCCTTACCAGGGTGATAATGCAACTCAAAGTCGTAGTCCTCTAATAGCTCCATCCACCGCCGCTACCTGAGGTTGAGGTAATGCTGGGTGAACACGTGCCTCAAACTTTTGTGGTCCGAGTACACCAGGAACCGCTCGTCGTAGAGGTAGTGCCGCCACGTCTTCAGAGCAAAGACAACTGCTGCAAGCTCGAGATCATGGACTAGAAAGTTCCTCTCATGGGTCTTCAGCTGCCTGGAACCGTAGGCCACCACATGGTCCTCCTGCATCAGTACACAACCTAGACCCTCCCCACTAGCGTCGTAAAAGACACTGCAGCTGACGCCTCACTCTGGAACTATCAGGATCGGTGCACTCGTCAATCTGGTCCTCAACTATATGAACGCCTGCTCGCAAGCATCGTCCCAAACAAACGGGACCGCCTTGTGTGTCAATCTGGTCAACGGCCCTGCAATCCTGGAGAAGTCCCGCACGAACCTCCGGTAGTATCTCGCCAAGCTGATGAAGCTGCGGACCTCGAACACGGTCGTCGCCCTCTGCCACTGTAGCACTGCCTCCACCTTGGCCGGATCAATTGAGATGCCTGCCGCTGACACTACGTGCCCCAAAAACTGTACCTCAGGAAGCCAGAACTCACATTTGGAGGCTTTGGCGTATAGCCTATACCCCCTCAACAACTGCAACATTGTCCTCAGATGCTGTTCGTACTCCTCCTCTGTGTGTGAGTAGACTAGGATGTTGTCATTGAACGCCACTGCAACTGATCAGGGTACGCCCTAAAGATCCTCTACCTCAAATCGGTGAAAGCTGCTGGTGTGTTTGTCAGACCAAACGGCATTACTGTGAGCTCGTACAGTCCGTACCTTGTACGGAAGGCTATCCCCGGGATGTCGCAATCCCGAATCCTCAATTGGTGTAGTCGATGCGAAGGTCAAACTCTGAAGCGGTCGATGAGTCTCTCAACTGCTAATCCGTCATCGACGCACTGTATTGGGCACGTACTCTCTGCTACAACACTGTCCAGCATTCTGAAGTCCGTGCCTGTATGGAGGGAACCATCCACAATGAGAACCGGAACACACTCTGAGGCAACACACCTGGGCGAACGAAGTCCCGAGCTACCGACTCGCTCTACTGAGTCCTCGACTCTCCATATGTTGCTGGCATCCACATGCAAACTCGCAACTGTCAAACCGCCCAAAGGAACCTCGATCTCGAACTCGGTATCCCACGAAGGCGACAATCAGAAAGCTCCTCAAAAGGACAGCTACACAAACAACAACAACAACACGAGGGGAAAGCTGCTCTCCAGAGCACCCTCAAAAACAACGGGGAAGGAGTTCACTACGAGCTGGTGAACAACCCCAGCTCTCGACAACCAGAAGGATCGCCAAACCGCGACCTTCAACGAGAGCGAAACAATGCCGTCAATTGTACCCACGACACCTTCTCACGGCCAAAGAAGCACAACCCGGTATGCAGCCAATCGACGCAACCGAGGAAGCCGTCGAACCCCAACGTGCACCACACGTGGGCGACGGACACCTAGAGGTCCCCGACCTCTAGGAAATGCCCCGACAAGAGCAACCAACCCAAGCTCTTGTCCCAAAACGGTGGCTACTCACAAAGCCACACCCGACTCCAGTCCCAAGCCAACACGGCCGCACGGGAACGAGTCACAAGGGGGAAACCCAGAGCCACAAGGAAATTGCAAGCTGCAAGAAGCTCCGAAAGCTGAAGGTTGAAGCTGAAAGCTGAAAGTCGAAGTTTGCGGCTCTGAAACTGGCTGCTGCTGAAGCTACTATCTCCTCTGGAGTGCACGAATTGCTGGCTAGAACGGTCGCCGCATCGTCTCCAGCAAACCTCTATCTGGAATCTGAATTCCCGCGTCCGCCCTAGGTACCTGCCCCAATTGATGCACTAGTCCACTGCTCTGGCCCATGTCGTGCATCACGCCCGACTGCTCTGCAGTAAGCACCTAGCACCCCTCGCAACCAGCACCATCAGCGGAATGAGCCACGACGGCCAGCACTCGAGCACTCGGTGGAATCCCTCTCAATGTGGCGGCCCAGGTTACCTCTCAAAGAACCAGCGCGACGTTGCTGCTACCATGGCTGTCGTTGATGCTGAAACCACTGCCTCTGCCAACGGCTACCCTGCCATTCCCCAGAAGCATGAACGACAGCCCCAAAACTCACCACGACCACCGACCAACTGTCCGGTGTCAACCTTCAAGTCACTGGTCTCAGTAGCTAGCGCACAGTCCAGGGTACACCATGTTGTCTCTCTAGGATACCGAGCTAGATGAACCAACCAACCCATGTGTTGCCACGGGGTGCGACTACCCAGAACCAGAGGAGGGTACTCCCAACTACACCACCCTCCAAAGGTATGTGCCAGAGAACAGTACGAGAACTGTTCTCAACACACAAACAACAGTGTCCCTAGTTGCTCCAACAAGCATATGCATCACTTTCTGGGAGGCAAGAAAACAACGGCTTACCAAGCAAGCGATACTCTAGGATGTCCAAAACAATCGGGATCTGGCTCACTTCCTTCAATCAGTCCTCTACTGTCAAAGGATCTCCAACATCGCCTCTGGACCACGACGGGTCCACCTCTTGGGATTCCAAGAGCACAGAGGCAACACACGTCCAATCTCTACTCGCTCGTCTCCAGCATGGGGGGAGATGCTGTCAGGCGAGGGAACGGACAACACCGGTGCGCATGCACATCTCCCCCAGAGATGTCATGACGCTGCCGGAAAGCAACAAAACACAACAGCAAACAGATAAATAAATACATCGCACACAATCGCAAACAAATATGCAAGGATGTTCTAGACCTAGAACTATCCCATTCCACACTCAAAACCTTAACCGTAAACCTAATCCTATCCCTGGGACCTACAGTCTGTTATGATACCATGTTGTCACACCCCGACCCAGAAAATCCATTCAGGAAGGGACGTGAGGGTTCCTATCACTATTCACATCCAACTGGCGCCATATATTTGCGAAACACAGAGATAAACTTTAAACAATTTAAACTCCAGAGATAAAGCTGTAACTCAATTTTATAATAACATCAAGTTGTACTGTTTAAACATATGATACAATATCTTATCAAACTCCTCAAAGGGAAAGATATTATACATGTAATCCCAAAAGTCCGCGAAAGATGTTTATAATTTACAAAACTATCAAAAGTACAACAGTCATCCTGCAGCAACCTCAAACGCCTATGGAAGTAGTCGCACGGCCAAAAGCTGATCCCGCCATCTCTACTGAGGAAGAACTGGCGCCTGCACCTGCAAACGCAGCCTAGGTAGGAGTGAGCGATAAACTCAGTAGGGTTCTACTCGACGACACACTGAAAAGAGGAAAACAACAACCAACACGCTGGGAGGAACAAGAGCCAGAACTATTAGAATCACCGTTACCCAGCAGGAAACCACTGCATGGGGACCATGTCAGGGATATCGACAACCATCCTTAGCACTCAGGCTTGGGAAGATACCACGACCTCTAAACCTCAAAGCAAAGATCATAGCCAACTATAGCACATGCTCAATAACATGAGATTCCAATGATACAATCACGTCCTAATCCTTACTACCCAGCCGCGGTCCTAAGGCTAGATCCGAGCTACCCGAGAGCCTTGGATCGGCGATCAACTCATCGCCCGCCTAACCTGATATGCCTCTAATGCATACAGTGCATGAACCTATACAAACATCTATCCTAGATGTCTCTATATGCCACAACATCAATTGTAGGTTCAACAGTTATACAATAGCCCTCGGCATTCGCCGACAACGGGCTAAGGTTCCACAATACCTCATTGGCTAACACTCATAGCTAGCTAATGGTTAGGAAAGCAATAAGCATTTAAACTACTATCCAACCAAGTATTTAAATGTGAGTAAAAACCGTAAATTTGTCAAAGAGGTTAAACTCCCGATTCAATTCCCAATCTCGATAGAAATCCATTAATATCCCGTGAAAACAACGTGTATGCTTCCTAACATGATTGAATATCTATCATGAATGAAAATTAATCAAAGAAAACCAGAAAACACTGCTCAAGGACTCAAGGTCGATGTGACGGTCGATCCGATGGTCGACCGTGAGACCACGGTCGATGCCACAGTCGATCCGACGGTCGATCGGTACATCGACCGTGGGAGGCCTAAAACGAGACAGAGCCTGACGGTCGATGTGACGGTCGACCGTGAGGCGGAATGGAAAAAGAGAAGGAGCTCGCGGTCGATCGGAACATCGATTGTGGGAGAGCCAAAACGAGACAGAGCCTGACGGTCGATCCGACAGTCAACCGTCAGGCCAGAAAGAAGCGTATCAGCGCTTGACGGTCGATCCGATGGTCGACCGTCAGGCCTATTGCACAGTTCCTTAGAACAGTGTCGGAAATCCAATTTCTTGGATTTGAACAATCAAATATTGTTGGAAAACAATGAAATATTGCAGACATGCGTAATAAATGATGGGGAAGCTATTGGTATGAAGAAAACTCGATTTTGATGGTTAAATCTCGAATCTAGGTTTCAATGGCCGAAAACCGACAAAACGGCGATAATACGAGAATCGAATGGTAGGAATACTCGAAGCAAGCTATAACACATATGTACTAAGCTACACAACATTCTACCAAGTATTCCTACATCGTAAACACAATAAACCTATCCTAGGAGAACCCGATCACAGGATCGAGATAGAAACACCTACTTGATCAAGTAGGGCAGCTCCTCCACGCATCCCCCAAGTCCGATCGCCAAGATCCGCTCCTCGAAGATCGCGATCCAAAACCCTAGCAAAGCTAGTAGGAGAGAGGGAGATAGAGAACGACAGGAGGAGAAGGAAAAAGAAAGGAAAGAGAGAGAAAAGAAAAGGTTAAATAGAAAGCTGGAATCGATCACAACCATCCGATTCGATCTCTCTCGATCGAGCTCTGATCTTCCGATCGGAAGCGCCTTTAAGGTTCTAATCAAACACATACATCAATCAAAGGCAGTGTGTGTAACACGGGTGTGAAACTGACCACCAGGGAGCATATTTACCAAAATACTACTGGGGTCAAAAACAACGATGTGATCAACCGATCGCATCCCAAGGCCAACCGGGCCAAAACCTGTCGCGCCCCAACCCGCGTAGGCCCAACCGGGCCGGGCGACGTGAACCGGAACCTAACCTACTGCGGAAATTTTGGTGAGGTTTCCCTCTAATCATAGTGGTCTCCCTAGCAATTCATAATCATCCTGTATTATACAATCAATCACAAACCTCAAAGACTGAAACTGAATATATACAAATCCTCAACAGGGTAAAAGTTATACAAAATCTGTGAGGACCTGTCCCTCTACTCCTGTGGCTCGTCGTGGGCCGCAAGGGCAATTTGGAAAATTACGCCTTGTCGGCTAGTTTCACACCCGCGTGAGCACACACTGACCATGTCTGTGGTAATATTTGGCTAGAATGGTTAGTTGGACCCGGGATCAAAAGATTCGGGCTTGGGCTTAAGTTTTAGCCCAAGTCTTGCTTTCTGTACCTAAGGGATCGATCTCCCTAACTAAAAGATCGATCTCTTAGTGCCAGAAGTCAAACCCGATCTGGCAAGGAAGATCGATCTCTTTTGAGAAAGAGATTGATCTCTCTTGAGTCGGTTCGTTTGCCTATAAAACGAACGAAACTGTTTTCTTTTGATTTTTTTGGAAATTCCGAGATTTCAGCCGTGTTCTTGCTGGATTTGAGCTCGTTTGAGGAAGATCTAAGGCCGAGTAGCTTGGATTGAAGCTGCTATTGCTTTGGTAGGGATCCTACCTACATCTTTTCGGGTTTTTGGAAGTTTTTTTGGTTTGATTATGTTCTTATGCTTAGATCTCTTGATATACATGTTTGTTTACTGTGTTTCCACCGGTTTTGGACTCGTGGGTTCGTGATCTATCAGATCCCAGAGTTTGGGAAGTTTGGATGTATTTTCTGGCGGTATTTCACACCGTCCGGTCGCTGGAGAACCCATTCGGATCGATCTCCTTTGAGGAGAGATCGATCCCTTCTGGGGCGTCACGCCCAGCCCGAGCGGGATCGATCCCTCGGCTGAAGAGAGATCGATCTTTGCCTAGGCTGAGGTGGCGGGTTCCACGTTACGAAGAAGATCGATCCTTCTAGTGGAGAAGATCGATTTCCTTCGGTTGACAGGGACGAGTTTCTCCGAAGTACTAAGGAGATCGATCCCCTTGGGAAGGGAGATCGATCCCTTAGTGGTTGAGGGGTGTTTTCAAGTGGGTTTTGCCCGCTGGGCTTTGTATGACGGTTTTCTTTACTGTCTTATACCTGGTACATATGTTTAAGCATGCTAGCCCTATAATAGGGCAATGGTGAACCGGGGGAGTGATGACTCCCGGGATGTTTAGAATAAACGGGCGGGTAGCCCTACAGCTTTCTCTAGCCTTGCATGTCGGCGTGCGCCGAGGGTTTTATCTGTGATACATGTGAGCTGTTGTTTGCGGGGCTGCTCCCCGATGCTGGTGTTGTGGTGGACTGCTGGCAGTTGGTGGTAGTACCACTGCAGCAGCTCCTAAACCTTACTTACCTGTTCACCATCCCGGGCCAGCAGGGTGCAGTGCCCAGACCTTGTTATTTATATTATCACATGTTGTTGCATGCTTACATGTATTATCCTGCGCATGTCCATAGCATGCATTGTGTTGTGCATTAGTTGCATATGTGTAGGGCATTAGCGATGAGTTGTTCGCCGATCCGGGGCTTTCGGGTAGTCCGGATCTAGATCTAGGACCATTGCAGGTAGCTTGGTCCATGACTCGATTTGTAGTATTCAGTCGTTTTCGATGATATGGTTAGATGACCTGAATACATATTGCTTGATGTTTAGAGGTCGTGTCAGCCTCAAGCCGAGTCCTGAGGTGTAGCCGGCGTCCGGCAGTCTTTGACTCTCTGAGTAGGGGGTGTGCCCACTCAGCGGTGCCTTGTCCCGCCAGTAGTGTTCACGGTCTTGCTGTGAGTCCGCAGTGCTGGGAGCCTGCGTCATGGGACGTCCGGTGGGGTTATGGGACCTCTGTATACATCCAGGCTTTGCTTGGGGGTGACACTGTTGTGTTCCCTCCCTTGTGAGTGTCGTAGTGTAGTGGCCCTGCTGAACTTAGTGCCCACTCCTACCCGGGCTGCGTTTTGCAGGTGCTGGCGCTAGCTCTTCTTCGGTTGCCCCTACCGGGCCGGTGTTTGGTGACGTGGCAGTGCTTGAGGAGCAGCGATCTCAGTTTTACCTTTTGGTTATAGATAGTCTCCTACGGTTATGATAAATGTATAATTTCCCCGTTTGAGGACTTGTATTATATTCCAGTTCAGTCTTTGAGGTTTGTAATTGTATGTTAATACACGATGATTATGAATTGTTAGGGTAACCACTACGATTAGAGGGAAACCTCGCCAAAATTTCCGCAGTAGGTTAGGTTCCGGTTCGCGTCGCCCGGCCCGGTTGGGCCTACGCGGGTCGGGACGCGACAAAATCTCTCTCGTAGGAGGCTAACTAAGCAAAAGGGGTAGAACTGACGATCGCCGCACCTCAAACACCGCCAGACGCCACCACGTCACCAAACACCTGCCCGGTAGGGGCGACCAAAGAAAAGCTAGTGCCAGCACCTGCAAAACGCAAGCCGGGTAGGAGTGAGCACTAAGCTAAGCAGGGACACTACGCTTAGAAGGGAGGGAACACAATAGTGCCGCCCCCAAGTCTACCCTGGGGTATACAAGGGTCCCATGACCCTATCAGGAGTCCGTGAACGCAAGCCCAAAACACTGCAGACTCTCAACAGGAGACAAGACACTGTTTGGCAGGCAAGGACACCGCTGAGTAGGCACTCCTCGACCCAAGAATCAAGAACACCGGACACCGGCTATACCTCAGATTCAACATAGAGTCGACATGACCTCTAAACATCAAACCACATGTATTCAGGTCATCTAATCCTATCATCGAAAACGACTGAATACTACAAATCGAGTCATGGACCAAGCTACCCGCAACGGTCCTAGAGCTTACCCGAAAGCCCCGGATCGGCGATCAACCCATCGCCAACGTCCTACACATATGCAACTAATGCACAAAGCAATGCATGTTATGATCATACGCAGGATAATACAGGTAAGCATGCAACAGTATGTGATGATACATCAAACAAGGTCTGGGCACGGCACCCTGCCGGCCCGGGGTGGTGAACAGGTAAGTAAGGTCTAGGAGCTGCTACAGTGGTACCACCACCAACTGTCAGCAGACCACCACAACACCTGCATCGGGAAGCAGCCCCGCAAACAACAGCTCACAGATATCACAATTAAAGCCCTCAACGCACGCCGGCATACAAGGCTAGGAAAAGCTGTAGGGCTACCCGCCCGTTTATACTAAACATCCCGGGAGTCATCACTCCCCCGGTTCACCACTGCCCCTATTATAGGGCTAACATGCTTAAACATATGTACCAGGTATAAGACAGTAAAGAAAACCATCATACAAAGCCCCGCGGGCAAA
>OY986972.1:15522237-15807484 GCA_963920575.1 Narthecium ossifragum
GCTCCGCCACCGGCGTCCCCCGCCACATTCCCCGTTTCCAAAATTGGTAGTTACTTCGCATAAATTGTAGATACTTTCTCAAAAAATTATAGTTACTATTCTCAAAAATAGGGTAGTAACACTAGAAAGTAACTACCAATATTTGTAATTACTTCCCACAAATTGTAGATAATTTTCATAAATTGTAATTACTTTTCAAAAAATTTTGTAGTAATTTTTGTAGTTACTTATCAGAAATTTTTTTTATATTAATTATTTGTAGTTACTTCTAAGAAAATTATAAAATAATGACCAATATTTTGGAAAGTAACTACCAATTAACAAGTAACTACCGATTATAAGGGAAGTAACTACCATTTAACTAGGAAGTTACTACCAATTTTATTGGGAAGTAACTACCATCTAACCACCTACTATCTTCCATAGATAAGGGAAGTAGCTACCAATTATCATTTGGGAAGTAACTACCATTTATTTCGGTAAGTAACTATCACTTAAAGTGGGAAGTAACTACCATTCAAACTGGTATTTACTTGCCAATTAAACTGGTAGTTACTTCACAGTTAACTGGTAGTTACTTCCCATATAAATTGGTAGTTACTCCCCTCAAAACTGGTAGTTACTTCCCATCCAAACTGGTAGTTACTTCCCCCATTTAACTGGTAGTTACTTCCCAGTATTAGCGGTAATTACTTTACAAAAAAACTATAATTACTTCACACTTCAACTGGTAGTTACTTCCCATTCAAACTGATATTTACTTGCCAATTAAACTGGTAGATACTTCACAGTTAACTGGTAGTTACTTCCCATATAAATTGGTAATTACTCCCCCAATTTTACCATTAATGCCCCCATTAATGCATGCATCCAGCCATAAAGTGGATGCATGCATGCCTTCCATGTATTGGGAATAGGTGTATATATTCCCAACCACTCCATTTAATGCCAACCACCTAATTCAAAACTATTCATCCATCTCTCATTTAAAAAAATATATAAAGGGTATTTTAGAGATAAAAAAAGTACAACTGTCCAAAAAGGGACTAAATGGCTTAAAATCTTTCAAGTAGACTATACAGCAAATAAAGTCTCCAAAAGAGACTAAACACCAATTTTCCGTAAAAAAAAAGACTCCATGAACTAGTGCAGCCCCACCCTTATCAAAAAATTTACTAGCATGTCTAAATAAAAATTATACGCACCAAAAGCATATCTATTAAAAGCAGTCAAATATCATGAAAATTATTACCCACTAAACAATCTTCTCCACAATCGGTATTGCGAGTTATAATCAATAGAGATGGCAATAGGCCGAGTTTCCCCGGTAACCCGCTTGACCCGTCCCGCTTGGTGCGGGTAAATGGGGCAATTATCGGGTTGGCGGGGCGGTGATGGGTTTTGATTAACTCGCCCCACTTTCGACCCGGCCAGGATATCATTTTTAGTAATTTTAAATTAGTTTTAATAATTTTATTCTAACTCGGATTCAGAACAATGGCTAAAAAAAGGTGTTGATATAAGAATAGCTAATATATTAGCTACCGACCACTTAGGTTTTACATGGTCACAAACCCACGAGGCCCATGACGCATTGTTTTCCATTAGATTTATTATAAGGGACTAATGGATAAAAGTATAAAACCAATGGCTAAAAAAGATGTTATTATTGATACTCTTATTCTTTGATTGTTAGATTAGCAAATATTCTTCATTCACTTATATTTGATTTTTCTTTTCTTTCACAAGATACGTTTATGGACATTGGAACTGATTGATTTTAATTTTGAGTAGATCTAAAGTTTTTTTTTTTTGAATTTGGGGTTTATTTTACATTTTTTAATTGGAATGATCTTATTTAGTGGGAACACTTGAAAGTTGAAAAATTGTTTTTTTTTTAACTACGTGGCGCTTTAATGTTCACAATAATATTGTATTGATTTATATGATATTTAACAAATTTGTGATAAAACTTATCGACGTTATTAACTTTTTCAAAAAAAAATGAGAATTCTTAACTGGGCGGGCAGAGGCGGGGCGGGGCAGGGACGGGGGAAAATATAGATGGGTGGGGATGAGACAAACTTATTACCCTGTGATGGGGCATGGGGTGGGGATGGGGGTGGGGATGGGGCAGGGTAAAAATTTTTAGGAGCCGGGATGGGGTGGGTAAAACCGGCCCCAACGGGCCCATCGCCATTCCTAATAATCAAGCTTGAATTTACCAAATATTTATTACATGGATGGAAACACACACCGAGATAAATGCAGAACAACTAAATAAATTAAATACTCTCTACCTCTCAAGGCCCATGGCCAACACCGCCGCCGCCGCCGCCTTGACCACCGGTCCCTCCCCCAAACCCCATTCCATATCCGGAGCCTCCACCTCTGCCATACCCACCACCGCCTCCTCCTCCGAAGCCACCCCCGCCCGGTGCATATCCAGCTCCAAACCCTTCTCCATAACCTCCGCTGCCACCGGCATCACCACCGCCACTACTGCCGCCACCGCCACCTCGACCTCCAGTATAGCCACCGCTATCGCCGCCTTTCCCTGAACCAGGACCGGCGCCTGCACCAGTTCCCGGTGTAGTGCAATTACAACCACCACCGGCACCGCCGCCTCGTGCAGTTTCGCCTTTTCCACCATCAGGCTTACCATCTCCTGGTCTATAACCACCACCCACGCTGCCGCCGCCCCCTCCTGGTGCACCATAAGCATCGCCGCCGCTGCCGCCGCCTACACCAGGCCCACTATCTCCTCCAACACCACCATATGGACTACCGCCGCCATTACTACCGCCCAGTCCGCTCCGGCCTCCTGGTGCACCATAAGCATTGCCGCCGCCGCCGCCGCCGCCCCCTATACCAGGCCCACGGCTACCTCCAGCGTCACCACCACCAGCCCGACTGCCTCCAACTCCACCATATGGGCCGGTTCCACTGCCATTGCCACCGCCATCCCCAGGCTTACACTTCACCTTCTTCTCCCCGAGCCCATTGTTCCCAGTGAGCCTTGCAGGGCTCACAACATTGCAAGAAAGCAAAGATATTGCTAAGAATAGTGAAACAAATATATATGAACCTCTCATGGCTATTGAAAACTCACAGTGATTCCAGTGATCACCGGAAGTAGTGAAGGTGGGCTTTTATATAGACGAATTAAAGAGGAGATCGAGGATACATAATTACTAAAATACTACTGATGCATATGCATGTCATCGAGGGGAGGAATGGATGAGAGGTCTGTGCTCTAAATTCTATGGTTGGTTGTTTCTGATCATTGCAAGGGCTTTGTGTTCCCAATGCTGTAGCTTCGTCTTCACGTACGTACTGCTCGTGACTTACCATATCCATGCCGTACATGCATGATGTCTTCATATGTTTGTTGTTCTGTATTATATAGTTGACAGCTATAAAAGACATGTTTTTCCCGTGTAAGTTTTACATTGTCAATTGGATATCATATGGCTGCATGCAAAATCAAAGAGCAAAAGGTTATGATGTGATCTGGAATTGGGATGGGATTACATTGGGAAGTAGCAACGCCAAGCTCCATGTGTCTGTATTAGCGTGTTGAGATATGACAGATAGTGGACAGGGCCGGCCCACAGCAAGATGGGCCCTAAGCGAAGGCATCAAATGGGGCCCTTCAATTTTTATAATTTATTATTTTATTTAAATAAATAACTTAAAGTATCTATGTGGAAAAAAAATTCTGCTAGGCCTCTAAGGTGCTAAATTATAAATGAAATTCTTAAATTCAATTCCTGTTAGTATATATATAAGTAGTCAATTTATATTTTTTCATTATATTAGGAGGAACAATTGTCAAGTGTCAAGGAGATCGATCTCCGTATCAAACACATGAACTCAAGAGACAATAGGAAGAGTGTGAATACCCGTACCTTTAACCTGATTTGACCATGTAGGTCAAGGACTTGACTTAGTTGGTTTGGCTCGGTTAGCCTTATTGCTCACCCTACCTGGACTCCATTGGCAATGTAGTTACCAATGCAGTTCTTTCTTCATGTGGTCTTTTAGATGGTAGCGTGGCACTCTCGGGGAGATTGAGGACTTTTGAGCTTCAAGAAGTTTCTTCTTCGGCTTCATTTCCAGTTTTGGATCATGATATATAATTTGTTGAACTCGAGAACAAATTGTATTGTTTTTATTCTTATATATTTGAGAAAGTTGGTATCATTCAAATATTGTAATTTTGAAGATTGTAATACTTAGTTATTTATTTTATGTCTAGTTTGTTCAAGTCTTAGATGTAATATATTATTGTATCGATTAAATCTTACGTCATAAGATTGGTTCGAGTTAGCACTACAACAAAAATGGGCTATACCAGCGGTTTTCTACTAGCGTTTGTATAAAACTGCTGGTATAAATGGTCTACTCCAGCAGCCCCAAAAACTGTTGGCTTTCACTGGATCTTTACCAGCGGTTTAGGCTGGCCGCTGGTGTTGGCAGTTCTAAACCAACGTTTTTGGACTGTTGGCATAAGTCAAGGAGAATTAGCCATTCATATCCTACACTATGGATGATAAGCACTGGTATAGAAGCATTCTGAGACCGCTGGCATAGATAAAATAGCCTAATTGGAGAGTCCCGCGCACCCCTCCCGCCCATCTATCAATTTCATCTAACCCTAACCCCTCCCCTCTCATCTGACCACTTTTCTTCTCTCCAGCCGCCGCCTCCACTCCAAGGGCACCATCGCCCATTCCTGGCTACCCCATCCACACCGGCGACCTTGCCGGCAACCACCTCCACCCTAGCTACACCTTAACCACCACCCCTCTCTCTTTCTCCCTCTCTTCCCTCACCTCCAAGCTACACCGATTCCCCGCCGTCTACCGCCATAGCACCACAGCCCACCTCCGTCTCCGTCGCGGCCACTCGCGGCTCTCCTCCTCCACTCCGACGCGATCTCCCTCGAAGTCCTTGCGTCGTCGACAATCTCTAGCCCGCACCTCCTCCACCCCATCGCCCGAGCTCCCACCATCGTCTCAGGGCTCCGACACACGACGGCCCGCTCCTCCCTCCTCGCGGATCCAGCGCCGCCTTCCCCGCATCTCCATCGTCCGCGGCCTCCCAGCGCCGTCCACCTCCAGATCCCGCCATAGCACCACACCCACCTCCGTCGTCGTCGCGGCCACTCGCGGCTCTCCTCCTCCACCCCGACGCCGCTCCGATCTCCCTCGAAGTCCACCTCCTCCACCCCATCGCCCGAGCTCCCACCTCAGGGGTCCGACACCCGATGGCCCGCTCCTCCCACCTCGCGGATCCAGTGCCGCCTTCCCCGCATCTCCATCGTCCGCGGCCTCCCAGCGCCGTCCACCTCCAAATATGATTTGTTTGCCAAGGAAGAGGTGATGGTTTGATTCTTCCTCCCTCCGTCTATGAGGATGGTTCTTGACGATCCTCGGGTTCCCTCCTCCTCGGCCCTTCGGATCCTGCTCGTCGTCGTCTGTTGCTTGCTTGTCTTCGGCCTCTTCTCCCTTCCTTCCCTCTGGAGCCTTCTGGCGAGTCTCGTATTTCTTTCTCTTATTATCTTTTAGGGATTGATTCCACAATGGGGATGGTATAGCGCGGAGGTTTTCTTGTTTTGGGATAGCTATGAAGATTACCTTCTGGAGACTTATTTGAGGAGACAATGTTAGGATGCTCTGGTTGAGTTTGAATGCTGCGCACTGTTTGCTAATCTTGCACTTGTCTTCCTTTGCTGGATTCCATTAGAATGGAGTATCTGGAACATGCTTTGGACTTCACAAATTTGCTTGCATTGGATGCCTTCTTCTCTATACTATAAACGATGCTATCCACGGGTAAGTTTGGCTAAGGTTCTTATTGATCCGCCTTGTTAATGGTGTATGGCAACAATGCTTGTTCCTTGTATTCATAGTTATTGTGTACTTTTGGGTCCTTGTAATTGTTGGTTTAAATAGGTGAAGGAGCCTCCTTCATTATGGAAGAATCCATACTATTCTACAACCTCTTGGAAGCCATGCGCCGAGCGCCGGGAGAATGGGGCATCTGGCACAGGTCTTTTTCTTTTTGGTCCTTAATTATAAAACTTTCCATTGGATATCAATATTCGACTTAATTGATGTGAAAACCTAGTTTTATATATTTGATATATTTAACTAGTTTCCTCTTTATCACAAACCTTAATAGTTGCTGGGCTTTGACTGCCATGGTGGTGGATAGAATAGTGTAAGAACTGGCAGCATTGTTCCATGCTAGCTAGTTGCTTACTATTGGTACGAAGTGGACAATGATCCTACGATCTTGGACATACCATATGACTGAAAAAGTAGGAGTTCAAATGGCTGATAGCTTCTGCATCTATCACATGAGGCTTGGAAAACAATCATTTCTCTGATATCCTCTTGAGGCCAAGAGATTACTTTGTCCGCTTGATTCACCATCGATGACAGAGCGGTTAATTCACTTGCCAAATGAGTCTCAATTACTCGTTCGAGTGAGAGTGACTGGGTTTGACTGTCCAAGGCAATATTATCTCACTCGAGGAAATTGAGATGACCGGTTTGACTAGGTTACATATTTTGAGTTGGTTGCTTTTGAATTGGCTTGGAATCTTGTTTTAAGTAATATTAAGAAAACTTTTATGTCAAAGAGTCAATTAGATGGAGTTTCATATATTGAAGATAGTTTGTTTTTCCTTTGAAGGATGTTTCTCCTCTCTTTGTTCTAACTTTTTCTTCATGAATTGCCATTTAAGTGCCTTGATGTCGCTTACATCTTCTGGTGGATCGTTAGTGAACAAAGAGTAGTTGTCCCAACCTGGCATCTTGGATGGATTTTCGCTCAAATGTGGGGTCTCTATTGATTCTCTCGATTTAGATGGTGGTCTTGTCATGAGGATCATCCTTTTTCTAGACCAATCCGACATCAGGCTCTATCAGAGCCTAGGTTAGATGGCACCATCGAATTCATGTTTGTCGAGGCCAAGATTGCAGTAATCTTGTCTCAGATTTTGAGGTTTCTTGTCGGCTACAAGATCTCAAAGTTCATGGCAGCATAAGCATGTATTAAGAATGTAAGGTAGGCGAGTTTTTCATTTTATATTTAGTCTTGCATTCTTTATTCAGTTTCTTCTTTGCATTCCACTATGTTATTGCCTTATTATGGTTCAGTTAATTGTGTTCTAATTTATGCTGGCAACTTTAGTGATATCTATGGCCCCATGCAGATCTTCCATCTGAAAATGAAACTTCTGGCTACATATTTATACATGCGGAAGGTGCTTTATTTAGTAGATACTCCAGGTCCATGAAGCCACGTAGCTTTGTAGTTAATTAGAGTTGCCCATCTGCTATGAGCAATTAAAGCTCCGAGGTAAGGCAGTAACATGCTTCAATAATGCAGTATTCTCTTGTGTAAGTGGTGAAGAGTAGAATGCGATTCTGAATGAGTTTAGTGTCAAGGAGATAAGACATTATACAAAAAGCATATAGCTCTATAAACATCCAGAATACAAGAAAGCAAACCTGCCGAAACAGAGGTAAGACTGTGTGATTACAGACATCAGCTTTGCATGACACCTTGAATACATTGAAAGAAATCAAACTGACATCAGAATCTTTCCATCTATAACCTGATTGCCTTGGATCCAACGAATACAGGGTTGCATCTTAATCATAATAAGCTTCATGAATCATTGGAGACATGATTGAGGCACCAAATGCAACATAGTTCTCTGCTGGTTATTGATCATGCTGCAGTTTCTGCCATTTATAGGCTAGACATAAATTTCAAATCAAACTTTAGCATTTTGTGCAATAGTTTTCCCAACTAACACAGATCCAGATAACTTATGCTCCACCTATTACGGTATATAGTATGAGGCGGTAGGGATGCCTATTGACATGGTTGGTCTTTCATTGACTTAGTGGTAGTATGTATCATGGTTGTTTCCTTAATTTTGTGTATAATCAAATACTAATTGTATTGATTTTTCTGGATAGGTACATGATTCAGCTAGTCCTGAATTTAACTTGCACTCTTCAACATCGAGTCATGATCCTGCATCCACCGAAAATGGTACATACACTGTAACTTTTAAAGATCGAATCTTATTATAATTAGATAGCTATTTTAGTTGAATATGGATTGCAAATTGAGAAAACATTCTCTTATTGGTGGTGTTGTGATAAATTTGTATTTCTCATGCAGGTACCCTAGAATCGTGAGCATTAATGGAAGATTTATATGATCAGGCTTACTTTCAAGGAATATTTTGGATATATAAATCTTTCAGCTAAGGAGTGTAGTAGTAGGTACTATCGGACGCAATATATGGATTTGTATTCCCGCTGAAAATTAAATGCTTATTTTGTATCATTTTGGATACTTGGAAATCCTACATTTGATGTATTAAATCCGGGTTGTTGGTCCTTCTAATTTTTTTGAATTTTTTTGCTTCTTTGGAAATTTGGAGATGGATTAGTTAATATCATTAATTTTAAAGTATACAAAATAGGTGGCCAATACCACGTTTTCTTGCATTCTATGGCAGCAGGTGAAACACCGTTGGCCTAGATGTCCTACATCGATCAGCAGCCAATTTGTTGCTTTACCAGCGGTTTTTTTGTCATTTGAATACTTTTTAAGATCATATACTCACATGTTTTTAGCACTCTATACCATCGGTTTTGTGATCGCTGGTCTAGACAGTCAAAACCAGTGGCCAGTTTGTAACTAGACCAATATTTTTTTGGCCACATTTGATCATGTGTGAAGCCCATATACCAGCGGTTTTTGACGTCCTATAGCAACAGTTATTGAACCGCGGGCGTAGTATCTACTATACCAGCGGCCGATTTTAGTTACCAGCGGTCACTAAAACCGTTGGTAGCCTAAGCCAGCGTCGCCAAAGGCAACGGTTCATGACCGCTGGTGTAGGCTATGCCAGCGGTCGGCTGGACTCTATACCAGCGGTTTCGGCCGCTGGTATAGGCCATTTCTCTTGTAGTGTAGGTTGATTCATCCATCGGCGTGAATGAGTTTTCTGGATTGGGGTGTAACAAAGAGAGAGAGATGATCATGCATGTGTTGAATATAAAGAAGAGGTCGATGAGATAATAGAGGGGGAGAGATCGGAATGTATATGTTGAGTATAAAGGAGAAATTGAGTAGGAAATGATTAAAAAAAACAAAAAGCAGATCAAAATAGGTTGAAAAATCATATGCTTTAAACATGTCGCCATCTAATTCTTGATTTTTTTTCCTTTTCTGTTGAGCAGTGGTTAACCGATGCCTTCAATTAGCTATTATGACTTCAATTTTATGGGCCCCACTTTCTAATGTGGGTTTTGATTTTTAAGTGCCATTAAACATGTCTTACTTTAATGTGCGCTTTTAAGGCAACCAAATTCTAACCATTTAAGGCCCTCTTGTTTAACCTTAAAGGTGGTGCATCAAACTGTTAACATTTGGAGTCATTTAAACACCACCGGCCGATACCGTATAAGTTAATCATTTAAAAACTGATTAACTTTTTGGGGGCCCTCCTCAGACCCGGGGCCCTAGGCAACTGCCTAAGTTGCCTAGTGGTCGGGCCGGCCCTGATAGTGGAAGATGTTGGGTGTATTTTTTTATCTTTATTTTTATTTTTTTGTGCATATGTAACGTCCAGAAAGATAATTTATTATACCCTTTTAAAATTGCAAAAAAAAAAAGTGTATAAATCCTCTAAAATCTCTTTTTCATGCATATATCCCTTGTTTCTTCTAAAAAAATGAGACTTTAATTTACGGTGGCTTAGGGTATCTAAATAACAGATACAATCGTAAATCCTTCACACAGATGACTCCATCTTCAACTTGCAAGCCTCCTGTCAAAATAGAAGGGATCGATCTTCAGACCTATGAAGATCGATCCTTCAATGTTGGCAGCCTATGTGGCAACTAAAAGATTGATCTTTATGCCGATGAATATCGATCCTTCATATGTTGGCAGCCCATATGAATAGTGTCAGAAATTCAATTTCTTTGATTCGATCTATCAAAACTCGTCGGATTAAAATGAAACTTGGAGGGGGATATGCAATTGGAGGTGGGGAATCTATTGGTAATAAGAAATTCAACTTTGGATGACCAAATCTCCGAATCTAAAACAAATTGACGGAAAGCCGACGAAAAACGATGATAACGCAATTTGTTGAATTTGATCTATCAACTGGTGATAGAATCCGACCAAACTTGGAGGGAAGGTAGATTGGCTGGTGGGAGATTCATTCATGCAAAGAAAATCAAGTTTAAATCACGAAATATCATACCTAGGCCAATCTAGTCCGGAAACCGATAAAAATATGGAGTCCATCCGAAGGAATACAGAAACGATTCAATAACAATCTTCTAATCATGGCAAGGAACTAGAATACAAGAATTAGAATCATTCTAAAAGATAAACAACACCAAAACTAGACCCTCGACCCAACACGGTTGGATAGGGTTGGAGGTATGGATCCTCACACTTTATGTCCTTCAAAGCGGAAGAAACAAAGCTTTCTCTTGGATGGACTCCTTGTCTTTCAAGAAACGTAGGAGACGAAGACCTCCTTGGATGGACCTCATGTCCGCCATGAGACAAGTTAAAGCCTTCTTTGGCTAGACCAAGTGTCCACCAAAGAAAGGAGACAAAGACCTCTTGGGGTGGGCCCCGCCGCGTCTATCAAAGACGAAAATAAAGACTCTTAGTCACATGTAGAAGCCTATTCGAGGGGGCAAAGAAAATCACCATATGAGATCGAGGAGAATCAAAGGGCCATTGCTACATCTTGACAACGACAAATTATTTCTCCAAATGGGCAGAAACAGTCACTTTAAAAGGCTTAAAGAGCAAGACAGTGGTACACTTCATCAAAACAGGGTCAATAGATCGCAAATCAAGGCCAACTGAGTCAAACCACAAAATCAGACCCTCGACCTAACACGGTCGAACAGGGTTGGAGGTACGGATCCTCACACTTTATGTCCTTCAAAGCGGAAGAAACAAAGCTTTCTCTTGGATGGACTCCTGTCTTTCAAGAAAAGTAGGAGACGAAGAACTCCTTGGATGGACCTCATGTCCGCCATGAGACAAGTTAAAGCCTTCTTTGGCTGGACCAAGTGTCCACCAAAGAAAGGAGACAAATACCTCTTAGGGTGAGCTCTGTGTCTATCAAAGATGAAAATAAAGACTCTTAGTCACCTGCACAAGCCTATTCGAGGGGGCAAAGGAAATCACCATATGAGATTGAGGAGAATCAAAGGGCCATTGCTACATCTTGACAGCGACAAATTATTTCTCCAAATGGGCAGAAATAGTCGCTTTAAAAGGCGTAAAGAGCGAGACAGTGGTGCACTTCATCCAAACACAAAATCGTTTATCAATTTGGAGTTCTTGCAATGCTCATCTAAGACAATGGCACACCATTCAAAAACAAAAATGTACAAAGGTTATGTACTAAGTTTAAAATCAAACATCACTTTTCTTTGGCACATAACACCGCAGCCAATGGACAACGAAGAAGCATATAATAAAGTTCTTTCCAAACTCCTAAAGAAAGCGACTCAGAAAAATTAGTGGCATGAAAAACTCCTGAAAAACTTGTTGGCATAACGCACTACATTAAGAACTCCAACGAGGGCAACCCCTTATTCTCTGGTATTTAGAGGCGAGGTTGTCCTATCTCTCAAGATGCAAATTTCTTCTCTCAGAGTAGCCTTGCAAGAATACCTGACAGAAGACCAAGCAGCCAAGTTGAAACTTGAAGACCTCAACAACTTGGAAGAAAAACAGTTGGAAGCCCAGCTGAGGTTGGAAATGTATCAAGGAAGAACATCCATAGTTTTTTACAGAAAGGTGAAACATCGTTCCTTCGAAGTAGGAGACTTCGTCCTCGCCGTAGTCCGCCCAATGGTCATCGCCAAAAAAAACTTAGCGAAAATTTGAACCCAAGTGGGAAGGACCATTCATCGTGCATGATGTCTATACCAGCGGGGCATACAAGCTTCATGAGTCTAAACTGATAGCGCACATATACTCTAAATTTATGAGTATTACCTAAAAAACATAGAAAGGAGCCACCATGAGGACAAATTTCAAACACATGCTTCAAGCTTCAGAGTCTAAACTATAAGCAACGAAACTCCAAGCGTTATAAGTGTAAACTACAGGTAGCCCACCTTTATGCATGAGGATGAAATTCAAACACATGCTTCAAGCTTCATGAGCTTAAAATAGCATGCGCGCACGCCCACACACACATCTATTATACAAGAAAGAACGGTTTTTGAAATGTCTTGAACTATAAACATAAAAGATGGTCAAGATTTATCTCATAACAAATCCAACGGCTATAATTCCATCCAAAATATCAAGATTCCCACCAAATTTTGGTTCCCACCAAAAACTCCCACCCAAATTTTCATAACTTCCAAAAATTGCACCTGGTTTTGAAAAGGAGAGAGATAGAGAGAGAGAGAGAGAGAGAGAGAAAGAGAGAGAGAGAGTGGAGAGAGGGAGAGGGATGTACCAGCAACCCATCCCATCCCTCTCTCTCACTCTCTCTTCCCTTATAGCAAACCATCCTTCCCATCTCTCATCCGAGACCTCACTTGGAGAGGAGCTGCTCGCCCAACCCGCCATCGACCTCGCCCAACCCGTCGTCGGCCAAGCGATCCACAATCATCACCCCACGCCTCACCCAACCCAACCCTTCCTCTCCCTCAAACCCCTCACGGTCACCCTCATCCTCCTTCCTCTCCGCCATCAAGCTCAACCCATGCCGCCAACATCATCTCGCCGACGATCTCCGAGCATCCAAACCCCCAACCATTAAAGTGGGCTAAGGGACTCCCCCGGTCGGGATCACCACTTGGATCTTTCTTTCTTTTAAATTCTTGGCCTTCTATTTTTTTCTAATTTTTGTTATGATTTTTGTTCTTTTTTTGATCCAGAAGATGATGGAGTGGATTTCTGACATGTATGTGGTGAAGAGGGATGGGAGGCAGGAGTCGGTATCACACCATCGATAGAGAGCATTTGGGCATCGCAGACGCCGAGTATCACGCCATCGTTCAGATGCCATTGGTGGAGTTCTCTAGGATTTGCAAGGATCTCAGCAGTATCGGCAACACAGGTATCATATCTCTTGACTCTGAGTAAATTCCTAGATTTCTTGGATCTATCTAATAATGGTATATATGTCGTGGTTGTGATTGCGCTTCTCAGTTGTTATTTCGGTATTGAAGTTATCAACGAGGGGAGACATCGGCACAACCAATATAGTGTGCAGACATAACACCACTGTTGACAAGGTACTCTTTAAGGCATATGCTATCAATTTCTGGAAAATTCTCAGAGTAAAAGATACAACGTAGTTCTCTTGGTATTTGGATTCATGCATCGAAGAAGAAAAGCCTGCTTGATAATCAATTGCTTCTTAATCCTTTCTTCTGCAGTATGGAATAATGGGTCCTTCAATTTATCCAAGTTAATTTTCTTTGTCTTAGTTCTTCTGCTTATGAAAACCTGTCTTATTCATGCCTATGTTTACTTGCAGTTCACATTTGTCATAGAATGTTAAGATCATGTTGTTTGTAATTGAACTAATATCAACCTTAATCTGATTCCTTAAATTTTGAATTGAGGCGAGAACTAATATTTTGAAACTTTATATACAGACTGTTGCTTTGCCATAATGAGAGAATACTATACATACAAAGAGTCTTCAATTGTTTTCAGATAACCCAACTCTTAATAGAAAATGATTATGTCTTACTCTTAAAACTAAACAAATAGCCCCTTACTCACTCCAAAATCCTACCATTGATTATGAGATAATGGTACATCTGTTCAATTCCCACCATTGATTATGAGATAACAGAGACACATTGCAATGGAAATTATAAGATACTGATGCATCTGTTTATTTATGTTTTGATGTGTGCCTCTGTCTTCTGTGTTCCATACAAAGTTTGCAATAATGCAAAGTTCTTTTGCTTATGCATGTTCTTTTCCATTCTAAGTTACATCTCACCTTTCATTTGCATACAGGTTGATACACGTCGAAGAGCTATAGAGAAGTTTATGTATTAAGTGAAATCAGAATCTATGTATTTTTTGTTTTCTTTGAATTTGTGGTTTGTGGGGATAATATTGTATTTGAGGAAGTTGTGGTTTGTGTGGTTTGTGGGGGACAAGGTTTACCCCGGGGACAACGTTCGTCCCTTTTATACTGTGATTTAATTTATGTATTTGAGGAATGTTATGGAATTATCTCATTTAGCCCTCGGTATAATGGAGGTTTTGCCGAAATTTTCGTTTAGAAACCCTAACGGCATGTTTGGTTCACACAAGGAATGGGAATGGGAATGGTCAATTCCCGGGTCAAATCCCATTCCCATGTTTGGTTGGCACTTAACGTCAGGAATGGAATGCTTCATTCCTGACAACTTGGGAATAGGCCAATCCCATCTCATACCTCAGACTGGCCCATTCCGTTCCAGAAGATCGGGAGATAAGCACATACAATTACTAATCTACCCTTTGATCGGAGTCTCTCTCCCCGCGATCTTCTAATTTCCTCGCGTTCTCCCTCCCTGCGAAACCTCTTCCGAGGAAACCTATCTCGAAGCGCAGATTGTGGCTCCGACGTCTTCTCGATCCCGATTTGTTGGTGGTCATCGGCGGAGGTACGACCTTTCTCTCTTCCCCTCTTCTATGTTCTTCTTCTCCCTCCCCGTCCCTCTTCTCCTCCCCTCTTTCTCTCCTCCTACGGCGTCCTCTCTCCCGAGCTCTCTCCTCCTCCGGCTCCGGCTTTCCATCATTTGGAGCCGCCTTGATCTCTCGGAGCTTTTCCTCCGCCTCGTCGGCATGCGGCCATGGCGCAGGGTCGGCATCGAAGTGCGTGTGCGCACCGGCAACGCACGCGAGGTCGTTCAAGTCCAAGCCAATAGGGTAAACTCCCATGGCCTCTCTCCACCCCCAGCCTTCCACCGTCTCCGGCACAAGGTAAACTCCCATGGCCTCTCTCCACCCCCAGCCTTCCGCCGTCTCCGGCTCCTCCACCTACACTGTGAGGCAGTATACCTGGCTTTCAAGTAGACATGGTATATTTAACCCAAAGTTTGGATCGATCCAGGATGTCAAAATTTGGGTTTCTTACGGCTTGGATCAATCCAATATGAGTTTGGATCGATCCAAGATGTAACAGAAAGTCACGACTCTCTGGAACAAGCTTCTGGATCGATCCAGTATGAGTTTGGATCGATCCACATATCTTTGGATCGATCCAATATAGGTTTGGATCGATCCGAAACGTAACAGAGAGTCATGGCTCACTGGAAAAGGGTTGGGGATCGATCCATTATAGGTCTGGATCGATCCACATATTTTGGATCGATCCAATATAGGTTTGGATCGATCCGAAATGTAACAGAGAGTCATGGTTCTCTGGAAAGGGCTTCTGGATCGATCCGAACATGGTTGATTCTGTGTAATTGATATCTTTTGGCCCGAAATCGATGCAACTTTCCTCGTAAGCTCTTGTACTTGAAATCATATGAAAAGACATTAAAAATGCATTGCTTGAGAGCTAACAAAGCCCAGTTGAATGGGTGAATTATGCATATTTTGTGACTTATAACTTATGATTCAGTAGAAAACATTTTTAGTTGATTTAATATTCTTCTAGTGAGTAGTAAATGCTTATCTTGGGTTACTAGTGGTAATTTAATATTCTTCTAGCCTTCCTTCATGTTCGTAATGTCTATATCTAGCTGAGATAATGGTAGTTTCAATTCCCAGTTTTATTAGAAACAAAATGAGTTAATTTAATCGCAAACTGATCCATTTAAATCCTCTGTTAGGAACATGACCAGAAGGTTCATGCATTGTGTTCATGCATCTCTAAGTAGAAGGTTCATGCATCTTATATTTTCGTATTTTTTCAGGACAAGCAACTACTTCAGAAGTACTAGACTGTTGTGGTTTCTGGTGCTGCTCCCTTTCAGCATCTCCCAGTATTTCAATTCATTGCAATTTCACTTCTTTATTTGCGGTAAAACAATTTTGCATCTATACTTGTGTACTTATGATTAGAAGTCACAGTGTGATATTATTAGATTGTCTCTGACTATAAGTCATATGCAGCTATGGCTCGTTTGAATTTGACAACTAGAAACTTGATGCTCAGGAGAAAGTATGCAGCTGTCATTTCTACATGGAATCAAATTCTCTACCTAGTAGAGCTACTTTTAAATCTTCTTTTTCTAGGTGCATCACTTTATACTACAAGAGTTAGAAACAAGTCTTATAACTTGGACTTTGCGATTCAGAAAGCTCACATTCACGATTTAGTTTATGCAAGTGAACGGACTTACATTGAGCAGCTTAGAATGGACAAAAAGACTTCCGAAACTTTGTGCTACATGGTAGATACTATAGTGGGGTTAACAGCAACAAAGCACTTGCAGATTAATGAGCAAGTTGCTATGTTTTTACACATTCTTGCCCATCATGTGAAGAACAGAGTGATTAAATTTCGGTTTATGCACTCGGGAGAAACTATTAGTAGACATTTCAATAGGGTTCTACATGCTGTGACCCGATTACATGAACAGTTGCTAAAAAAACCAGAGCCAGTACCGGTTGACTCCACAGATGAGCGATGGAAGTGGTTCAAGGTATAAAATTGAGTTATAAATTACTATTCAAGATTTTTAATTATAATTCTGAAGGGTGCATCTCTTTGAATTGTAGAATTGTCTTGGTGCGTTAGATGGGACACATATCAATGTAAGAGTACCTATAAATGACAGAGCAAGATACCGCAATAGAAAGAATGAGATTTCCACAAACGTGTTAGGTGTTTGCTCACCGAATATGGAGTTGATATATGTTTTGCCCGGTTGGGAGGGTTCAACCGCAGATGGAAGGGTGCTTCGCGATGGATTGAGTAGACCAAATGGTTTAAAAGTTCCTCAGGGTAAGAGTGTAATCAAACTCTTCATTAATTATTTAACATCTTACATATGTATTAATTTTTTAATAACCAATATGATATCTAGGTTGTTACTATTTGGTTGATGCAGGATATACAAATTGCAATGGATTTTTAGCCCCTTACAAAGGAATAAGATATCATCTCAATGATTGGAGACAAGGACATCAACCTCGATTTGCTGAAGAGCTTTTTAACATGAAGCACTCATCTGCTAGAAATGTCATTGAGAGATGTTTTGGCTTGTTGAAGATGCGGTGGGCAATTTTAAGGAGTCCTTCATTTTATCCAGTTAGAACACACAATCGCATAATTATTGCATGTTGTCTATTGCATAATCTTATAATGAAAGAAATGAATGAAGACCCTTTGGAACCCGAGTTAAATCGTCAAGCTGCAGCTAATGATGTTCATGGTGATCCAATTAGCACAATTGAAATCAGTGATGCATGGAGTAATTGGAGAAATCAATTGGCGGAGGATATGTTCAATCAGTGGAGAGCATCAAGAAATTAGAGATGTTTTTGTATTCAACCAATGTTATTTGCATTGTTTATTTGTATTAGTACTATTGACACTAGTACTTTTGGATAATGTAATCTGAACTTGATGCTTGAAATGCTATTTTGAACTTGATGCTTGTGTCATATAAAGTTGCAAGTGATGCTATTTTGTGTATGTTATAAAGTATATATGATTTTCTATTTCCTTAGGTATATGCTTATATTTTGTTATCTGGTTGATATTTGATAGTCATGTCTCAAGGAGATAAGCACAAATGGACTGATGAAGAGGACACCATACTTATTGCTGCATTGCTGGATTTGTATAACAAGGGCACTCATAATGCAGATAATGGGTTCAAAGGGGGATATTTAATAATTTTAGAGGCTGCCGTCAAAGAACAATTACCCAATGCTGGAATAAAAGGAAAGCCACACATAGAATCAAGGTTAAAAATTATGAAAAAAGACTTTTCAATTGTCTATGACATGATTTATGGTACAAATACCAGTGGATTTGGTTGGGATCCTGTCAACAAATATGTGGTAGCTGAGCCAGTTGTTTGGGATGAATATATCAAGGTAAATTTACCTTAAGCTCAATGGAAAGTCAACTATTATTATTAGTTTTGTAGTAATGTTTTCTATGGTACTTACATATCATTTTAAATTTTTGCAGAGTCATAAAAGAGCAGCTAATTTCAGACACAAGAAATTAGACCACTTTGAAACACTGTGTGTAATCTTTGCCAAGGATCGGGCAATGGGAAAAGATGCAGAGGGACCTGCTGATGTGGTTGAGGAAAATTGGGAAGAAGAAATTGAAAACATTGATGAAAGTCAATATATACCACCTTACAATACCGATTGGTTTGTAGAGGAGAATGTACCAATGTCTACAAGTCATGCCACCATATTTGCTTCTCAAGTAGATGTAAACATGTGCTCTACTCATGTAGACATTGGCAGTCCAAGTGAAATTACTTCCTCTCGGGTAAAACAGCGAAAGAAGTCCAATACGGGAGCTGAAGTTATTGAGGCTATTCATCAAGTTGCTTCAACTATTGGTTCCAAAATTCAGCATGCAACTCATGAACTTAGCCAAGCTATAGGTACTGACAAGTTACTTCTTGAGAGGAAGGATAAATTTTTTTCTGAGCTACAGAAATTGGAAGGATTGAATGAAGATGAGAGAGACGATGCTGGATACAAAATGGGTGCAGATGATACACTTATTTCCTATTTTTTTAGCCTTCCAATGGAACAAAGAGCCCGATATGTCAAGTGATACCTCGACTGGCATTGAATGAAGTTGCTCATATCAATTTTGGACATATTTGATCTTTTATCATATTATTGTAGTTAATTTATGCCAAACATAAACTTGGTTGTAGTCAATTTTAAATGCGTTAAGTGCTATTGGCTTTAGCTTTAAATGCTTTTGTATGGACTTATTATGGATTTTGTTAAACTTTTTGTGGCTAATTAAGTGGATTTAAATGTTGGAATGCTAAATCTGTCTATCTACGTTGTATGTTATGGTTTCTGTAAATGCACTTCCACATTTCATGATATATCACTCAACTGGAAAAGATACCTAGTTGGTCATGTGGTATCAACTAACCACCCGATACTCCACTCCCTGGTGTTATTCACACCTATCAGCAGCTTCTCAGTGAAGGTAGAGCTCCATATCCAGTTCCAGTTTACATTGTTGAAGGTCCGCTTGAAGAAGAATTGACTTGGACTGCTGGAGATCGTTATGATATAGCATATTATCTCATGCTTCTTCATGCTAATGAAGAGCATATCTTCAGCCTTTGTAAAACCATGTTCAATGCCTTCTCTTCAACTCATGATCCACTTGACTACCCCATGATTTGGCATATCTTCAACGAGTAATGAATGCTTCTCATTTGTTTTAAAATTACGTTAGACCTGGATTCATATATTTGGAAATGGCATGAGTCCTATTTGAACCAAGTTTCGTGATTTGAACCAAGTGTCGTGTTTCGTTGTTGTTTTTTTATTGGTACGTGACCCATTTAAAAATGTGTGTATTGTATAATTTGTTCAGCTTAGATCACTTGCATCTACAATTTTCTCCCATCGTAGAAACAACAAAGAAAACAAAGGGAGGGTATTTTAGTTATATGTATTTCATTCCTATTCCATTCCCAGGCTTCTGTTTGTATACCAAACATGGTAATGCTTCATTCCCATTCCCAATTCTGATATCAAAAAATCACCTTTGTAATAGACCATTCCTAATCCTAATCCCATTCCATTCCCATTCCTAATCCCATTCACATTTCCATTCCCATTCCTTGTGCGAACCAAACATGCCGTAAATATTTTGTGTTGCATTACATGAGTGTTGTTTCGTAGACACGGGCATTTACTAGTATCTATATATTCAAAGCCCTATGAATAAAAAACATAGATAACATATTTCTATAAAGATAGGTCTCAAAGCATGGCATGCTCCATGTGAAATATCTCAAAGGTTTAGAACTACAAAAAAATAAACCGCTTACAAGAAGAAAGGAAGTAAAACTCCCACACTTCATCAGTGTAATCTAAACAGACATCCCACTACCTATTTGTTACCGTAAAAAATTGGCAGATTTTTGGGTCAAAACGATGGTCAAAATTGGCACATGGTGGGACTTAACCATATGAGATCATGGGGGAGCAACATGGAGGATGACCACCGAAATCATGCAGATCATGGGTAGCAACCACCAGAGGTCATGGGATCATGGAAAATTATTCTCTTGAGAGTTGTCTAAATAGCTTGTGGAAGAAGAGAATAGGAACACGAACACAACCCATCAATAAAATCTTCTTATTTTGCCTACTGTTTCTTTTACCTAGGAGTAGCATAACCAACACTCTTTCTACCTAGGAGTAGCATAACCAACACTCTTTCTACCTAGGAGTGCCACATTCAACTCCTATAGCCATTACTTCTTCTACCTAAGAGTAGCATAACCAACACTCTTTCTACCTAGGAGTAGCATAACCAGCACTCTTTCCACCTAGGAGTAGGAGTAGCCATAATCTGCCTAGGAGTAGGAGTAGTCTTCAACCTCCCATAGAAGTAGCTACAACCATTACATAGACCTATATCTGGAACTTCCAAAAGTCCTATTAATTGAGGCACGACAGAGCCTATCATCCTTCTGATCTTCTCCCTGCGCTACTATTGGCACACCTCACGTGCCAACCGACCACGCGCCCATCCCGGGCGCACCCTGTTGTGTTCCCATATTTTTTCATAGGAGGACGTCGACGCCGAGTGAGTTGCGTGGGATAAAGACCTCTCGTGGCTTCGAGCAATACCCACCCTCGAATGTTTCATAGGAGTTGAATGTGGCACTCTCATATGAGATCACCTCGATCACCCTCTGATGACCCGGGAGGACGTCGATGCCAACATTGCAGAGCCTCCATCTCCATCATCGTACATCGAGCTCCTCGAGCCTCCAATCTGGTTGGTGGGTAAAGCAAAGAAAAGAAAATGGGGGGCCTGTAAAATCGTGGGAGAAGAACAGAGCTTAAGCTATGTGACTTAACACATTTGAACATGCTCATGACAAAGAAGAGGAATAGAGCCTCTTAAAACTATGGATCCATCCCTCCCCATCACGATCGCCGTGTGCGTCGACGTTCTCAATCCCTTGGGTTTCAAATCCCTCTTCGGCGGGGCTCTTCGGCATCAAAGCCCCACATTCTCGTCCACAACACCGGCGTCCTTGACCCCAAGTAACCCCCGATCACCACCACCGTCGTAGAGGAATGGGGTCACACCCTCCACATCAATGCCCGTGGGGCGTTCCTGTGTTGCCGGGAGGCGGCGAACCACCTAATCCAGGGCGACGGGGGCAGGATTGTGGTGGTTACGATGACGTTCGTCGAGACGATACGCCCAAGGTAAAGTTGGTGGAGTAGAGACCATGGCGAGGCCGATGGCGAGAATGACAACGACGCTTGTGAAGCTCTACTATGAGAACAAAGGTGTGGAGGCCATAGCGAAGGAGTAGAAAGGAACGCTAACGGCGCTACGAATCTCGAGGTCTAGGAGGAGCGGTACTCGTCGACATCCGAACAGAGCTCTACCTTGGCGTCTTCGACGACCTCGGCCTCGATATCCGACCCCAGCGACCTCGATGACCTCAGCCTTGACATCCAAGGTAAAGCTCCGACCCCAGTGACCTCGATGACCTCGACTTTGACATTCGAGGTGAAGCTTCCACCCCAGTGACCTCTGCAACCTCGGAGTCCTCGTTGACCTCAGCAACCTCGGAGAAGCCCGACCTTGGTGACCTCAGAGTCCTTGGCGACCTCGGCCTCGACATCAGAAGTGAAGCTCTGACGACCTCGGCATCGACATCCGATGTGAGGACCCGTCCCTCTATTCCTGTGGCTCGTTGTGGACCGCAAGGGCAATTTGGTAAATTGCACCTTGATGGTTTGTTTCACACCCGCGTGTGCACACACAGGCCTTGCTTTGGTGTATGTGTTTGAATAGAATGGCTAGGTGGACCCGGGATCGGAAGATCTCAGGTCGGGCGCGTAGAAGCTTGCTTTTGGGCAGTTTGCGGCTCGTGAGCGATCGATCGCTCCTAGCAGCGATCGATCGGACTCGTGAGTGAGTCGACGCTGTTTTCCTCCGCGAGGACGGCCGTCGTGGCCGTCACTCCCTTTGTCAGGGAGGTGATGGCCTCTTCCCCTTTTCCCCGGCATTCCCGGCTTTCCCCCAGACTTTTCTTCTTCTTCCCTTCCTTCTCTTCTCTTCTCCTCTTCTTCCTTCTTTCTCTTCTTTCCCGCGGTGCTTTGTTTCCTCTGTTCTCCCTGGCAGCCATCTCCTTCGCCGCCGTTCTTCCTCCTCCGGCCACCATTTTGGGAGCTTGAAGGCTCGTTGGAATCGTGGCGGCGTGAGGACAATCCCTGACGTGGGTTGGAGCTTGGTTAGCAGCTGGTTAGTGAGCGATCAACCAAGGAATCAGCAGTCTCGGTAGGTGTTCTACCTACATACACTGTTTAATGGGATTCTCCAAATCTAACCGTTGGATCTTGATGATCTTCATGTATTAGATGTATCTTGCCTAGTAGAATTTCTGTTTTAAGTTTCATGATCTTTGGATGAGTTTTGAGTAGGATTTATGCGTGATTAATCGCGGATTTTCCGATTTTCTGCTGTTTATGAAGAACAGCCGGCTTGCGGCGAGTTTTCTGGCTTATGCGAGCATGATCTTGGGGTTTGTTGAATACAAGAGTTGTAGATCTCTGCGTTAGCTCTCCATTCCATCTTATTTCGCATTTTTCCGAATTTCCTACGAATTGTTATGAATTGATTACCGTAGGGCTGCGTTGCAGTAGTTAATTGGTAAATTAGTTTCATTAGTGGTATTGATTAACGTTTTCCCGTTAATCTAACCGTTGGATGAATATATTTTGGATATGTTGATCCATGCATATTGATCTACTGGACGTCGGATCGACGGATCAAATAGCTGCTATGTAGAGAATGTTGTTCTTGTTCTTGGGCCTTCTGTGTTGGGATCGATCGGACTGCGAGTCCGATCGATCGGACTACTTAGTGGGATCGATCCATGCTAGTTGGATCGATCCGACTTCAGGCTGGATCGATGCATGGGTATGCTGGATCGATCCAGGTTGCACCAAGATGGTCTGTTCATTGAGGGTTGTCGGATCGATCCATGGGGTACGTTTGGATCGATCCAGGGTTTTGCCAGGAACAGTATCTGAGGGCAACAGGGAATGGCATGTTAGTGATATTGCTATAACTGATGTTTGTTTATATTGTTATATTATTTGCTTGCTTATACTGTCTTGTTTGTTGCATGCTTTACTGTTTTACTTATCTACTTTACTGCTTGATTATCTGTCTGTTAATATTGCTATTTTTCCTGCCTGTTTATTCTGTTTTATAATTGTCTTGCTTTCCTGTGCATTAGAGGCATGTTAGGCTAGGGCGTGGGTTTGGGGTTGTCCCTAGTACTCCAGTATCAATAGCTAAGTGGTGGCTGTCGTTACCCCGGCATGGGTGTCCTACTGGTGTCGTCATTGTCCACCCTGTGTCTGGGATTATCGGAGAAAGCCCAACCCTTGAACGGTGGCCATCGGAGGGCGTACTATGGACAGGAACCCTAGGGGTATCGAAGGGATTTGTGGGCTCTCTGGTTGGCTCTGAGCTTTTGATTTGGAGTTTAGGGGTTGTATGGACTCTGTGCTTTGAGTGCAGGGAGATGGTTGTCGTAACCACGGTTGTTCCGCCAAGTGTGGAGGTCCCGCTTGGAGAGGAATGTCCTACGGGTAGCATCATGTCCACCCTGTGTCAGGGACTGTCGGAGGAGGACCACCCCTGAGCAGTGGCCATCGGAGGACGTACTTTGGACAGGTGCCCTTCGGGTTATTGACGGGATTTATGGGGTCCTTGGCAAGCCTTAGCACTTGGCACAGAGTTAGTACGGTTGGAGTCGCCTTCCTTGTGTGTGTCAGTAGAACCCTACTGAGCTTTTGCTCATTCCTACCTTGACCATGATGTTTGCAGGTGCGGGTACCAGCTCTTCCCCTGTGGCTCCCCGGTGTTCATCCTGCGACAGCGCGTCGCCCGCTGATCATGTTTGAGGGCCAGGAGGGTTTTTTTGTAGTGTCTTTGCGGAGGCCCCGGATGTTGTTTTTCTTTTTGGATAATTGTTAATACTGTAATTTTGTATAACCCGGTTATATGTAAATATAGTTTTGGCATAGTAATTGTTAGATTACTGTTGTCCTTTGTTTATTCTTGTACCTGTTCCGCCGGCTTGCTGTCAGTAGATGTATGTTCTTCCCCCTCGTGTTCCGGTCCGGGTGGGTTTCCTGGGTCGGGGCGAGACATCCGAGGTGAAGCTTGATAAGTCACTAATTATTCATAATTAAAGCCCTTAAATTACCTTTGTTAGGCCTAGAGTAGTTGTATTTAAGAGTTTGTTAGTTGATTTCAGGTTTAATCATGTTTTGAGAAGAAATGCAAGAAATTCAGCTAAAATGACTAAATAAACTGCTTCGTCGACCGTCAGTAATATATTCGCCAAATATTTTACAAAGATCTAAATATTCTGAAAATTTGAAACGTGATAGCAGACATCAAGATCTACAACTTTTATGTTGGACACTTTGCGAGAATCCTGATGGATCGATTCCAGTTTGGAAGAAGATCATGATACAGAGCTGCTGGAAACTGGTCCGTCGATGATCAGGAGAATATTCGCCAGATATTCTACATAAGTCCGAATATTATCAACTCTTTGGGGAAGGACAGAAGACTTCCTAATCTACATCTTTCCTGTTGATTATATTTCCAAATTCCGGACGGGTTGAACCCAGTCACGACCAGAAGAGGCTGTCAGAATTAAACTAGGAATTCCGAGTTGCACTAGCGGTCCAACTCAATTTAGCCATAACCATAATTCCGGGATTAAGGGGTTTTATTATAAAAAGGGGTTATTCCAGCAAAACTTCTTATCTTTTTGTCAATCTTTGGAGGAGGAAGAAGAAGAAGGAGAGGATGTGGATGGTGACAGCTTCCTATTCCAACCCGATGGCTTTCATCCAAAAGATGAGTTGCTAATTATTGTACTTAGGATTATTCATGAAACCCTAGTGTAGTTTTGGTTTTTCTTTAGTTGGATTCTTGTGAACTTCTCGATGCATGATCTCATGAATATGGTTTTATTATTAATAGAGTTGAGGGAACAGAGTTTCTTGACGTATTTTCAGTCCTACATGATTTCTGTGATTGATTGTAGAGATTTATGAGATGGTTTTCATGAAGTTATTGGTTTGCCTTTGAGATAAGCTATGCTACGCGAAGATAGGTTGTGCCACGGTCATTAGGAGTAGTATAATTTAATATAATCGTAGGACCAAAGACAATCTATGCCAAGCAAAGATAGGTTATGCCATTGGGAACATTAACTTTCTTTTAGGGATTCATGTGAGCTTGTAGCCATATGATCCATAATGTTGAGGGAAGGGAATAAGATGATAACTAGAGAAGACTAATAACGAAACTATGGCGGATTGAGTAATTCCTAAGTCACTTATCCATTGATTCAAATTGATCAACCTTTTATTTATTTTATTTATTAGTTTAGATAACTCTATTTTATCTTTGATTCTTTTCCTTAGTTTTAGGGTTTTGAGAATTGATTTTGATTTCCAACGTTTTCCCTGTGGATCGACTCCTGACTTCACCGCTATTCTACCTAGTAGTGTAGTGATTGAATAAGGATTATAAATTTATATTTGATTGAGTTTGCAACGTTTTAACGACGACGTTTGTAAGCGATCAATGCTCCGACCCTTGGCGTACTCGGCGACCTAGGAGAAGCCCGACCTCAGCAACCTCGGAGAAATCCGACCTCGGCGTGCTTGGCAGCCTCGGAGAAGCCCGACATCTGCAACCTCAGAGAAGCCCGACCTTGGCGACCCCGGAGAAGCACAACCTCTACGAAGGTCGACCTCGGAGCCTTCGGTGACCTCAGCGATCTCGGGAAAGCCCAACCTCCGCAGAGGCCGACCTTGGAACCCTCAACACCCTCGATGACGTCAGCGAAGCAGAGGAGATCATGAATGGTAGCGAAGCAGAGGAGCCGGAACGGTGGCGTTCGCTGGATGTGGATCACGGCGAACCGAGCCATGATCGAGATTGGAGCTGGCTAAGGGGGCTTCGCGGACGACCTCTGGTGCTCCTCGAGATCCTTTGGCCGTCCAGGGAGATTAGAAAATTGCCACATGGCCGTGAGGACATCCCGATCACTCACTCGAGGCTCCGAGTCCTGGCTCGAGCTCATCATCAAAGCTTACGAACCCTGCCTCTAGGAGTCACGCCTCCTCTATTAGATCATGTGATCAAGCCTTGGATTGGTCTAGATCTAGTGGCCATCAGTTGATACGCAGCATCCAAGTCTCGAGCGCTTCCCTCATCAATCCAATCGAATATACTTCTTTGTCGTAAGACTTATCATGACACTAAGCTCGATGACATTATTTTTCCATGTGTTTTCAACTCAAACCGAAAAGGGGGGGGCATTATGTTACCACCAAAAATTGGCAGATTTGTGGATAAAAAAGATGGTCAAAATTGGCACATGACGGAACTTAACCATATGAGATCATGGGGGAGCAACATGGAGGATAACCGCCAAAATCATGGAGACCATGGGGAGCAACATGGAGAGCAACCACCAGAGGTCATGGGATCATGGGAAGTTATAATCTTGAGAGTTGTATAAATAGCTTGTGAAAGAAGAGAACATGAACACAAACACAACCCATCAATGAAATCTTCTTATTTTGCCTATTGTTTGTTCTACCTAGGAGTAGCATAACCAGCACTCTTTCTACCTAGGAGTAGGAGTAGCCATTAATTTGCCTAGAAGTAGGAGTAGTCTTCAACCTCCCATAGAAGTAGCTACAACCATTACATAGACCTAAATTTAGAACTTCCAAAAGTCTTCTTAATTGAGGCACGACAGAACCCATCATCCTTATGATCTTCTCCCTACGCTATGGTTGGCACACCTCATGTGCCTGGCGACCATGCACCCATCCCGGGCGCACCCTGTTGTGTTCCCCTGTTTTTGTAGGGAACACTACTACATCATATGAAGAAAGCAAATACATCTCAAAATCACCATGTCTGTGAGGACCTGTCCCTCTATTCATAGGTCGACCGCTTGGATCGAGCCCGTGGCTCGTTGTGGACCGCAAGGGCAATTTGGTAAATTATGCCTTATCGGTTCGTTTTACACCCGCGTTGTACACACACAGCCTCTGATTGTTATTTGTATTTGATTAGATTCTCATAGGTGTTCTCGATCAGAAGATCGGAGCTCGATCGGAAGATCGGAAAGGATCGAGATGGGCGGTCAGATCGCGACCACTGTACCTGGTCGGCTACTGTAGCGAGTCGGTACTGTAGCTATAGTAGGTCGGCTACTGTAACTACAGTACCGTGTATAATACCCCCTCTCTCTTCTCCTTCTTCTCTTTTTCTCTCTTTTCCCCTGTTTCCGGCTGAGTCTTCTCTCCCTCCATTCTCTCTCCTCTGGCCACCAAAGTGAGTGTTTGTGGGCTCGATGGATTCTTAGAAGCGTGAGGAAGATCCCTGGTTTGGTTTCATTCCGGATTGGTGCTCAGATTTGTGGGATTCAGCCGAGGAAAGCGTATAATCGGTAGGTTTCTATGTTACGGTTTATTTGGGTGTTTGCTTGTTGTTTATTTGATTTGTTCTTCACGTAAGTGTACTGGATGATGTATATGAGACTGAGTAACATCTATTTAAAGTTTGGTAGGAATTCGATTTGATTTAACATGGATTTGAGCATGTTTTCATGGAGGTTTTCTCGGATTTTACTGTTCTAATCAGAACAGTGGTGTTCTAGCTTTGATATAGAACCGTACGTGTATGATCTAAGTTTATGTTATACATAGAAGTTGTATATGGATGAGTCAGCTGCCGATTGCAAGTGGTTTCATGAATTTTGGAGCTATGTGGAATTGCTGGTGAATTATTTGAGCCGGCTGTGCAGGAACAGGGCAGCCACCTTAATCCGAGTATTTAAGTGGTTTTTAATTGTTTGATTGAGCTGATTTTTGGTAGGAATGATCTCAGTGGTCTTTAGATGAGATCTTCAATGTTTGGTTTTAATCCAAATTATGTTTAATAACATTTTCATTTAGATTGTTAAATCTAGAGTTTTACCGAAATTACACGTTTTAATCTACTATAGTTTATCCGATTGATCCAGATTTTGACTATGTGATTTCGGGTATGCCGTTGAGTGGGCATATCAAGTTTCACATCAATCAGACGGTTGGATTGATGATTATGGTTTTTCCAAAGATTATAAATCATGTACTTAAAGTTGATAAATTGGGTTGCTTTTTATTGCTTTATATAAATGTTATTATATCATAGTAGACCTTGTGCTTGGCATGTTCACCCTTGGCGAGCAGTGTGCTGCGCCTAGCCCTTTGTATAATGCTTGGCATCGTGTTGCATGTCTGAACTGTTTATATATGTGTATGATCATACATAACATTGATTGTGCATTAGTTGCATGGTTAGGGTGTGGGCGATCCGTGGGTCGCCGTCCCGAGGCTGGAAACTCGGATTTAGCCCTAGGACCCGGTTTGAATTGTGGTGTCCAGTCGAATTCGATGATAGGCCTAGATGACTGTACACCTGTTGCTTGATAATTGTAGAGGTCGTGTCAGCGTTGTCGTGCCCCGACCCGCGAAAGCCCAACTGGGTCGGGCCACGCGAACCGGAACCTAACGAAACGCGAAAAAAGACGGCGAGGGTTCCCTAATGAGTGCATGAAAGTGCACTCTGAACAGTCTTATAACCACCTCAATTGCTAGATTATTATCCTTAATCAACATCTTTACTACTATTTTTATGTCTATAGGTTGCTTCACATAGTTGTTTGAAAAATGCAGGAAATTGGAGCTAAAAGAAGCTGAAAAGAGTATATGGATCAACTTCAAAAATTAAACTGTACCTGCTCATGACGAACTAGATGATGTGCCATATATGGTTGGAAAGTTCTTGAAGTCTAGATTCTGGAGAATTTTACGGTTCGTGATTCCGAGTTTCCTAGAGGAAGTTACGGCAATTTTAGTACCAATGGCGCAGTTTGGATGACAAAACAGTAAATACGCTGGAAAATCCGATCGATCCGACACCTAGAGTCCGATCGATCCGACTATGCAGAAACCTAACAGAACACATATTTTTCAGTTGTACACAGTCCGATCGATCCCTCCATCCATCCTGCTGAGTCCGATCGATCCGACACCCATAGTCCGATTGATCCGAGTCGGGCGTAGCTAGAAATTGAAGATTTTGATGAGTCAGATCGATCCTACACCTAGAGAGGGATCGATCCTACTTTCCCAGTGAAGAAAATCAATGGTTTAGATCTAATCCGAGGATGGAGAGACTTTGGGGCTATAAATAGGAAATTGAAGATTTTCAAAGGAAGAAGATGAAGGAATATCCATCCATGGCCGAGTAATTCGCGGGCATGGCGGACGGATGATCTAGCGAGGATTAGGTCTTCTTCTCCAACAATAGTTAATAGTTTTAATCTTTATTGTTAAACTCTTTTCTATGTATTGGATCTTCAAAGATTATTTTCAGATTATAGATTTCTATGTGGATGATTAATATTATGAATCCAGTCATGTTTCTTTCATGATCTTATAATCCCATAGTTATCTCTTTTGATTCTCCTACCGAGTCTCACGAGACCTTTGCTATGCATTGCCCGTAATAACAGCTGGTATTGTGTATTCTTAGGAATCTGGTAAGACAAGGTTGGGACTCTATCCCGTGAAATCTTTGCTATGCATTGCCGATTGTGAGAGTTGGTATTATGTATTCTTAGAGACCCGGCTAGATAAAGTTAGGGCTTTGTCCCGATGAACTTTTGCTGCGCGTTGCCTGTAGTGACAGCCGGTATCGTGTATTCTAAGGTTTGGGTTGAATGAAGTTAGAACTATAATAAGGAAGAACCAGTCGTAGGAAGAGACATTCATATATTTTGTTAGGTTTATAGTTCCATATCTTCCGGTTAAGGTGATTGGGATGTGAATCCCTTAACTGAGTATTATATGAACCATTGAGATGAGAAGAACCTAAATCCGAGTGAAGTAATTCCTGAAGCCTAGCCTCATTCAAATCTTAATTTCTTTCGTTAACTTTATCTTATCATTGCATCTTCGATCTATTTTCTTAACTTTTACGCTCTTGATTGTTTTCGATATATTGTTATCTGTGTTTCTGGATCTTTCCTGCTTGTCTCTCTGTGAGTTCGACCTCTCTTATGTTGTACTGCACCGCGACCGCTGTGCGTGACACATTTGAGCGATATCATTCCCTCTAACCTATTGGTCTCCCTAACAATTCACCAAAAGCACCCTCAATTAAAAGACATTAATTTAATGAAACCTCGAATCAAAGATTACAAACCCAAAAAGATTTAATATATATATCCTCGGAGAGGGGAAGATCCAAATACAACATTACTCCTGTAGGAGACTAACTAACATAAGGTATAAAAGCAGTAAAGATCGCCACCTCTCAAAGTCCACCAGGCGCCGCCGCACCGCCAACCATCTGCCCGGTAGGGGCCACAGAAGAAGAACTGACGCCTGCACCTGCAAAACGCAGCCCGGGTAGGTGTGAGCACTAAGCTCAGTAGGGTTCTACACTACGACACATAGAAGGGAGAGGAAAACGCAACAGTGTCGCCCGCAAGTAGAACCTGGGTGTATACAGGGGTCCCATAACCCCACCGCGTCTCCCTGAGGCCCACGATCATGGTCTTCCAGCCGGGCAGGTCACATGTCAGGTCACACTTAGTAGCAGGAAACAACACTGCTGACTCTCAACAGGACACAGAACACTGTTTGGTGGGAAGAGACACCACTGAGTAGGCAACTCCACTACTCAAGAGTTAAGAACACCGGATACCGGCTACACCTCAGATCCGACTCGAGGCCGACACGACCTCTACAATCATCAAGCAACAAGTGTACCAGTCATCTAGGCCTATCATCATGTTTGACTGGACACTACAATTCAAACATGGTCCAAACTACCCAACCTCGGTCCTAGGGCTAAGTCCGAGCTTCCAGCCTCGGGACGGCGACCTACAAATCACCCACACCCTAACCATGCAACTAATGCACAAATCAACAATGCATGCTATGAACATACACAAACAGAAGATAGATATGCAACAGTATGATAAGGCATCATATAAGTCAACTGGATCGCTGCAGCGGTACTACCGACCGCTGCCAGCCGATCCGCAAGGGGTCCCGGCATTACGACGGTACCGCGACCGTCAACCGCGGACTCCTGCAACGGGAAACAACCCCGAAAACGATGATGAACAGTAAACATATAGTATTATAATCCGAAATATAATATTATATTCAAAACACCAAAACCTCTACTTAGAGGCTAATTGATCCCGTCGATCCGACATCCAAACGACGTCGGATTCAAGATCCGACTTAGCCATCAGTAGATCTACATACCGGGATCAACATATCCAAAATCCATAATCATCCAACGGTTGAATTAACGCGAAAAAATTAATCAAAACTACTAAAAATAGACCATAAAACACCACCAGCCAGCTTTGGGAACAGCCGAACAGCTTCAAACCAGCTTCAGATCAACCTCGTCGCAGGTCACGAGAAAACTCACCAAAATTCGTAGCAACATCGGAAAAATACGAAATAAGCTGGAATGGAAAGATAACTCAGAGATCTACAACTCTTATGTCATTATAAGTCAATATCATGTACGTATCGGCCGAAAACCTCGCCGCAAGCCGACTGTTATTCAAGAACAGCATAAACCGGAAAATTCGAGATTAATCATGCATAAATGCTACTAAAATCTCAACCAAAGATCATGAAACTTATATCAGAAATTCTACTAGGCAAGAGGAAGCCAACAATACAAAGATCAACAAGATCCAATGGCTAGATCTAGAGAACACCCCTAAACAACTCACGTAGGTAGAACACGTACCCGAAACGCACTCCTCGGCTTTCAAGTGTGAGTTTTGGCTTGCACAGGTGGGATTCGTTGGACACGTGGTGTCAGTAGCAGGGATCTCAGTTAACCCGGCCAAGGTCGAGGCATAGGTACAGTGGGAGAGACCGAGGACAATGTTCGAGGTTCGCAGTTTCCTAGGCCTGGCGAGTTACTACAGGTGGTTGGTGCGGGACTTCTCCAGAGTTGCCGGACGGTTGACCAGACTGACATAGAAGGCCGTCCCATTCGTGTGGGATGATGCTTGTGAGCGAGCTTTTGTGGAGCTGAGGATGAGGTTGACCAGTGCGCCAGTGCTGATCGTCCCCGAGCGAGGTGTTGGTTACAGTGTCTACTACGACGCCAGTGGTGAGGGTTTGGGGTGTGTACTCATGCAGGAGGGCCACGTAGTTTCCTATGATTCTCGCCAGCTGAAGAACCATGAGAGGAACTACCCGACTCACGACTTGGAGCTAGTAGCGGTGGTCTTCGCCCTGAAGACCTGGCGACATTACCTCTATGGCGAGAAGTTCTCTGTCTTCTTGGACCATAAGAGCTTGAGACATGTTTTCACCCAACGTGACCTCAACCTGAGGCAGTGACGCTGGATGGAGCTACTAGAGGACTACGACTTTGAGTTGCATTACCATCCTAGTAAGGCAAACGTCGTAGCAGACGCACTGAGCAGGTAGGTGAGAGACACCAGAGCAGCAGTTGCAGGGTTGTCAGCGCGGCGGTGGCAGGCTCTAGAGACACTGGGCTAGTTGGGCCTCGAGTTTGAGGATCAGGGATCCAGCAGCTTCCTCTACGCAGTACAGAGTATGCCAGCAGTTGCCGGGTTTTGTCCTCTCCTTCGAATATTCTATTTTGTTTTTCGCTTTTTATGTGATCTTGCATGCAAGGCAGACGATCCCTACATAATCCGTTGGAACCTTTGGATCTAGAAATAGAGGCCACACTTCGAGCAGCTAGAAGCTTAGGACAAAAATCTCTAAGTAATTACCAGGAAGCCATAAGCAACTTGCAATCCTTAATGGCTGAACACGAGAAACATGTCATTGACCCTAATGATAATATTGGTAGGGGTGGAAATGATAACAATCATAGAGAAGTCCCAATTAGGAATCACTTCCTACCTGGACCTTATACCTATGCTTCTTGTATCAACCCACCTACCATCAATGCTACACATTATGAGATTAAACCTAACTAGATTACAGCCTTACCTTCTTTCTATGGGCGTGAGAATGAGGATCCCTATGGACACATTGCTAGCTTTCTTGAAATCCTTTCCATGTTCAAACTTCAGCATTTTAATGATGATGCCTTTAGACTCAAGCTCTTCCATTTTTCTTTGAAAGACAAGGCAAAACATTGGCTTCAAACCTTAGCTCCAAACTCGATTTCAACATGGGATCAACTTCAGGATGCTTTCCTTAAAAAATATTTCCCTATCATTAAAACTCAAAACTATCGAACCATGATTATTTCTTTTAAGCAAAATGAAGATGAGATGTTTCATGAAGCTTGGGAAAGATTTAAGAATCTTCTTAGAGAGTGCTCCCATCATGAGATACCTGAGTGGCAATTAGCCCATTCATTTTATAATGGTCTTAATGATCGGTATAGGACAATGGTTGAAGCCTGCTTCGGGGGTGTTGTTCTTAGTAAACCTTGGACTGCTCTTTGGGAAATGTATGACAACCTTGCTGAAAATTCACAACACAATGCCTCAGTTTCTAGGAGTCGGTCTACCACTGTTCGTAATTCTTGGGGAATTCATGAAATTTTTGAATTCCAAAGTCTCTCCACACAAGTAGCCCTCCTAACTAAAGATTTAAACCAGTTGAAAACATGCCAATCTCTTGCTCAACAATTGCCTAACACTTCTCGTGAGACATGTGCCCTTTGTCTTAGCTCGGATCATCATATCACTGATTGTCATTTGGCTCCCAATTTCCCTGACTTTGTTCAGGAACAAGCTAATGCAACTTATGGTTTTTCCAAAGCTCAAAATAAGCCTTATTCGAATACCTACAACCCAGGTTAGAAAAATCATCCTAATTTTAGTTGGAAACCACAACAATCAAGTAATCTTCTTGGGCAAGGCAACACAACCAATCCTTCTGCTTTTAAGTACCCGCCTAAACCTTTTGCAAATTCAAACCCAGGGTATTCTTCATATTATCCACAGAATACCTCTCAACCTCCTCCTCCTGAATCATCAACTGAGCCCACTTTAAATTCACTCATGAGAGAGGTGATATCAATAGGGATATGTCATCCATGAAGGCCGAAATTTCAACTGTCAAAGGTGATGTCTCCTTATTGAAAAACAACTTATCTTCAACGATTCAATCCGTAGCAAATTTAGAAAAACAAGTTGGGCAACTATGTAACGACTTGTCTAAAAGAGAGGATGGGCATTTGCCAACTCAATCTGTCACCAACCCGAAAGGCCAGCACTGTGTAGAAAGCCAGAACTTCGAGAGTGCCAAAGTCGTTGTGACCCTTAGAAGTGGCAAACCAGTAGATAATTAAATAGGTGAACCTGTCAATCTGGATGATCAAACGCCCGATTCGAAGATCAAACATCCATCCCAAGCTGATTCTTATTTTTCACCTGATACTGGCCCATCTGATTCTAGAGAGCCTGATCCAGCTAAATACATTCCAAAAGTGCCCTTTCCTATAGCCCTTAAGGACCCGTGCCCAACCATCAAAGCCCGAAGAGCTACTGAGGAAATCCTTGAAACTTTCAAACATGTCAACATCAACATACCCTTGCTTCAGGCCATTCGTTAGATCCCTTCGTATGCCAAATTTCTTAAGGACCTGTGCACTCATAAACGATAGACAAAACACAAAGGGGACAAGAAAATCCTTTTACCTGAATAAGTCAGTTCGATTTTGAAACATGACACGCCACCCAAATTAAAGGACCCTGGTACCCCTACCATACCCTGTTGCCTAGGAGACTACCAGATTGATGGTGCCCTTCTCGACCTAGGAGCCAGTGTTAACATTTTGCCCTACTACCTTTATAAGGAGTTTGGGATGGAAGAGCTCAAACCGACACCGATCAGTCTACAATTAGCTGATAGATCCATTAGAACTGCTAGAGGCATTGTAGAAGATGTTTTACTGAAGGTGGACAACTTCTTTTTCCCTGTCGACTTTGTCGTCTTGGATATGGAACCCGCTGTTCACTGTAAAAAAACTGTGCCTATCATCTTAGGACGTCCCTTTTTGGCTACAGCAAATGCGAATATCAACTGTCGAACTGGTGTCATGGATGTCTCTTTTGGCCATATGCATGTTAAACTGAACATCTTTAAGACTACATGTTTGCCTGAGCGTGAGAATGAATGCTTCCATGTTGATAGTTTGAGTGGCTGCTTTGATGATAAGTCTCATGTTATAATGATTGATGGATTGGCTGCAATTTCGAGGGCTTATGACTCTGATGATGATGATGATTATGATCTTAAATTGCACAATGAAAGATTGTCTACAACTCTGGAAGAATATGATTCTGACAATGCTGATAATGATGTGAAACTGCATGATATAGGTTGCCTACAATCTGGGATGAGTATGATTCTGAAGATGATGATTATGATCTTAAACTGCATGATGACAGATTGCCTATAATTTGGGATGAGTATGATTCTGAGGATGATGATGTTGAATTACAGAATGACATTATGTCTAATATTTTGAATGTCTATGCTTCTGAATCTGATGATGATGTTAATCAGGACACTGCACAATCGAAAGATGACATCAAACCACACATCTTGCCCGAAACTAGTTCTTGGGTGTTTGAGCCCCGCCCACCGTTATCTCGTACTGTTACACCTGATTTAGATCCTGGACAAGTTCGTACTTATTATGTTGACACACACTTTTGCATAGATGTGTCAATATATTCTAAACTTGAGCCACCACCTCCTCCTTTACCTATATTTGCACCATCGTCATTGCCTACACCCATTCTGAGATCGAAATCCCTTCCATGTTCACTTCCAGGTTCCAACACTATGAGGGACACATACCGTAGACCGGGTTTCAAGATGAAACATGATGATAGGTTGCCATTTATAGAGGGTGGAGTCTCTAGTTCACGTGTGGGGAGGAAATAACTGATTGGCCTACATAATCAAATACTGAATTTATTGTGGGGCTGGGTTTGGTTTCAAGCATTATATGGCGGAATTTATTCTAAGTGGGGTGATCGATGTCGTCAGATTGACGGATCCATGCTATAATTGCACCTTTTCGGGACGTCGAGCGAAAGACTTAAAATTACGCACTTGCTGGGAGGCAACCCAGTTTTTAAGAGTTTTTTTTAGTTTTTAGAATTTTTCTTAATTTTTAGAATTTTGTCCATGTCTTTTTCTAATTTTTCGGATTTTTCTGGCATTTTCTGGTTTTTCCTCTCTCCTCCCGCTCAATTCTTTGATCACGGCTCGTCGTCCCGGCTCGTCGGCTTGTCCCCGAGCCGTCACCACCCACCGCCCATCGCCGTCTCTCTTGCCGCCCTTATCCCTCCAAACCAGTACCATAACCTCCGCCAACCTTCCACCTCTTCAACTCCGTCCTCCTCTTCCTTTGAATCCGTCTCCTCCGACGCCGGCGAGGCCCTCGGCCATCGTCGACACCTTGATCCACGGCCGCCCATTGCTCCCAAACACCTCAAAAAGTTTCCTCTGGTCACCACGAAGCTTCCTCCACCATCAAAACCATTCCTTGATGGTTGAATCATCTTCTTCGCCTCCGGCGGTCTCAACCTCTCCGACCACCTTCAATCCGCCACATGAAAACCCAATTCTTCAATCAGACACCATAGGGCAGTTCCTTTGCCTTCAGCGATCCTTTCTCTATCGTCCCCATCCTTGATTGGCGCTTCGATCATCGGAATCCAATTCCGACCGCCATCATCCTCCGCGCCGATCACCGCCGTTCCACTGCCTGGAGGCCTCGATTCTTCGATTAGAACTCACCGGAGACCTCCTCAAGCATCTACGATTCTTCCTATACCCTTCCCGTCCTCCGACGAAGCCGATTCACCATTGATCACCTCCGGCGAGCTTCCAGCCGTCCGATGGTTGCCTGGACACGATCCAGGTGTTCCATACCTTCAATTTCTGATCGGACGGTCCCGATCTTCAATCAGGATGATATTATGGATGCTGAATATTTTTGGTGTTGTGCATGGATAATTTCCTGTATTTTAATATTTTCATGTCTATAATTTAATTTTTGTGGATTGAATGCTTGTACAAGGTTCATATATCATGCTATTATAAAGGAGACTCTGCTGAAATTTTCTTTGATTCTAATATCTTTTTGGACTTGTATTTGTTATATTTGATCTTTTTGGAAAGGTATATATTCCTGTGACAGGTTATGGTGGGGAAGGAAATATTTATTTAATGATGGTCGTGCCTAAGCTAAAATTGGAAGAGAGAGAAATCTATTTCTGAGGCGTTCATTATGGTTATCTCTATCCTTTATTTTTTTTTTATGACTTATTGTAATTGGGGACAATTACATTTAAGTTGGGGGTAGTATTCATAAATTTCATGCTCATATTTTTTTTAGGGTAACCAAATATTATACATCCCTTGAATTATGTCGAAAGAATGAAATTATAATATGATTTGACAAAGGTGCATGTTTTAGAAATTTATTTTATGAATTATTCTGAGACTTGTATGTCATATAAGAAATAGTAAATTTTTGCTATGCATGATATTGTTTCTATACTTTAACACTTTTACCATGATCTAAGGATAGCTTGACATATCGTAATGCACATGTTCACTTACACATGTTAAGGGGTTGATATTAGATTCTAAACATGATACTGGGATAGGTTTATAATTTTATGTCATAACACAGAAAATACATGAACACATGCAATTATCTAAGTATGCGGAAAAAAAAGGGACTTTCAACTTAGTAACCGGGCAGTGTGCCTAACCAGCATGGTGTTCGCGTAAAACGGTTAAATTTCCCGGGGGGAAAAAATAACTTAGTAATCGGGCAGTGTCCCTAACCTGCGTGGTGTTCGCGTAAAACGGTTGAATTTCCTGAAAAAAAGAACAGAAAAAAATAAGGGTTTCATACCTAGTAACCGGGCAATGTGCCTAACAAGGTGTGTTGTTCACGTAAAACAGTTGAAATTCCTGCAGAAAAAGAAAAGAAAAGAAAAATAAATAAAAGTAGAGATTGCTATATGATAAGTGGGAAATATGTGCTTGGATAGGATTGTAATCTTGAATAGTTGAAGTGTTTAGATATAATTGATACTCTGAAGCATATGGAACCTCATTCACACACAGGAGTGTTAAAGTTATTTTTAATCATGATTAAATATGTTGAAGTGTTGGTAATATGTTACGACATGTTTTGATTTACTATGTTTTTATGTGACTATGAGTTGAAGGGTATATTCATGGATATTATTTCTATTTTATGCATTAGAGTTGATGAATATCGTGATTGATCATTAATGGGTATATTCAAGAGAATGTATAGATGTTTGTGGGTGTCATCCCTGAAAACCCTCAGGAGACTATAACTCCTCCACTGGGGTAACCCAGGGGTTTAAAGGCTTGTTGCATATGTTAAGTGCAACCGTGAGACCTACGAAAGTGGCTAGTTAGATTTATTGCTTTTCTTTTATATTTTCTTTGCTCGAGGACTAGCAAAGTGTAAGTTGGGGGGTGTGATGAGTCACTAAATATTCCTACTTAAACCCCTTAATTTACATTTGTTAGCCTGAGAGTGTTTGTATTTGATAGTTTGTTAATTGATTTCAGGTTTAATGAAGATTCAAGTTAGAAAATACAGAAAAAGACTAATCTATGGAAATTACGCTGCTCCGTTGTCAGTTTGAAAAGAATTCACTAAATTCTCCAGATAAATCCTAAATTTCTGAAATTTGGAGAACTTATAGAAGACTTCGAGATGAACAACTTTCATGTTGGACACGGTGCGAAATTCTGGACATATTAATAGCAGTTTTCATGAATATGAAGATAAACAGATGCTGGGAGACTGGCCCATCGACGCTCAGGAGAATATTCGTCAAATATTCTAGATAAGTCAAAATAATGTCAAATCTTCGGGACAGGACAAAAGACTTCCTAATCTACATCTTTCATGTTGAGCAAATTTCCAAATTCCGGACGGATTGAACCCAATCGCGATCGGAAGAGGCTGTCAGACTTAAACTAGGAAATCCGAGTTGCACTTGAGGTCCAACTCAACCCAAAACCCTAATTCCAGGAATACACCTATAAGAAGGTTTTTGCTGACCAAAAATTAGAGGTCCCCATAGAGAGAAAAGAGAGAACTAGGGTTTGGAGGATTCTATGGAGAAGATGGAGTTACAACGTGGATCCCAATCATTCTTCATCGAATCAAAGGCTTCCATCCCAAAGATGAGTAGCTAATTCTGTACTTAGGGATCTCATGAAGCTTTAGTAGATCATTCTTGTATTTTTCTAGTTGAATCTTGTATTCTTTTTCTGGACATGACCTTATAGATTTGGTTTTAATGATAAAAGAGTTGAGGGAACAGAGTTCCTTGACGTATTTTCAGTCCTACTTGATTTCGGTGATTGATGGTAGAGATCTATAGGATGGTTTTTATGTGGTTTGTGAATAACCGATGAGATATTTTATTCTTAGTGAAGATAGCTTGTGCTAAGGTTATCCCGAAGACAATCTATGCTAATCGAAGAAAAAATATGCCTTTGGAAAACACTTATCTTATTTTAGGGATTCATGTAAGCTTAAGAAGCTGTGAATCTATAATGTCTAGACAAGAAAACAAGAGGATAACTAGAGACTATAAGGAAGTGAAACTAAAGTGGATTGAGTAATCCCTAGGTTTTCTCTCATTAATATATTTCAATCTTTTTACATCGCTTTCTTATTAGTTTTAATTAATCAGTTTCAAAAATCCAAATCAATCCTTTTTGCTTAGGTTTAGAGTTCTGAGATTTAATTCTTGTTTCTCCTTCATAATCAAAGTTTTCCCTGTGGTTCGATCCCGAATTCATCACTATTCTAGCCCATAGTTTAGTATTTGAATGAGGGTTTATAAATTTTATTCTTGATTGAGTTTTCAATGTTTTAATGATGCATTTGTAAGCGATCACTAGGCGAGGGACCGACACTGACTGCACCCTCAGCACCTGGCTCGAGGCTGACACGACCTCTAAATCATCAATCAACATGTATTCCAGTCATCTAAGCCTATCATCGATATCGACTGAATACTACAATCCAACCTGGACCTTGCTACCCGCCACGGTCCTAGAGCTAAATCTGAGCTACCCGAAAGCCTCGGATCGGTGATCAACCCACCGCCCACACCCTAATCTTATTCATCTAATGCATAACCTAATGCATGATATGATCATACGCAAGTAAGAGATAAGCATGCAACAGTATGATAGAGCAACACACAAGTCCAACTAGATCGCTGCAGCGGTACTACCAACCGCTGCCAGCCAATCCGCAACGGTACCGCGACCGTCAACCGCGGACTCTTGTAACTCAGATGTTCATAACATATAATATTATTTAAATCACCAAGATCCTCTATTTAGGGGCTAAGTGACCTCATTGATCCGATGTCCAAACAACGTCGGATTCGAGATCCAACTTAGACACCCACAGATAAACATGCTGGGATCCACATCCAAAACTGGGAAACATCCGACGACTAGATTATCGAGAAAACACTAATCAAAAATCATTAATCACACTAATTACCTTTAATTGCTGCAACGCAGCCCATCCGTAGGAAACTCATAACAAATCATATGAAAATCAAACAATTATGAAACTGGTTGGGTATGAGAGTATATTCAAATATCTACAACTCTCATGTTCATCATAAACCAATATCATGCATGTACAGACCAAAAAATGCGTCGTAAACCGGCTGTTCTTCAAGAATAGAGAAATCGAAAAATCCGAGTTTAAACATGCTAAAAACCTACTAAAATCTCAATCAAATCTTATGAAACTTACAATAGAAAATTAAGCTAAATAAGAAGCACCCAACAATACCAAGAACACTTAGATCAACCGGCTAGATCAAGAGAAAACCCCCTATTAATAAACATAGGTAGAAACCTACCGAAAACGCAATTCTCGGTTGATTCCCCGCGCTACGAGCACCAAACTAGCTTCAAACCAAGCTAGGGATCTTCCTCTCGCTACCACGAATCCAACAAGCCTTCAAGCACCCAAAATGATGGCCAGAGGAGGGAGAACGGAGGGGAAGAAGATGGCTGCCGGAAACAGGGGAAACAGGGCCGCGGGAAGAAGAAGGAAGAAGAAGGAGAAGAGGAAGAATGAGAAGAGGAAAAGTCAGGAAGGGGGAGAAGAAGAGGATAAGGGAGAGGAGAAGAGAGAAAGTCCTCTCTCCCTCTGACAGTGCAGAGCGACGGCTAACGGCGGCCATCCTCTCAAAATCCACCGCCAAGACTTTCTGGCACAGGAAGATCGATCTTCTTTTCAAGGAAGATCGATTTCCTTAGCAAGGAAGATCGATCTCCTTAACAAGGAAGATCGATCTCCTTTGCCCATAAACTCAAACTTGGGCTAAAACAGAAGCCCAAGCTCGGATCTTTCGATCCCGGGTCCACCTAACCATTCTAAAGAAACACTAACACAAACACGACAAGTGTGTGCATACATGGGTGTGAAACAAGCCGATAAGGCGTAATTTACCAAATTACCCTTGCGGTCTACAACGAGCCACGGGCCCGACCAGGCGGTCGACCTAGGAGTAGAGGGACAGGTCCTCACATCCTAATACCCTTAAAGGAAATCTCATCCCGAGATTCGATAAGGGTAGGGCTCGAGAACAACAAATCACCTACACTAGAAGACAGGACAAGAGGTACCTCGAGAAGGAAACAAGTGTGGAAACTCCTGCCGCATGTGCACCTCGCGCTCCTAGGTTATCTCCTTGGTGCCTCTGTGCCTCCACAGTACCTTCAATAAGGGAATCGTCTTGCCCCGCTAGACCTGATCTCTCCGGTCAAGTACTAGAACCGGCTGCTCGACGAACATCGCGTCTGCCTCAAGCTCAATGTTATCCACCCTGATGACATGAGACGGGTCCGGGTGATACTTCCTCAGCATCGACACATGGAAAGTCGGATGGACAGCTGACATGTGCTGAGGAAGATCCAGGCGATTGAAGTAACCCTAGAGTCCGCTGGTGCTCTACCTTGACCTTCTGACAGGTTAGGCAACGCGATACGGACTCCGTCATTGCCCTCTTCATCCCGCACCACCAGAACTGTCGCCGCAAGTCCTGGTACATCTTGGTGCCCCCCGGGATGAACTGCAAAATGAGAGTGTGACGACCCGTACCTCCAACCCGGTCCGACCGCGTAGGTCGAGGGTCTGGTTCAGTTGGTTTGGCTCGGTGAGCCTTGTTTCGCGATCTCCTTTGATCGTTGCGGTTCCGGGGGATAATTTGGTAAATTACCCTAGGCGCAGTTGCTTTCACACACGCGAAGCGCACACATGACCTTGTGATGATGTATGTGTTTGATTAGACCACTAGGAGTACCCAGATCGGAAGATCTGAGTCAGATCGTAAAAATTGAGATTTGAGCGGCCGTGATTAAATCTGGTTGATCAAGTGGTTATGAGACTTAATCACCACTCGATTAAGCCAGACCCTTTTAAACCGTTCTCTCATTAGGGCATCCCAGATCGCGACGAGAGAGAGAGTTAGGGAGGGAGAGAGAGCGGCGTCGACGGCGAGCTTGGAGGTCTTGGTTGCGACGGTGACCACGGCGTGGAGGTCTTGGCTGCGACGGCGACCACGGCGTGGAGGTCTTGGCTGCGACGGCGACCACGATGCAGAGCATGGCGACAGTGATCGCGGCGACAACGGAGAGGAATGAGGCGGTGGCTGGACTTCCCAGCGGCGGCGGCCGCAACTGGATCAGAGCTTGGTGGCGAGGATGACGGCGGCGACTGGAGGAGGAGAAGATCCCAGCCAGAAACCGAATCTAGAGGTAGGGAACTCTACTCTAATCTCGGATTAGGCGATAGGAATGGGTGTTGATGCTTATGTCTTGGATTTGGTTGTTGATTGATGAATGCTCTGATTTCCTTCTCTCCTTGCTGCCATGGATTCGATGCTAGGTCATGCTTTGTTCTTCTCCCCTGTTTTGGATTTCGATGAATGCCATGCTTCGCCTTCACAGTTAATGAATACATCTGATGGCTTGTTGAATTGAGATGAGATTATGAATTTTTCTTACTCTCTTCTTTGGTTTTTGATGGATCTCGATGCTTTGCGATGCCTAGTTTTGCTCCTCTGTTTTTGTTTCCTGCTGCCATGTTGTGTCTTCGTGGTTGGTATATAGATAGGATGGATTTTGATGCTAAGCTATTGCTTATTGCCGGACTTCTTCTGGATTGTTGCGACCATTGATTTTTTCCTCTGTAGCAACTGCCAAGCCTTGGCTTCTATTGGTAGCCTCTGTTCTGTCGGATTGTTCTGTTTTTCCTTGCTACCAAGTATTTCGATGCTCTACTAGTGGCTTCGTTGGATTTTGGTTGAGGTTGCCCTTCTCTTCCTGTTGGCTGCGTTTCTTGATCTATCCCTTGCTTTTGACTCGTGAGTAGCTTGGATCTCCCTATAGCTCTTCCCTGAGTTCTAGCTGATGTTATGGTGTGTCCTGTAATCTACTGGCTAGGGTTGGATTTTGATGCTCGAGGGCTTGGATCTTCCCCTGTTGTTGCCCTATTCCCCTCCCCAGTTTCCCTCCAAGCTTTGAACAGGCCTCTCGGTGGTTATTTGGATCCTTCCCGAGGGTTAGCCCTGTCCTGTTAACCATCCTATCAATCGAAGAAGCCAGCAGTTGATGGCTGGCAGCTGAACAGGGGTTGAGGCTGGGCCGGTTGGTGGAGGCCCTTACCTGCTGTTTCGACGGCTCAAAGTGATGGTTTCCTAAGTCCTGGCTTCCGAATTCTTAAGTCTTACTGAATTAAATTGCAGTAGAGTGTTGATTTGAGTTTACGGATTTTAGCTTAGCTATGTCGAGAGTTCTTTCCTTTAGATTCTCTCTTCCCTTCTCCTTTGCCTCCAATCAAATTCATCTCATGTTATGCCTTATAGTTGTTGTTGAAATATTAGGCTACCAATTGATTAGTGCTATAACTCCCTGTGATCCTGGTATATGTGTATCATCCATGTTGTTGCATAATATCGTAGTATGTTTCCTTCTCCGTTCAATTCTGTTGAACTAATGTTAACTTCGCAAAACTTATGATCTTGTTTTAATTGTCCAATCATATTCCCCTATTTTGTTTATGTCTGGGCCGAAGGTGTGCCTGTTGTTTTGAGTGATATTATGCATGGCTTGGAAAATTATGCCAGTAGAGTGTAAATCTAATTGCTGGAGGTTTTGATGTATCTGTGGTGACCATGTGTTGGTTTGCACCTTGTGGAGGGTTGAGTGATTATGGCTTCAAATTGCTCCCTCTTTCCTAGCTTGGCATATATGCTTCTTTCTCTAATATTATTACCTTGCTATCTCACCTTGATGGACAATTGATTGATGTATTGACATGTAGGGACAGCTAGGCCTGGTTGTTTGAATAGGCTCATGCATGATTCTTGCATTAGAGGCATTGAGGCTAGGTGGTAGGCGATGGATTCGATCGCCGAACCGGGGTTCTCGGGTAGCCCGGATCTAGCCCTAGAACCGGGGTCTGGGTAGAAGGACTAGGGCGAGATTGTGTGTTTATGATCTTGTGTTGATTGAGGTTGTTATATAGACATGCCCATTTGAATGGTGGTATTGAGGTGTAGAGGTCGTGTCGTTCTCTGCGTCAATCGCTAAGGGCAGTGGATGTTTGATACGAGGACCAACTGAGCCAATCTAAGAAGGGACCCACGTCCTTGCTTGGGCAGGCCAACACCAAGGAGCTGGCTGCAACCAGGTCCTTTGGAGCAGGTTGAGCCAAGCTAGCCTTAGGGCCAAATCAGAGCTGAACCAGTTCCAAGACCAAGCTCAAGCATGAGTGGACCCATGATGGACACATGTCCCACGAGGTGGCTTAGCCAAGTCGGCCTTACTTGGTTATTTCCTTAGTTGAGTCTTAATTGCTTTCCTAGTTGATTTCCTAGTTTGAGTTCAGTTTGTGCTTAGCCAGTTTCTATTTAATTGAGTCCTAGTTTTGGTTGAGTCAAGTCACTGGCTTACTTAGTTCATCCCTGGTTATTTAGGAGTCAGTTTGAGTTGAATTAGTAAGAGTCTTTTACTTGCTGTCCAAGCAAGAAGGTATTCAGGTTGTACTAGAACTCTCTTAAGGCCTCTATAAAATGACCTATATATCTTGTATTAGGGTTTTTATGCATGACGAATTATGAGAATAAAATAGAGTTATTAGTAGGATAATTTAGGAGTAGTTGTAACCCTAAGAGTAGCTGTAACTTAATCTTCCACAATTCCCCCAGCCACCTTCATCTCTCTCTATAGCCGGATTCTTCTCCACCAGCCGCCCACTACCACCGCTACCAGCCACCTCCGCCGTCCAACCCCAAGTCCCCGGCGTCCCCTTGGCTGCCGTGCTTCCCTCCACTACATTCTCCAAGGCTTGGATCTCCAAGAGAAGTCAGCTGTCGCGCCCCGACCCGCGTAGGCCCAACCGGGTCGGGCAACACGAACCGGAACCTAACCTACTGTGGAAATTTTTGCGAGGTTTCCCTCTAATCGTAGTGGTCTACCTAGCAATTCATAATCATCCTGTATTATACAAACAATCACAAACCTCAAAACACTGAACTGGATATAATACAAATCCTCAAAACAGGGAAATTATACATTTAACACTCCCGTAGGAGACTATCTATACAAAAGGGTAAAACTGAGATTGCCGCTCCTCAAGCACCGCCAGACGCCGCCACGTCACCAAACACCGGCCCGGTAGGGGCGACCGAAGAAGAGCTAGCGCCAGCACCTGCAAAACACAGCCCAGGTAGGAGTGAGCACTAAGCTCAGCAGGGACACTCACAAGTGAGGGAACACAACAGTGTCGCCCCCAAGTCTATCCTAGGTGTATACAAGGGTCCCATAACCCTACCGGAAGTCAGTGAACGCAGGCCCAAAACACTGCAGACTCACAACAGGACACTGAACACTGTTTGGCGGGCCAGGACACCGCTGGGTAGGCACTCCTCGACCCAAGAGTCAAGAACACCGAACTCCGGCTACACCTCAGATACAACTTGGAGTCGACACGACCTCTAAACATCAAACCACATGTATTCAGTTCATCTATCCTTATCATCGAAAATGACTGAATACTACAAATCGAGTCATGGACCAAGCTACCCGCAACGGTCCTAGAGCTAGATCCGAACTACCAGAAAGCCCCGGATCGGCGATCAACCCATCGCCAACGCCCTACATAGATGCAACTAATGCACAAAGCAATGCATGATTATGAGCACACGCAGGATCATACAGATAAACATGCAACAGTATGTGATGTATATCAGACAAGGTCTGAGCACGGCACCCTGCCGGCTCGGGGTGGAGAACATGTAAGTAAGGTCTAGGAGCTGCTACAGTGGTACCACAACCAACTGTCAGTAGTCCACCACAACACCTGCACCGGGAAGCAGCCCCGCAAACAACAGCTCACAGATACCACAGATAAAGCCCTCGGCGCACGCTGGCATGCAAGGCTAGGGAAAGCTGTAGGGCTACCCGCCCGTTTATTCTAAACATCCCTGGAGTCATCACTCCCCCGGTTCACCACTGCCCCTATTATAGGGCAAACATGCTTAAACATATGTACCATGTATAAGACAATAAAGAAAACGGTACATGCAAAGCCCCGCGGGCAAAACCAATCTGCCGTAAACGGATCGATCCTTCCCTCCAAGGGAAGATCGATCCTTTTAATGGCAGAGAACAAACTCTCCATATCGTGTCGAGTAAGATCGATCCGTCCCTCCAAGGGACGATCGATCCTACTCGCGATAGGGAACATCCTCACTGCCGTGCCGAGGAGGATCGATCCCTCCCCCCAAGGGATGATCGATCCTACTCACGACGAGGGAGACCCCATGCTACCCAAGGCACAAGGATCGATCATTCTCACCCGAGAATGATCGATCCTGCTCGGGTTCAGCATGACCAACAAAGAAGGATCGATCCCTCTCACAGAAGGATCGATCACGATGGGTTCTCTAGCAACCCGCCGGCGAGAAATACCGTTGGAAAACTCCACCAAATCCCGCCAAAACGTGGGATCTAATGGTACGAAGGACCACGAGTCCAAAACCTGCGGAAATACTACAATCTAACAAGTGCATAACAAGATCTAAGCAAAAGATCACAGACAACCGGAAAAACTTCCAAAAACCCGGAAGAAATGTAGGTAGGATCCCTCCCTAAGCAATAGCAGCTTCAATCCCAGCTGCTAGGCCTTGGATCGTCCATGACTCGCCTTGAAATGCGTCGTTAATTATCTCAAAGGCGGACAAAACAAAATACCGAACTATTACTTAACTACAACGTAGGTAGTAGGAGTACGGGTCGAGTCCACAGGGAATTTGATGGTTGAATTACAAAGATGATCTCTACAAGAGTTGTATAAAATTTGAATGGTTTTGATTAACTAGTTAACTAAAGTATTTTAAAAACAAGTAAAGAAGGTGGTTTATTAGGATAAAGGTCCTAGGGGATTTTGATCCGAATTAGGGTCTAAGGATGTTCTCTATAAATCAAAATGCATGACTTCTAAATGAGATGGTCAAAATAAGAGATCGACGAGCATAGGATTAGTATCGCTCGTCGCTAATGAGATGTCGGGTTAGGATCAACTCATCGCATTTAGCACAAGGGTAGGATCCATGATCAAGGCTTTAATTCGATCATGGCTCAACAATGGCCGGCTTAGGGTCCTATTGTTGGCAACAATGGCCGGCTTAGGGTCCTATTGTTAATTAGAGATCTAGGCTTTGCATGAATAAGAATGGTAGATAGGGTAGAATGAGGCTTGGATGGTTCTAGCACCCAAGTAGTGGATAGGATAGCTATGGCTTGGGTGGTTCTAGCACCTCAAGATCATAGCTTGCCTTGAGTGGTTCTAGCACCTCAAGATCCTATCCCTAGATCAAGGAGAATTGGCCATGGTTCTAGCATGGACCTCTCTTTGAGATATTACATCAAACACCTATCAAACATCTATTTCACAAGTAATTACATATAAGAATTTATCATGAAACCATTCGATTATTTAATTCCTCAATGAATTATGATTCAAACCCTAAAATTAGGCATGATTCTAATATGACCTCTTCTTTGGGGAATTGAATCAAAGACTAAACAAGCATGTAATCTCTCTACATACACTTGTAAGAAATAAAGCATTCATTGAAGAGAACTAAGAATTACATGTGAATTCATACAAAATCCATCATCACAAGAGTCATTACATGAAGAATTATAAAGAAACCAAAGATCTAACCCTAAGACATCACAAAATTCCCAAGGAAGAGGGATTTAGCTACTCATCTTAGGTAGGATCTCCATGGAAGAGGAGGCTTTACCCATCTTCTCCATCAAAATCCAACCCTTGGAGCACTCAATCTCTCTCTCACACTAAGGAGGAAGAAGGCTGGAGAAAGGAGGGAACAAGAGTGGAGAAAAGATCCTAAAATTAGAGCCAAAACCCCTATTTATAGGCCCCAAGTCGTGGACCCTTGGATTGGATCTAAGCCGTCCATTTATAACCGTCAGCGATCTTGGATCGATCCGAAGTAAAATTGGATCGATCCAAGATGAGCAAAAGATCATACCTTTCTGTGGAAAGGAAATATGGATCGATCCCATTTAAATGTGGATCGATCCAATTTGTACCTAAGAATAAGTGCTCTTGGGAAAAGAAATATGGATCGATCACATGACGGTTTGGATCGATCCATTTTATACCGATCTCTCTAGGAAGAGATATTTGGATCGATCCATTAAGAATCCGGATCGATCCAACTTTGGATAAAAACTATGGTCTTCTGGAAAAGGATCGGGATCGATCCAAAATGACCTTGGATCGATCCAAATTGTCTGGATCTGTTTTACTGATGTCTTTTGGTTCGAAATCCATGCAAACTCTCTTCGAAAGCTCTTGTACCTGAAACCATATGAAAAGATATTAAAAATGCCTTGCTTGAGAGCTAACAAAGCCCAGTTGAATGGGTGAATTATGTATATTTTGTGACTTATCAGTCCACAGCCTCTTCGAAATCCAGAAAATCTCAGCTCAAGAACTCGGATTTCAAAAGAGATTCAAGGAAGAAGGTTACATCCGTTTTATAGACAAACGAACCGATTTAAGCAGGATCGATCCGTCCAAGAGGAGCGATCGATCCGTCCCAAGAGAGCGATCGATCCTTCTCAACGATCCGACTTCCTGGTATTGACCGATCGATTCTTCTAGCAAGGAAGGATCGATCCGTCTTTCGCAGAAAGATGGACTTGGGCTAAAACTTAAGCCCAAGCCCGGATCTTTCGATCCCGGGTCCCACTAACCATTCTAGCCAAATATTTTCACAAACATAGTCAGTGTGTGCCCACGCGGGTGTGAAACTAGCCGACAATGCGCAATTTGCCAAATTGCCCTTGCGGTCCACGACGAGTGATGTCGCTCAAATGTGTCACGCACAGTGGTCACGGTGCAGCACAGCATAAGAGAGGTCGAACCCACAGAGAGACATGCAGGAAAGATCCAGAAACACAGATAACAATATATCGAAAACAATCAAGAGCGTAAAAGTTAAAAAGATAGATCGAAGATGTAATGATAAGATAAAGTTAACGAAAGAAATCAAGATTTGAATGAGGCTAGGCTTTAGGAATCACTTCACTCGGATTTAGGTTCTTCTCTTCTCAATGGTTCAAATAATACTCAGTTAAGGGATTCACATCCCAATCACCTTAACCGGAAGATATGGAACTATAAACCTAACAAAATATATAAATGTCTCTTCCTACGATTGATTCTTCCTTATTGTAGTTCTAACTTCATCCAACCAAACCTAAGAATACACGATACCGGCTGTCACTACAGGCAACGCGCAGCAAAAGTTCATCGGGACAAAGCCCTAACTCTATCTAACAGGATCTCTAAGAATACACAATACCAACTCTCACAATCGGCAATGCATAGCAAAGATTCCTCGGGATAGAGCCCCAACCTTGCCTTACAATATCCCTAAGAATACACAATACCAGTTGTCACTACGGGCAATGCATAGCAAATGTCTCGTGAGACTCGGTAGGAGAAACAAAAGATATAACTATGGGATTATAAGATCATGAAAGAAGCATGACTGGATTCATAATATTAATCATCCACATAGAAATCTATAATCTGAAAATAATCTTTGAAGATCCAATACATAGAAAAGAGTTTAACAATAAAGATTAAAACTATGAACCATTGTTGGAGAAGAAGCCCTAGTCCTCGCTAGATCATCCGTCCGCCATGCCCGTGGATTACTCGGCCATGGATGGAGATTCCTTCATCTTCTTCCTTTGGAAAACGTCCCGAAAAGAGCCTCCAAAAACGTCCAAAAACTCCCCTTTTGATTAACCCTAAGTTTCTTATTTATAGCCCCAAAGTCTCTCCATTCACGAATTAGATCTAAATCGTTGATTTTCTTCACTGGGAAAGTAGGATCGATCCCTCCCAGGGTTTCGGATCGATCCTTCTCATTAAAAACATCAATTTTTGGCTTCGCCTGAGTCGGATCGATCGGACTATAGGTGTCGGATCGATCGGACTCAATAGGAGGGATGGAGGGATCGATCGGACTGTGTACAGCTGAAAAATATGTGTTCTGTCAGGTTTCTGCATAGTCAGATCGATCGGACTCAAGGTGTCGGATCGATCGGACTTTCCAGCGTATTTACTGTTTTGTCATCCAGACTGCGCCATTGGTACTAAAATTGCCGTAACCTCCTCTAGGAAACTCGGAATCACGAACTGTAAAATTCTCCAGAATCTAGACTTCAAGAGCTTTCCAACCATATATGGGACATCATCTGGTTATTCATGAGCAGGTACAGTTTAATTTTTTAAGTTGATCCATATACTCTTTTCAGCTTCTTTTAGCTTCAATTTCCTGCATTTTCCAAACAACTATGTGAAGCAACATATAGATATAAAAATAGTAGTAAAGATGTTGATTAAGGATAATAATCTAGCAATTGAGATAGTTATAAGGTTGTTCAGAGTGCACTTTCATGCACTCATCACACCCCCCAACCAGCTTATTGCTAGTCTCTAGCAATTCAAAGCGCATAAACTATAATTAAGCACACCAACGGTTCAAGGATGTAGACATGCATGATAAAAATTCTACCTTATCAAGTCAATAGTGTTTCATACAGTACAGAGCATGAAAACTTCTTATACTCATACACATACTATCAACATATGAAACCAACTTCTACACATCAAACATGCTAATCACCATCTAGAAGAACACATGTGACGTGACAAATAAATGTTACGTACAGAAGCAACTTCTACCCACCATTAGTCCAAACACACTATGTCGCGCCCCGACCCGCGGAAGCCCAACCGGGCCAGGCGACGCGAACCGGAACCTAACTAAATGCGAAAATAATGGCGAGGGGTTCCCCCAACTTACTGATTTCATTAAACAGTTCATAAGCACCCCTGAATAATACAACAATTTCAAACCTCAAAGGATATAATATAATATTCAAAAACCTCAAAGGGGTTACAACAGTTTATACATCATGCTCCCGTAGGAGACTAACTATAACAAAAATGTAGAAAGGGATCACCGGTCCTCAAACCCCGCCAAACGCCGTCGCGCCACCAAACACCTGCCCAGTAGGGGCTACTGAAGAAGAGCTGGCGCCTGCACCTACAAAACGCAGCCCGGGTAGGAGTGAGCATAAAGCTCAGTAGGGTTCTACACTACGTCACACAGAAGGAAGGGGAACGCAAGAATGTCGCCCTCGAGTAAGACCTGGGTGTATACAGGGGTCCCATAACCCCACCGTGTGTCCCTGAGGCCCAGGGGCAGCACTCAGTAGCAGGAACAGCACTGGCGACGACAACTGCAGGAACCCGACACTGCAAGGTCAGCACAGTGGGACACCGGCTACTCCTCAACATCTGACTCAAGGCCAACACGATCTCTATAATCACCAAGCAACATGTGTACCAGTCATCTAAGCCTATCATCAAATTTGACTGGACACCACAATTCAAACCGGGTCCTAACTACCCAACCCCGATCCTAGGGCTAAATCCGGGCTTCCAGCCTCGGGACGGCGATCCACAAATCACCCACGCCCTAACCATGTAACTAATGCACAACAGAGAATGCATGCTATGAACATACACAAGCAAGAGAAATAGGCATGCAACAATATGTCAAGGTAGCATACAAGTCCAACAGGATCGCTGCAGCGGTACTACCAACCGCTACCAGCCGATCCGCAGCGGGTCCCGGCATTACAACGGTACCACGACCGTCAACCTCGAACTCCAGCAACGGGAAGCAACCCCGAAAACCGATGAACAGTAAACATATAATATTATAATCCGACATTATACTATTATATTCAAAACACCAAAACCTCTACTTAGAGGCTGATTGGTCCCATCAATCCAACGTCCAAACGACGTCGGATTCAAGATCTAACTTAGACTTTAGTAGATCTACATGCTGGGATCAACATACCCAAAATCCATAAACATCCAACGGCAGGATTAACGGGAAAACATTAATCAAAACAGCTAATCAAAACTCCATAAAACACCATCAGTCAGCTTGGGATCGATCCGGAACCTTTGGATCGATCCAAAGCTTCATACCAGCTTCAGAAAACATTCTCTACAAGCAGCTAGTTGACCCCGTCGATCCGACATCCAAACGACGTCGGATTCACGATCCAACTTAGAATCCCGTAGATCTATATTCCCGGATCAACATATCCAAAATCCATAAACATCCAATGGCTGGATTAACGGGAAAACATTAATCAAAACCGCTAATCAAAACTAACTTACCAATGCTTGTTGCAACGCAGCCCTCCAGCAACCAATTCATAAAAGTTCGTAGGAAAATTGGAAAAATACGAAATAAGCTGGAATGGAAAGCTAACGAAGAGATCTACAACTCTATGTTTATCAAAAGCCAAGATCATACACGTACAAGCCGGAAAACTCGCCGCAAGCCGGCTGTTTTTCAAGAACAGCAGAAAACCAGAAAATCCGAGATTAATCATGCATAAATCCTACTCAAATCTCATCCAAAGATCATGAAACTTATATCAGTAATTCTAATAGATAAGATGCATCCAACAACACAATTTCATCAAGATCTAACGGCTAGATTTAACGAAACTCATTAAACACTCTCGTAGGTAGAACACCTACCGAACTGCGCTAATCCTCGGTTGATTCCCCGCTAACCAGCTGCTAACCAAGCTCCAACCCACGTCAGTGATCGTCCTCATGTCGCCACGATTCCAATGAGCCTTCAAGCTCCCAAAATGGTGGTCGGAGGAGGGAGAACGACGAAGAGCAAGGTCGCTGCCCCGGAAGGAAAAAGAGGAACAAAAACAGAACCGCGGAAGAGAAGAAGGGAGAAGGAAGAAGGAAGAAGAAGAGAAGGAAGAAGAGAAAGAGAAGAGAAGGGGAAGGCCGGGGAAGGTGGGGAAAATCTTCTCCTGACAATGGAGGACGACGGCCACGACGGCCGTCCTCGCAAGCTCAACTGTCCAACTGCTCTACAGTACCCGGATCGATCCTACACACCAAGTCGGATCGATCCGAGACAGGCTGGATCGATCCAAAACACTTGGATCGATCCGAACAGGTCAAAAACCCACCGACTCGCTCACGAGTCCGATCGATCGCTCCTAGGTGCGACCGATCGCTCAAGGGCCGTAAGCTGCCCAAAAGCAAGCTTCAGCGCGCCCGAGCTGGGATCTTCCGATCCCGGGTCCACCTAACCATTCTAATCAAGTACTAACACAAATAAGGTCAGTGTGTGTACACGCGGGTGTGAAACAAACCAACAATGCGCAATTTACCAAATTGCCCTTGCGGTCCACAACGAGCCACTGGCCCGACCCATGCGGTCGACCCAGGAATAGAGGGACAGGTCCTCACACACTACTATCTTCCTGACCAATCATCCAACCCTCGCACTTTAAGTACAACATGCTCTTTCTTTCTTTTTTTCTCTTCTCAACTATCAGACACTTTGCCTTTTTACACGAGCACTATCCGCTTCTTGAGGCGCAGAGACCCGGTTACTTAGCAAAACACTAAATAGTTTTTTTTTTATAACTATAAGTGGTTCTACCTTTTTACGCGAGCTCTCCGCTTCCTGAGGCAAGAACACCCGGTTACTCAGTAGATCACTTAATAGTTGTTTAGGCACAGCTTTATCAAGCTCCAGAACGTTTTCTCTCTTTTTTTTCTGCATGCAATACTCAACACTAGCTAATGTTGAAATCATGGTCTAGATTGACAATAGCATGCTCATTTCTCTGGTGAGTAAAATTGCCACTGCACATAAAGTGTTCGTGTGTGGATCACATGATGTTATACTTTCAGGTTATCACGCATGAAATCACTGTATTGGTCAATCCATATGAAAGCAACATGCATAATAAGCATAAAAATTTCAGCTCATGTACAATTTCTAATAACATAATCAATTCAACACTATTAAACTCAGTAAGGTAGCATGCATAAGGTCATGCATGCCTACACCCCCCCAACCTGAAATTCACATTGTCCTCAATGTGTGCTAATCATGTAAATAAGCAGAAGGGTGTTGGCTGAATTTTCATATATAGCATAAATAAGAATAGGAAATTGAAATAAGAGCGAGGCCACCTGACAGAACATCCGAAATCTTGCACAGAGCTCTCCATTGTGGCCGAATTTCACAAGCAAGGAAGACGGAAGTCCAAGCATCCTAAAAATATAAAATAGCAAACACAAGCAAATGAGAATGAAAGCAAACAAACTAAAACAATTTAACCTAAATAAAATAGAAATGGTAGATAGTAGAGAGATCACCCCTCGTAGACAGGGTCTACGAGAGAAACGGTGTGCTCCTCAGGGTCTGCTTTCTCTGGAATCGGTTTCAAGCGTTGTCCATTAACTGTAAACAGCCTCCCATCCTTTGGGTCTTCAACTTCCTCAACCCCATTCTCAAATATTCTACTAACAGTGAAGGGGCCTGTCCAGCGAGATCTCAGCTTCCCAGGATGGAGATTCAGTCTTGCGTCATACAGATAGACTTGTTGTCCTATTTGAAACGTCTTCCGTAGGATCTTCTTGTCATGGTAGGCCTTTGTCTTTGCCTTGAAGATCCGGGAACTCTCATAAGCATCATTCCTGAATTCCTCCAGCTCAGACAGCTGGAGTTTCCGATCCTGACCTGCACCATCCAAAGTAAAATTTAGTGACTTAATAGCCCAATATGCATTATGTTCTAACTCAACTGGAAGATGACAGGGTTTTCCATAAACTAAGCGGAATGACGACATCCCCAGGGTAGTCTTGTAGGCAGTGCAATAGGCCCACAACGCATCTGACAGCCTCAACGACCAGTCCTTTCGGTTGGGGCTCACTGTCTTCTCAAAGATTTGCTTGATCTCCCTGTTGGCTAGTTCAGCTTGGCCATTCGTCTGTGAATGATAAGCAGTGGAAATCTTATGTTGGACTCCATACCTGCGCATCAAGGCCTCAAAGGAGCGGTTACAAAAGTGTGATCCCTGGTCACTAATAATAACTCTAGGAGTACCAAACCGAGATAAAATATGCTCTTTAAGAAACTTGATGACAGTAGAATGATCATTATTTCTACATGCAATAGCCTCCACCCACTTAGAAACGTATTCCACAGCCAACAATATATATAAATAGCCAAAAGAAGAAGGAAAGGGTCCCATAAAGTCTATACCCCAACAATCAAAAATCTCTACAGCTTGAATTGGGTTCAAAGGCATCATATGTCTCCTAGATAAAGCTCCTAATTTTAGGCATCTATCACAGGATTTGCAGAAAATATTAACATCGCAGCATAAGAGAGGTCGAACCCACAGAGAGACAAGCAGGAAAGATCCAGAAACACAGATAACAATATATCGAAAACAATCAAGAGCGTAAAAGTTAAGAAGATAGATCGAAGATGTAATGATAAGATAAAGTTAACGAAAGAAATCAAGATTTGAATGAGGCTAGGCTTTAGGAATCACTTCACTCGGATTTAGGTTCTTCTCTTCTCAATGGTTCAAATAATACTCAGTTAAGGGATTCACATCCCAATCACCTTAACCGGAAGATATGGAACTATAAACCTAACAAAATATATAAATGTCTCTTCCTACGATTGATTCTTCCTTATTGTAGTTCTAACTTCATCCAACCAAACCTAAGAATACACGATACCGGCTGTCACTACAGGCAACGCGCAGCAAAAGTTCATCGGGACAAAGCCCTAACTCTATCTAACAGGATCTCTAAGAATACACAATACCAACTCTCACAATCGGCAATGCATAGCAAAGATTCCTCAGGATAGAGCCCCAACCTTGCCTTACAATATCCCTAAGAATACACAATACCAGTTGTCACTACGGGCAATGCATAGCAAATGTCTCGTGAGACTCGGTAGGAGAAACAAAAGATATAACTATGGGATTATAAGATCATGAAAGAAGCATGACTGGATTCATAATATTAATCATCCACATAGAAATCTATAATCTGAAAATAATCTTTGAAGATCCAATACATAGAAAAGAGTTTAACAATAAAGATTAAAACTATGAACCATTGTTGGAGAAGAAGCCCTAGTCCTCGCTAGATCATCCGTCCGCCATGCCCGTGGATTACTCGGCCATGGATGGAGATTCCTTCATCTTCTTCCTTTGGAAAACGTCCCGAAAAGAGCCTCCAAAAACGTCCAAAAACTCCCCTTTTGATTAACCCTAAGTTTCTTATTTATAGCCCCAAAGTCTCTCCATTCACGAATTAGATCTAAATCGTTGATTTTCTTCACTGGGAAAGTAGGATCGATCCCTCCCAGGGTTTCGGATCGATCCTTCTCATTAAAAACATCAATTTTTGGCTTCGCCTGAGTCGGATCGATCGGACTATAGGTGTCGGATCGATCGGACTCAATAGGAGGGATGGAGGGATCGATCGGACTGTGTACAGCTGAAAAATATGTGTTCTGTCAGGTTTCTGCATAGTCGGATCGATCGGACTCTAGGTGTCGGATCGATCGGACTTTCCAGCGTATTTACTGTTTTGTCATCCAGACTGCGCCATAGGTATTAAAATTGCCGTAACTTCCTCTAGGAAACTCGTAATCACGAACCGTAAAATTCTCCAGAATCTAGACTTCAAGAGCTTTCCAACCATATATGGCATATCATCTGGGTCTTCATGAACAGGTACAGTTTAATTTTTGAAGTTGATCCATATACTCTTTTCAGCTTCTTTTAGCTCCAATTTCCTGCATTTTCCAAACAACTATGTGAAGCAACATATAGATATAAAAATAGTAGTAAAGATGTTGATTAAGGATAATAATCGAGCAATTGAGATGGTTATAAGGTTGTTCAGAGTGCACTTCATGCACTCATCAACGAGCCACAGGAGTAGAGGGACGGGTCCTCACACCAACCAACTCTAGAGGAGCGGCAAGATATCCCTCTTCTCATCCGTCTCCTCCTCTAGTCTTCGCCTTCCTCGCCGAATACCTAGGGTCCTTCACCTAAAACCCTAAAGGTATCTCTCGACCTAGCCATAGATTTGGCTAAAGAGGATCTGAGACAAGGCAAGAGACCAGGTACGAAAGCCCTATAGAAGATGCATCGTAACAACTTGGTATCAGAGCTCTTTCCTCCTACCTGTGCCACACGGAATCCTTCTGAAAAAAGTCCACATGGCAGTAGCAACCCCTACAAGTGCTCCCAAGGAGCGGGATCTTCCCGTAACCTACGAATTGATCGCAGGCCTCAACAGGGCGACGCTGTCCTTGCGGGCATCGCAGCACAAGACCCGGGCTCTTATGCAAGGACTCTCTGAATCCGTAGCTGCCATGGTGTTGCAGATGCAAATGTGGAATCTAAGATCTGTAGAAAGGCAAGGTGAGAACCCTAACCCTAACCCTACTTTCCCTAGAGCTTCCCATGGAGCCGCCCCTATCCAAGGAGGAACCGGCCATATCCCCAACTATGTCCTAGTTGGATCAGGTCCAATTACTCCTAACTAGTTTACTACCCATCCGGTTCAACCCCTGCCTATACCTAGCCCCACTACCCTTCCACCACCACCACATCAGCCCCTATATCCGGCCTATCACCCACCTCCCTCCCAGCAGCCTACACCCCCTCCCTATGCACCGTACAACCCTTTTCCTCCCTACAATACACATCACCTCCTTATCAGCCTCTACCTTTTCCCTATGCACCGTACAACCCTTATCCTCCCTACAATACACCACCTCCTTATCAACCCTTACCTTCATCGTACAACCAACCCACCCCGGAAAACACCGACTGGTCTTCGGGCATGACTTGGACACCAATTCCTACTGGGACTAGGACTCCAACTCCTACCGGGACTAGAACTCCAAATCCTACTGGGACTAGGATTACAAATCCTACTCCAACTAGGAACCCTAGTCAAACTCGGAGTCCGGCTGCCACTTAGATTGAGGAACCTAACCCCAATTCAACCTGGATTAGGACTCCTCATACGATTCCGACTCCGCTTCATCCACAACCCCACTATTGCCCTCCTCATACTCCACTTACCCACAAGCTCCCCCATGACCCAAATCATGAACAACACCCGCTGGCCCCTTATCCAACCACACCACATCCCAGCCCAGTCACCATCCTGCCATCATCTCCTTCGTTATTCCCCTTATCCAAACCCTACCTTCCCACCTGCAATTCCTCTTTGGTAGCTTCCGTCACCAACCAAGGCCACCCTCTTTCTCCCTACAAACCCACGTCCCTTCCTTTACCATCCCATTGTCGATTGTCATCTCCGGCAATCTACCCACCGTCCATGAAGTTGCAGCCACTGACCTCATCTTAGTTCAAGCCCTCCCCGCACCATGTAACCTCCCCCAAGGTCCTCCTCATAGCCACCCAACCTCTCCTCCCATAGCCCTTCCATGTACAAACCTGTCGGCTCCCAACTCCATCTTCCCCGACTCAGGCGACAAACCTCAAGGAAGTCACGGTCTACCTCTGCCCAAGACTACCATGACCTCCTCTCACAGCCCACTGAAGGATCTCCTGGGGAAACAAAGGCCGTCCCCTAAACCTCCTGACCCCTTCCTCGACATTACCAAGCCCGGCTCCAAACCCCAACCACCAGAACCGACACCCATCCAGATTCACTCCATTGGGTCGAACCCCCATCCTCTCACTACCTCTTCTTCTCCATGAGATTGGAATTCCGACGAGCATCCCTCATCGGCGATTGAGTTCCGGCCACTTCTAGCTGCCAAATCTCTTTCTATTTCCAGCCTACAAGACTTGGACAGATTCAATCCAAACTCAATAAGATTTGGCTCCACCAACCAAATCCCATCAAGCCAAGATCCAGACCATATCAGGCTAAGTCAGACTCAGTTGGATTCAGCTAGAATCAATCCAGTTAGGTGTGATCTTAGTCGGGCAAGTCCAAGAAAGCTCAGCCAATCAGAATTGGTCAGGCCAAATTCCAAACTTTAGCAAGATCAGACCAGATTCCAGATGACTTATACACATCATCAACATCTGATCAAGCATCCCATGATCGATCTCAACTATTCAAAGAGTTTCTCTCCTTATTCAGTTGCCCTCTTCCAACTGACCAGATCCAAGAGCATCGCCCAACAACCATCAACCACTCGAAGTTTCAGAACGACTTTGTCGACTCTGACCATGAGGACTGATGTTGAAGCTGGAGCCGTGATGATCCCTTTGGAGCAAAGCAGAGAGAGCCCCAAGCTCAACTGTTCTCCACCGTGTCTAGCTGCCATATTGAGTCTACTTCCACATTGGGAGGACTCAATTCGAGTTAATCTAGTCTTCGACCCCGGACGACAGACAATGACTATGCACAGCCACATGCACAACCACCGATCTACAACCGTCCTTTACTTCTTGGAGTTCCAGTGACCTCCAGATACCCCGGTGCTTCAGTTCCCTTCTTCCAGACCAGCTGCATGCCCTCTTGATTTAGTGGCCCCATTACCACCTGATCCACCATGGGCTCGACTAGGATTTTCACCTCCGAGCCCATAGCTACAGTTGTGGTCTAGTGGTCCAGCCAGGTCACTCCGGTCCGACAGGAGCAGAGCCTTTTCCCTCAACAAATTCAGGCCTTCAAGACAAGGCTAATTTTGAAGGGAGAAGGGATGATTCGAGGACCAACTGAGCCAATCCAAGAAGGGACCCACGTCCTTGCTTGGCAGGCCAACACCAAGGAGCTGGCTGCAACCAGGTCCTTTGGTGTAGGTTGAGCCAAGCTAGCCTTAGGGCCAAATCCGAGCTGAACCAGTTCCAAGACCAAGCTCAAGCATGGGTGGACCCATGATGGACCCATGTCCCATGAGGTGGCTTAGCCAAGCCGGCCTTACTTGGTTATTTCCTTAGTTGAGTCTTAATTGTTTTCCTAGTTGATTTCCTAGTTTGAGTTCAGTTTGTGCTTAGCCAGTTTCTATTTAATTGAGTCCTAGTTTTGATTGAGTCAAGTCACTAGCTTACTTAGTTCATCCCTGGTTATTTAGGAGTTAATTTGAGTTGAATTAGTAAGAGTCTTTTACTTGCTGTCCAAGCAAGAAGGTATTCAGGTTGTACTAGAACTCTCTTGAGTCCTCTATAAAATGACCTCTATAGCTTGTATTAGGGTTTTTATACATTATGAATTATGAGAATAAAATGGAGTTATTAGTAAGATAATTTAGGAGTAGTTGTAACCCTAGGAGTAGCGGTAACTTAATCTTCCACAATTCCCCCAGCCACCTTCATCTCTCTCTATAGCCAGATTCTTCTCCACCAGCCGACCACTATCATCACCACCGCTACCAGCCACCTCCGCCGTCCAACCCCAAGTCCCCCGCGTCCCCTTGGCTGTCGTGCTTCCCTCCACCACGTTCTCCAAGGCTTGGATCTCCAAGAGAAGCCAACCAACCCTAGAGGAGCTGCAAGGTATCCCTCTTCTCATCCGTCTCCTCCTCTAGTCTTCGCCTTCCTCGTCGAATACCTAGGGTCCTTCTCCTAAAACCCTAATGGTATCTCTCGACCTAGTCATAGATTTGGCTAAAGAGGATCTAAGACAAGGCAAGAGACCAGGTACAAAAGCCCTATAGAAGGTGCATCGTAATAATGTTATCCTGTTGAGGGTTGTAGAGGTGGGAGTGCACGGAGGATGCACTTGCCCCTTGTCCTTCCCTGATCTGTAGAGGGGCGCTTGGTGATGCGTGACCCTTGTCCAGACTTGTTCTTTGTTGCCTTAGGATTGGATAGAGACGACACAGATGTAGTTTCCTTTTCCTTGAGAGTGTCGTAGAGTAGAATCCTACTGGGCATTGTTGCTCACCATACCTGGGTTGCATCGGCGATGCAGGTCGATGTAGTTCCTTCTTTCAGGTGTTCTTCTAGAAGATGACGTGATATTTCGAGGTGATCCAGGACTTGGAGCTTCAAGGAGTTCTTCTATAGTTAATTTATAGTTTTAATCAATGATGTATAGATTCATGTACAATCTGATGTATTAGAGGGCAGAATTGAATGACTCTTAATCCAATTGTATTTGAGAATTGTAATAGTTAGTTATTTACCATTGTGCCATTGCACAAATTGAAATTGTAATATTATGAAATGTACAGGTTTCTTGTGCTATATTTATAAGGGAAATTCTGTCAAAATTTTTATGAACTGAAGGACTAGATGGTTTAAATTCATAGTAGATATATTTGTGTGCCTATTGATGACCTAAACAACTTTAGGTGGCTCACGCCTCGATCTGGATGGGTTTTTTTGGGTCGGGGCGTGACAGACAGTGGTGGAACTCTCGTAGGACGTCGCCTCATAGAACTGGATCTACTGGAATAGCTACTCTGCCTCTGAATCGTAGCCCTTCGTCCGACGATACAGTCCAGTCCTCGTCTGCACCCTCCGTGCCCGCCGATGTGCGCAACTCCTCGAGCTCTGCGTCACTGCTCTGCGCCTCTAACACCCTGGCTAGGACTGCTGGTATACTCTGCACTGTGTAGAGGTAGTTGTTGGATCCCTGATCCTCAAACTCGAGGCCCAACTGGCCCGCTGTCTCTAAAGCCTGCCACTGCCGCGCTAACAACCCTACAACTGCTGTTCTGGTGTCTCTCACCTGTCTGCTCAGTGCGTTTGCTACGACGTTTGTCTTACTAGGATGGTAATGCAACTCAAAGTCGTAGTCCTCCAGTAGTTCCATCCAGCGTCGCTGCCTCTGGTTGAGGTCACGTTCGGTGAAAACGTGCCTCAAACTCTTATGTTCCGAGAAGACAGAGAACTTCTCACCATAGAGATAGTGACGCTAGGTCATCAGGGCGAAGACCACCGCTGCTAGCTCCAAGTCATAGGTCGGGCAGTTCCTCTCATGGTTATTCAGCTAACGAGAACCATAGGCAACTACGTGCCCCTCCTTCATGAGGACACACTCCAAACCCTCACAAGGCGTCGCATTAGACATTGTAACCAACGCCTCGCTCAGGGACGATCAGCACCGGCGCACTGGTCAACCTCGTCCTCAGCTCCATAAAGGCTCGCTCACAAGCATCATCTCACACGAACGGGACGGCTTTCTGTGTCAGTCTGGTCAATGGTTCGGCAACTCTGGAGAAGTCCCGTACGAACCATCTGTAGTACCCCGCCAGGCCTAGGAAACTGCGGACCTCGAACACTGTCCTTGGTCTCTGCCACTGTACCATTGCCTCAACCTTGACCGGGTCAACTGAGATCCCTGCTGCCGATACCACGTGTCCAAGGAACCCCACCTGTGCAAGCCAGAACTCACACTTGGAAGCCTTGGCATATAGCCGATGCTCCCGAAGTAGCTGCAACAATGTCGCCAAGTGTCGCTCGTGCTCCTCCTCTGACCAAGAGTAGATCAGAATGTCGTCGACGAACACCACCACGAATTGGTCTAGAAACGGTCGAAAGATCCTCTACATGAGATCCATGAAGCTGCTGGTGCGTTCGTCAGCCCAAACGGCATCACCACGAACTTGTACAGGCCGTACCGAGTCCGAAAAGCCGTCTTCGGGATGTCGCAATCCCGAACCCTCAACTTGTGGTAGCTGATGCGGAGGTCGATCTTCGAGAAGATTGAAGATCCTCGCAACTGGTCAAACAGGTCGTCGATCCTCGGCATCGGATACTTGCTCTTCACCGTCACCCTGTTGAGCTGCCTGTAGTCTATGCAAAGTCGAAGGGTACCATCCTTCTTGTTTACGAACAACACTGGCACCCCCCAGGAGGACATGCTGGGACGGATGAAGCTTCTATTGGTCAGCTCGTCTAATTGGATCCTCAACTCACTCTGCTCTGCTCGTGACATCCTGAAAGCTGGGAGAGAGATCGGTGCAGTATCTAGTACTAGGTCAATCTCAAAATCGACCTCTTTGGACGGTGGAAGCCCCGGCAACACCTCGGGAAACACGTCGGTGAAGTCACACACGGTTCTGGGAAAACTGCTCTGCTGCACTCCCTCAGAACCGAACAGGGACATGCTGTCCAACAAAGCTGAGAGCTCGCTGACACGCCTTCCCACACCACAAGCAAAGGAATCGGCTGAGAACCGATCTCCCAACAACACAAACTGTGTCCCGTCGGGTGTCCAAGCGACCACCCTCCGGCGACCACAATCGATGATGGCTCGGTATGCTGATAACCAGTCCATACCGAGTATCACATCGAAACCCGTCTTGTCTAGCACCCGTAGATCTAGACAGACACGGAGGCCTCCAACCTCCAACGAACAAGATCGGCAGACCCGGTCTACGCTGTTTGCCCCGCCGATCGGTGAGTGACTGTGCAACCTCTAGCCAATTAGTCTCTAATCCTAGCGATACCACACAGATGCTAGCAACATAGGAATGAGACGCCCCAGAATCTATCAGCACGTCTACTAAGGAATTAGAAAGCTGAAAGATACCTCTGAGTACGGATGGCTCTGCCGCTGCCTGCTGGTACTACTGTGGTGGATGGTAAAATTGTACGGTGTCTGGCTACTCACGCTCTGGGAGGGCAAACACACACCCTCACTGGCCGCCACCACCTCTAGAGCGGCTCGGTCCAACCCCTGATCCGCACCCACCACTGCTCCCCTGCCACGCACTGGACCCTCCACCTCTACTGCCCTGCGGCATAGCGCCCCGCGCTCCTCGCAGGTGACAGTCTCTACGGAAGTGTCCCAGCTGCCCGCATTGGAAGCACGTGACTGACGCGCGATCAGGCTGCTGACCCTGGCCTCCTCCTAACGGAGCCTGCCCAGACGGCCCGCCCGTCAGGAGAAACTGGCCTGCTGGACTCGGCAATTGTGGCTGAAATTGCTGAGGATGCCATGACAGAGGCTGGAAGTGCCGTGAAGGCCGCTGGTGCCCTCTACCGAATCCCCCTCTGAACTAGGGTCTTTGCAGTGTACTGGTAGAGGATGCCGGTGGAACTGCCCAGTACCTCTCGTCCTGCAACTGCGCCTCCACTACCAAGGCGCATCTCAGCACTGCTGCGTGCGTTTGGAAACGGTGGGAACATGTCTGCCGTCTGATCTCCGATCGAAGCCCCCACTCGAACTGCCGTGCCCTGGCTGTCGGATTTGCTGCCACTGCCCCCGCAAAATGGACCAGATGAGTAAACCAGGTGGCATACTGCTAAACAGAGCGAGTACCCTGCAGAAGGGACTGGTACTCGCGGGACAGAGCGTCACGCGTACTCTCCGGGAAGTACGCATCCAAGAGCAACGCTCTGAACTCCTCCCACGTCGGCTTCTCTCCGCCACTGGTGTGCTGAGCGGTGCACTACCAGTCAAGAGCGTCTCCATCGAACTGAAAAGCCGTGAGGGTGACCCGGATTTGTATCTGTTATAACATCAGGAAATTTAGGAGCAAATTCTATGCTACGATCTATAGGAAACTTAATGGGTAAACATTGAAATAAATTTGCTTCTAAATTTCCTGATGTTATAACAGATACAAATCAATTGCAAAGGTTCTTAGGAGTTTTAAATTATGTATCTGATTACTATAAAGATTGGGTTAAGGATACAGCTCTTCTTTATACTCGCTTAAAGAAGAATCCTTATCCTTGGACTCAGGCCCACACTGATACTATTAGACTAATTAAGTCTAAAGTAAAAAATCTATCTTGCACAAATCTGCTTAAACCAGAGTGTAAGAAAATTGTAGAAACTGATGCTAGTAATATTGGTTACGGAGGCATCTTAAAACAAAGATGTTCTAACTCTGGTAAAGAAGAGTTAGTCCGATATACATCGGGTAAGTGGAATTCTACTCAATTTAACTATTCCACTATTAAAAAAGAAATGTTATTTATTATTAAATGTTTGTATAAATTCCAGGATGATCTCCTTAATCAACCATTCCTCCTTCATATTGATTGTAGCTCTGCCAAGAGTGTTATTGAAAAGGATGTTAAAAATTTAACTTCTAAACAAATTTTTGCTCGTTGGCAAGCTGAATTAACAGTTTTTGATTTTACTATCAAATTCATTAAAGGAAAACATAATGTTCTTCCTGATTTTCTAACCCGTGAGTTTTAACAAGGTTCCCATGCGGAGGAATGCTCCACCTCATTGGGGGGGGGGGGGGGAGAGGTGGGAGAGGAATGGGTAATAGGGGTAATACTCCTATCTACCCCACCACCTCACAATCACAGGCCTCTTAAATAGGGGGAAACAGTTGGCGAACAATTCGCAGAGGAAATAATACTTCCTATTCAAATATTGTGAAAAATACGGCTACACAAGATATGCCGATTAAAAATACTTCTCAAGGTAATACCTCAGAAGCAAAAGAATCTTTTGCCGAAGTAGTCAAGGAGAATAATGATCCTATGATGATTACTAAACCAGCTTATGAGCTGATGGTTTACATTGAACCAGAGGATATGTGCTACTTTGATAATCCAGAGAAATTGCGGCAAAAATATCTTGATAATTATCAATATCCTACTTTGGTCTATAAACCGAGAAAGTGGATGGAGTCTCTTTTATCACAAAGAGAGGTTCATTTTGAACATTTTTATAAAAATTCTGATGATTGGAAGCCACCTACTTATAGTAAGTGCACAATCAAGAATGTTATGACTCCAAAGAAATGGGGCTTTAGTACCCATAAACCATTTCCTTTCAAGATCGAGAAAGAAACTTATAGTTTCAATTACTGGGATTATAAAGATGCATTTTATCTTTAATTCCTATATGAGAATGAGAATTTGAAGCATACATGGTTTATCAAACTATCTCCTGAAATCCTTTATAAGGATATTCCAGCATGGATCTATGACTGGTGGTACAAATATGGTGCCGAGCTGGATATATTGCCAGAACCAATTGCTGCTCTTTATGAGAAATGGGTTTCTACCTATCCTATTCTTCATACTAAGAAAGATGATGAAATCTTAGAGGGAATGTGCCCTCTATACTTCTTTGCCGAAGTAGAGATTCCATGGATTTGGAAATGGTTCTGTGTTTCTGGAACGGATGAATTATACATCCCCTGTCTCAAAAGACGATACCAAGTCAAATGGTGGAAGGGCTTGGATGTTACCACAAAAGTCTCGGCATTACTCGAGATAATAAGCAGAAATGAAAATGCTTTAAAACAAAATATGGTTCGTGAAGTCCCTGAAGACAATCACATAGCTCGAATAAAAAGAGTCTTTGAAAGGAGATTTTCTAAAGTTTCTGATGAACAAATTGCTCAGAAGTTTTATGACTATATGAAAAGTCAATTTAACAATACATTTCCTACATCAGATAGAATATATATCGGATCAAATGATCCTATGCAAGATGCTCAGAACCCTTATGACGAGGATGAGCAAGAAGCCCTATGGGACTAGTTGGTGACAGGAAAAGCAAAAGGAAAGAAGCCATCATCAAAAGACGCACCAACTACTAGTGGAGCATCCACTAACTGAAGGAGACAAAAAGGATCTCCTTTACATGCCATAAGTAAGAAATAAAGGCTATTCAACCGACTGCACCTTATCCAGCACACGTAGTGGCGGGCCCTACTAGCAATGGCCGACAAAGAAAGTGGTCATCCACTTGCCGATATGATGTAAAGGGAAATATTCCCTCTCAATTATTGATGCCACTCGGCATCCTTAGCCTCTAAGGCAGCTCAAGTCTCTATATAAGGGACAAAACTCTTCTGAGTTCAGAACACTGGAATTCACCCCTTCTCTTCTCTTTGTAACCTTCCTTCCTCCATTGTAACCTCTTCCGGTGGAATAAAACTTGTAGTTTTGCTACTTCTCCTTTGTAAGTCTTTTTTTTTATTTAATTCTGTCTCTTATTTAGAGATATTTTTTGGAAATAATATCCATAGGCTGGAACGTTAAACGTTTAGTTCTACCTTCCGATCTCGTCAAACAGATCGGTTGAATCGAGCGCCAGCTTTCTGGATATTGATTTCTAATCAATACCTCCCCCTTCCGCCTTCCTGGTGGGGTAGATAGGACTATTACCCATATTACCCATTCCTCTCCATATATATATATTATTCATATAAAGTTCACATAATGATCCAATAAAGTTAAATTTTAATATACATATTAAAATGTTATATTATTTTAATCTCAATAAAATAATATACCTTGATATTGAAAATAATAGTCAACAACAGACTGATGCTGTTTATACCTTGATTTTGACTATTGTTGAACATTTTACTGGTAATATAACCAATGAGGGGGAGCATTCCTTCTCATGGGAACCCTGCAAAAATTCACGGGTTAAAAAATCAGGCAGAACATTATGTTTGCCTTTAATGAATTCAATAGTGAAATAAAAAACTGCTAATTCAGCTTGCCAACGAGCAAAAATTTGCTTAGAAGTTAAATTCTTAACATCCTTTTCAATGACACTCTTAGCAGAGCTACAATCAATGCGAAGAAGGAATGGTTGATTAAGGAGATCATCCTGAAATTTATACAAACATTTAATAATAGATAGCATTTCTTTTTTAATAGTGGAATAATTAAATTGAGTAGAATTCCACTTACCCGTTGTATATCGGACTAACTCCTCTTTAGTAGAGTCCAAGCATTTTTGTTTCAAAATGCCACCATAGCCAATATTACTGGCATCAGTTTCAACAATCTTTTTGCACTCTGGTTTAAGCAGATTGGTGCAAGGAAAATTAATAACTTTAGACTTAATTAGTCTAACAGCCTCAGTATGAGCTTCAGTCCAAGGATCAGGATTCTTCTTAAGACGATTGTTTAAAAGAGTTGTATCCTTAGCCCAATCTTTATAGTAATCAGAAACATAATTTAAAGCTTCTAAAAATCTTTGTAATTGATTTGTATCTGTGATAATATCAGGAAATTTAGAAGCAAATTCAATACTTCTATCTATAGGAACTATAGTTCCCTTTCCAATATTATGGCCAAGAAACCGGATTTCTGTTTGAAATAATTTCATTTTTGGGGCAGATATTACTAATCCGTTCTTTATAGCTAAATGTCTGAAAACATCTAAGTGTTTAACATGCTGATCAATATTTTCAGAGAATATTAATATATCATCAATATAAGACAAAATGAAATTAGTATAAGGAATGAAAATCTCATTCATAATATTTTGAAATTCAGAAGGAGCATTCTTTAACCCGAATGGCATAACATTCCATTCGTAATGACCAAAAGGAACGGTGAAGGCCGTCTTATAACGGTCTTTCTTAGCAATCTGGATCTGCCAGTATCCAGATTTAAGATCAAATTTAGAAAAGACCTTGGCTTTATAAATTCGATTAAGCAGATCCCTTTTATTAGGAATAGGATATCTAATCCATTTAAGCACCTTATTAAGAGGCTTAAAATTAATAACAAGTCGAGGGACTCCTCGTTCTCTTTCAGCAGCATTATTAACATAGAATGCTGTACAACTCCAAGGAGAGTATGATTTTTGAATGAATTTTTTCTCTATTAGAGAAGTGATTTCTTTATTAGAGAAGTGATTTCTTTTTTACAAAGATCAAGGTATTCTTGATTCATTTGACAAGGTCGAGCACGAGTAGGGATATCCTTTTCATTAAATGATTCAATATAAGGCAGTTCAACTATATGTTGCTTACGATTCCAAAAAGCATTAGGAACCGTGCCACATACAGAAGCCTGAAACTGCTTATCAATCTGATCTATAAGATCTTTGACAGCAGGTTTCTTTAATTGCTCATTAATTTGAACATAAGAAATTTCTTCTTTAAAAAAATGAATTTGATTTTCTTTTAAAAGAAGATTTTTGACCTCATTAAGGATTTTAGTATGAGGTTCAATTATAAACTGTAAAGTAATGGGTTCTCCCTTATATCTGGTGTTAATTCCAGAGGAGTCAACTCTTTCTAAAGGCATAATTTTATGCAAGAAAGGAGTTCCCAAGATTATATGTTGTGAAAGATTATTCATAAGCACAAAAGGAGTCGGTATACAAGTTTCTTGTATACAAACTAATGCTTTCAGAAGTTTATAATTAACTTCGAGTTTATTACCACTAGCACCACTAAGAGCTTGTGTGGTCTTCTCGAAATATTTAGAAGGTATAATTCCTTCTTGAATACAATTTAGATCAGCACCACTATCAATGAGTGCTATAAGGTGTGGTATAACCACTTGATCAGGCATAACAAGAGTAATCTCTATATATCATTTTTGAGCAGTAATTTGCTGCAACATCTGAACTAAAAATTCATTTGGAGGTTCAGAACTTTGTCCTGTATCAATTTGTTTTCCTCTTTCGGGTATAGGAGGAAATTCGCCTAAAGAAAGATCCCTTTCTTCAATTACAGAAAATATATATCTATTTTCTTCCCTAAGAAGTTTAACTTCTTCTTTGAGTTTATTAACCTCTCTGTTTAACTCTGATAAAGATAGAGTTTTAACAGTTTTCTCTTGTCTTCTTCGTATAACTTCGGCAAGACGATAAGTATGATCTATTTTAGGAGCTTCAACTCTTTGTTCTCCTTTCAAACAAATCTCAATCAATTGTGATTTTAATTCAGAAGATATATTTTCTTCGGTTAGCAATTTTACTAAAATGTTCTTATCAAGAGACAGCATATTGATGGATAACCCATTCATTTCAACAATCGCTTTCCAATAATCAGGATTATCTTTTGTAGTACAATTATTGACTGTACAAGAGCATTCCTTATCTTTTGCTGTAGATTCAGAAGAGTAATTTTCATCGGATTTCGAGTCAGTATTACTGATCATAATCTTAAGTAAGGATTGCTTTAATCCTTCATCTTTGATCTCATTGATCTTTTTCTTAGTATAACATCGATTGGCGTAGTGCCCAATTTTTCCACATTTAAAGCATTTGACTTTAGATTTGTCAACTTTAGGCTTCCTCTGAGTATTACTCTTCTGAGGATCATATTTCTTTTTTCTTCTTTTGTAGAAAGGTTTATCTTCTTTCTTTTCTTTCTTAAGCTTATTTTGCTTAATAGGTTCATCAAAAGCAAATTGTTGACAGAATTCTCCCAATTGTTTTTTCTCAGTAAGTCTATGAGACTTCAATTGGTTTATAAGCTTAAGATCATTGCACAAGCTTAATCCTTCATGGATGCATGCATTTATTAAAGCACCATAAGTATAAGAATTATAAGAGATGGTTTCGCTATCATGTTCTCTTATATAGTTTCTAACTCTTTCTGCAAAGAGATTAGGTAAACCGTCTATAAATTTAGACTTCCAATGAGTGTTATTAGCATCATTAAGCTGCATAACTCTATTAAGAAAGGTATCTTTATACCAACGAAAATGGGTAAGAGTAGGACATCTTAAGTTTTGAAGAAGTGTCCTAGTTTTCTCCCCCTGATTGGTTATATTACCAGTAAAATGTTCAACAATAGTCAAAATCAAGGTATAAACAGCATCAGTTTGTTGTTGACTATTATTTTCAATTTTTACGGCAGAAAGAATTTCTGTCCGTTGATCTAGTGTGAGATAGTTATCCCACCAACCCTTAAGACTGTGATGAATAAATTTTATATCTCGCAAGTATACGAATCAGTGCAATCAGTATAGTAGCAAGACGAGTATCGTACCCACAGAGATTTGTAGAGATTATTAGAGTAAAATGCTAAAGAACAGAAAAGAAAGAAAATAAGGAAGGGAAAATAAGAAATATGAAGTCTCGAAGATAGATGATCTAATAACGAAATAAGAAAACGATGAAAATATGATGGATGAATACTAAGGTTCCGATTTCACCATAACATCCTCATTCTATGCATTGAATCAATCAAGATCTCAGTTTAATTCCAAGGGCTCGTTCTTTCGGTATGATGATCCGTTCGGCCGCGGTCTTCACCAAGTACCCTCAATTAACCCTAGCTAATGAACCCATAACTAAGTGTTAATCAAGAATCCATTAAGCTCTGAAGAACAATTATGAACCAAGAATACTCTTAGCTTGAACCCGGCCTCGACATAAACTCATTCATTCATAGATCCTGCAAGATTAGGGAATGAACCCTCGCCCAATCTCACATAAAACAATCTATAATACTTTTATTGGCCAGATAAAGGTATTTAAGATCTCAGTTATAATAATGAATGAAACAAGGAAAATAAACTGATAAAATAATCATGATCCAATAACATAGAATGATTCAGTTAGGGCTATATCGGTACCTTAGAAAAGAAACTAGCCACTCATGTTCATCATGAGGGCAACAAAACTAATGGAGAAATAAAGAAGAAATAAGAAAAGAAAACCAAGCCTGGAACCCTTCTCCTCGCCTCCAAACGCTGCAAAAAAGTCCTCCCCAAAAGATCCCTTTTGATAACCCTAAGTATCCTATTTATAGGCCTAAACTCGGGTTAAATCAAAACCGTTGATTTAATTCACTGGGAACGTCTGATCGATCCTCCTCGGGATGTTGGATCGATCGGTCTCATTGAAATCTCCAACTTCTATTTACGCCCGAGTCCGATCGATGGACTATAGGCACTGGATCGATCGGATGCGTAAAAATCCATCTTCTCTGGCTATTATTGAGTCCGATCGATCGAACTTTAGATGTCCGATCGATTTGGCTCATTAAAATCTGCAATTTCTGACATTTTTCGAGTCCGATCGATCCAACTCTAGGAGTCGGATCGATCTGGCTCAATAGGAGGGATGGTTCGATCGATCGGATCAAGTTCAGCCAAAAAATACATGTTCTGTCACGATTCTGCATGGTCTGATCGATCCTACCTGGGGTGTCGGATCGCTCGGACTGTTCAGCTTATTCACTGCTCTGCCATCCAGATTGTGCCATCGGTACTAAAATTGTCGTAACTTCCTCTAGGAAACTCGGAATCACGAACCGTAAAATTCTCCAGAATCTAGACTTCAAGAGCTTTCCAACCATATGTGGCACATCATCTGGTTCTTCATGAGCAAGTACAGATTAATTTTTGAAGTTGATTCATATACTCTTTTCAGCTTCTTTTAACCCCAATTTCCTGCATTTTCCAAACAACCATGTGAAGCAACATATAGATGTAAAAATAGTAATAAAGATGTTGATTAAGGATAATAATATAGCAATTGAGATGGTTATAAGGTTGTTCAGAGTGCACTTTCATGCACTCATCAGACTGCCGGTAAAATCGCACGTTAAATAGGCAGCAATGTTAGGGTCAGTATTACCAGATCCTTTAGAAATAGTAGCATAAATCAGCATACGATGTGCCATATTATTAATCTGGTGGTCACTCATACCATCTATATTCCATTCATAGATATTTCTACCAGAGTAATCCTATTGAATAAAAGTTTCATTTTCTTCATATAAAACATCCAAAGGGGATGGACGTTTATAATAAAAATTTTCAAGATTACGAGGTCTATGTTCAATCTTATTAATTTGTTGAAACTGTTGTTCAGCTTCAAGAATCCCATTTATAGATTCACCTTCAGAGTGATTATCAGAAGAGTCAGACTTAGTATCAACTGTAGTTTTATCCTTATTAAGGACTTGAATACGAGTTTGATTCAGTTGTTTACTAAGAGATTCGATTTTATCTCAATAATATATATATATCAGCCTTATAAGAAGCAAAAACGGTTACAACCGCTTACCTCCTATTAGTTTATTTACATGTATATTTTCCTAAGTTAACTTTGTATATTTTTATTGTGAGGGCCCGTCCCTCAGACCTGGCTCGACCGTGTGGATCGAGAGCCGATTTCCTGTTGGTTTGGTTCCGCGTCGAGCACGATCGGGCGATCGTGTGACGATTTGGACCCCGGTGGCATTTTGGTAAATATGCCCCCTGGTGGTCGGTTTCACACCCGCGTTCCACACACTGACTTTGATTGATGTATGTGTTTGATTAGGATCTCTAGGGTGCGTCCGATCGGAAGATCGGAGCTCGATCGGGGAAGATCGAATTGGACGGCTGAGATAGATCCGGATTTTCTATATAAGGCCTATCCCTTTCTTCTCTTTCCTTCTCTTCTTCTCCTGTCGTTTTCTCCTCTCTCTCTCCTTCGGCTGAGCTAGGGTTTGGAGACTTGGGCTTCGGAGTGCGGATCTTGTCGGCTTGACCAGCGGGACGCGTGGAGGAGCTACCCTACTTGCTCAAGTAGGTGTTTCTACCTCGATCCTTGGATCGGGTTCTCCTAGGATAGGTTTTATGTGCTTTCGTTGTAGGAATACATGGTAGAATGCTTTGTAGCTCCTTGCACATGTAGTGTAACTCATTTCCTGTATTCCAACGTTGCGATTTCGGTATTTGAACGGTTGGTTTCCGTATTATTGCCGTTTTGTCGATTTTTGTCCATTTGGACCTAGATAAGAGATTTAACCGTCAAAAACTGGATTTCTTCACTCCATTAGCTTCCCCTTTGCTAAATACACTTGCTTGCAAAATCTCATCTAATTCCATCTTGTTTTGATCCTTGAAATCCAAGAAAATTGTATTTCCGGCACTGTTCTGAGGAACTGTGCCAGAGGCTCGATGGTCGATCGGTGCATCGACCGTCAAGCGTTGATACGCTCCTTCGGGACTCGACGGTCGATCGGTGCATCGACCGCCAAGTATCATTTTACTCTTTCTGGGCCTGGCGGTCGACCGTCGGATCGACCGTCGCATCGACCGTCGGGCTCTGTCGGGATTTTAGCTTCCCAGGGTTGATGCATGGATCGACAGCGGGATCTTCCCTTTTTGCCTCTTACCTGACGGTCGACCGTCGGATCGACCGTCGGATCGACCGTCAGGCGCTGTTTGGTTTTGGGCTTCTCAGGGTCGATGGGTGGATCGACCGTCGCCCTTGGTTTTCTTCGCATGGGTCTCACGGTCGATCACCGGATCGACCGTGGCATCGTCCGTGGCCTCACGGTCGATCCCCGGATCGACCGTGACATCGTCCGTGACCCTTTAGACTTGGTTTTCTGGCTTTTCTTGGAGGGATTTGATTGGTGTTTAACATCTAAACGTGTTGGGATGTGTGTATGGGGATTTCATGACGTTTTCAAGGGATTTTCCATCGGGTTTGAGGATTGATTAGAGTAAGTTTCCTTTTTGGACAAACCTATGGTTTTACCTGCATTTAATACATGTTTGATTGTAGTTAAGTGCTTAGTTGATTGCTTAGCCATTAACCAGCGATGAGTGCTAGTTAATGAGGAATTGTGGAACCTTAGCCTCTTGCCGGCGAGTGCCGAGGGCTATTGTATATCTGTTGAACTTATAACTGATGATGTGGCATGTAGAGACATCTAGGATAGATGTTTGCCTAGACTCATGCATTGTATGCATTAGAAGCATTTGAGGTTAGGCGGGCGATGGTTTGGGTCGCCGATCCGAGGCTCTCGGGTAGCTTGGATCTAGCCTTAGGACCGTGGATGGGTAGTCAGGAGTAGGGTGTGATTGTGTGATCAAGTCTCATGTCTTTGAGGATTCACGCTATTTGACTCTGATCAGTATTTGAGGTTTAGAGGTCGTGTTGTCTTCCAAAGCCAAGTGCTAAGGATGGATGTTGATGTGTTCCCGATGTGTTTCCCCAAGGCTTGGTACTCCAGCTTGGGTAATGGTGATCTTGTATGTTACTGTTCCTTGGCCTCCTGGTAACTTGTTCAGGAGAGAGGTTTCATGATAAGAGCCCTTGGGACATCAACTGGGTTATGAGACCCGTAGCATCCGTTAGACTTAGGCTGGGAGACAACACTTTGTTGTTTTCCTCCTTTCAGTGTGCCGTAGAGTAGAACCCTACTGATCTTATCGCTCACTCTTACCCGGGTTGCGTTTGCAGGTGCAGGCGGCAGTTCTTCTTCAGTGGAGCCGGCCGAATTGGCCTTTGGCGGCGCGAGTACATCCAGAGGCGCTTGAGGTTGCTGGAGGATGATCTGTTGTACATTTATATATATATATATATGTTGTTGTAAACATTTTGGAGAACCTTTGGGATTTTTGTATAAATCTGCCTCTTGGGAGCTTTTGTATTAAATCTGAACTGTACAACTTGATGATGCATTATAATTGAATCTGTTTCGCCTCTGAAATACAATTGTTTAAATTATCCATCTTTTCTGTTTTGTATCGCGCCGATTGATGATGAATAGTGATAGGAACCCTCACGCCCCGTCGCGGATGGGTTTTCTGGGTCGGGGTGTGACATTTATCATCTTCCCTAGGTTAGTTTTAAATATACATCCTTATAATCATAAGCCAGAAGATTAGTTTTAAATATACATACTTATCTACCTTATAAGATCCAAGGGTAGTTACTTTTATAACTCATCATCTGAGTCATAAACTTATACACACATGGCATACACGTGGTATAAAATTATAATTAAATAAACAAAAAAAATAATAGTGGTTGATCGGGCAGTTAGCCGTGCCAGGTGGCATGGGCCCACCACCTAGTTATTATATATATCTCAATAATATATATATTATTCATATAAAGTTCACATAATGATCCACTAAAGTTAAATTTTAATACATATATTAAAATATTATATTATTTTAATCTCAATGATATATATATTATTGATATAATGTTGTGAATATATATATATTAAAATTTTATTATATTATGTTTGGTTTGCCTTTGGGTCAGTGTCGGGTTCGTCGGTGAAAGCTCGCGCGAGGGTGAATCGTATGAAACACCCATTTTGATGCACGAAATCAACTGAAAATGCATCATGTGATGCATGCGTCGCGCGATGCGCCGTACGAACCAAACGATGGATCGGAGTATCAGGGTGCATCGCGCGATGCACCCTGCGAACCAAACAGGGGATTGGTCCCTGATGCACCCAAACCAAACAAACCTAAGGAATCCATGTAAATTTGAAGTATTTAGTCCATACTCTCTCCATCTCTGTCCACCCACTCTCTCCCTGTCGCGCCCCGACCCGCGTAGGCCCAACCGGGCCGGGCGATGCGAAGCAGAACCTAACCTACTGCTGAAAATTTTGGCGAGGTTTCCCTCTAATCGTAGTGGTTACCCTAACAAGTCATAATCATCCTATATTAAGTACAATTACAAATCTCGAACACCAGAACTGAAATAGATACAAAACCTCAAAACAGGGAAACTATACATTTATCACTCCCGTGGGAGACTATCTATAACAAAAAGGGGGTAAAACGGTATGATCACCACCTCTCAAGCACCGCCAGACGCCGCCACGTCTCCAAACACCTGCCCGGTAGGGGCGACCGAAGAAGAGCTCGCGCCAGCACCTGCAAAACGCAGCCCGGGTAGTAGTGAGCACTAAGCTCAGCAGGGACACTACACTACGACACTCACAAGGAAGGGAACACAACAGTGTCGCCCCCAAGCAAAGTCTAGGTGTATCACAGGGGTCCCATAACCCCACCGGACGTCCCAGAATGCAGGCTCCCAGCACCGCGAACTCACAGCAAGACCGTGAACACTACTGGCGGAAAGAACACCGCTGAGTGGCCCCACTCAAGAGTCAAAGACTGCCGGACGCCGGCTACACCTCAGGACTTGGCTCGAGGCTGACACGACCTCTAAACATCAAACACAACAGTATTCAAGTCCAACTAACCCTATCATTGAAAAGACTGAATACTACAAATCGAGTCCTGGACCAAACTACCCGCACGGTCCTAAGAGATAGATCCGGGCTACCCGGAAGCCCCGGATCGGCAACGCCCTAAACAGATGCAACTAGTGCACAACACAATGCTTGTTATGAACATGCGCAGAATAGATACATGTAAGCATGCAGCAGGATGTGATGATATAAATACAAGGTCTGGGCACGACACCCTGCCGCCCCGGGGTGGTGAGCAATTATTTAAGGTCTAGGGACTGCTGCAGTGGTACCACCACCAACTGCCAGCAGTCCACCACAACACCTGCACCGGGAAACAACCCCGCAAACAACAGCTACAAATATAGCAGGTGAAAGCCCTCGGCGCACGCCGGCATGCAAGGCTATGGAAAGCTGAAGGGCTACCCGCCCATTTATTCTACACAATCCCAGGAGTCATCACTCCCCTGGTTCACCACTGCCCTATTATAGGGCTAACATGTTTAATCGTATATACAAGGTATAAAGCGATAAGTAAAACCGGCATACCAAGCCCCGCGGGCAAAAGCCATGAAAACCCTCTCTGCTACCAGGATCCGCCCAGCGGCGCCGCGCCCCGACACAATATTGTCCGCTTTTGGCTCACCGCAGAAATCTGAAAAAACTTCACAGAAGGTCACCCATCTCGGGACCGCTCCAAGGCAAGCACGCTTAACCTTGGAGTTTTCTGACGGATCACTGCCAGCACGACTTTAAAACGCGTTGTGTCTATTAAGGGTTTACTATATACTTATATCGAACCCCGGACCATACCTAGGCGTTGTGGGATTGCTTACCCGGTTACCCGACTCAGCCCTGCCCTTCAGGCACAGGAATCTTGTCGTCCCGGTAGAAGCCGCGGGCCTCACAATCCACCCCCCTAGAGGGCCCAGCGTCCTCGCTGGCACAATTTCCGGCTAGGAATCGGCTCTGATACCATACTGTAAAGCCCGAGCCCTCCACTGGGCCCTGGCCCCAGCCCGCGGGCTCCCGGTCCGACCAGGATCCGCCCAGCGGCGCCGCGCCCCGACACAATATTGTCCGCTTTTGGCTCACCGCAGAAATCTGGAAAAACTTCACAGAAGGTCACCCATCCCGGGACCACTCCAAGGCAAGCACGCTTAACCTTGGAGTTTTCTGACGGATCACTGCCAGCACGGCTTTAAAATGCGTTGTGTCTATTAAGGGTTTACTATATACTTATATCAAACCCCGGACCACGTTGTGGGATTGCTTACCCGGCTACCCGACTCAGCCCTGCCCTTCAGGCACATGCATTTTGTCGTCCCGGTAGAAGCCGCGGGCCTCACACTCCCCTGACCTCTTTCTCTCTCTCCGACATCTCTCTCTCTCCCGCCGGCTCGCCGGCCATCATCTTCTCCACTGGCTCGCTAGCCACAACCTTGCGTCGCGTCTCTTTTACAGGCCATAAGCAAAAAATAAAGTTCACATCATCTTCTCCATGTCACCCAAACCTCCTCTCTCACTCTCCCTCCCTTCCTCCCTCCCTCCCTCCTCTCTCATTTAAAGCAGAGAGAGAAACCGGGAGGGAGAGTGAGAGAAGAGGTTGGGTGACATGGTAAAAGCAGATGACATGGTAAGGGGTATTTTGATCTCCAGTTTATGGATTTGGTCAGTTTTGTAAACGAACACAAAAGTGTCCGGACAAATCAAAAGACAAATGGATTTAAAAAGAAAATAATACTAGAAATTATTTAGTCAGTTTGGCAAAAAAGGAAAACAAAAAAAATCTAATTGTAGGAATTAAAAAAAAACCTATAAAGGGGTTATATTGGGCAAAAAAGAAAAACTCTGTAGGAATTTTTGAAAAAGAAAATATAAACAAAATATAAGGCCATTAAGGAGGGACATGAGAAGAATTAAAGTGATTATTTGGCAAAAAATATGAAAAAAGAGTTGAAAAGAGTCTAAATTGTAGGGATTTTAGAAAAAGATAAACAAAATATAAGGCCATTAAGTTTTGTGCCCTAATCTCTCCATCCCAGCTCTCGGTTCTCATCCGTACGGTAGAGGCCTCCCTTAAAAGCCTGCGAGGTTTTAGCTATCCCCAAGAGCTTAGCCCTCTCCTCGAGCGCTAGGGTTTTAGCCCCCCCCCCCCCCCCCACTTTCCTCATCTCTCCTTCCTCTCCTCGGAGCCCCCATCCGTGAACCTAATCGTCATCTCGTCCAAATCCCTTCCTCTTCTTCGGCGTATATCGCGGAGGGAGGCTTTGGGAACCATGGATAGGTACCAGCGAGTGGAGAAGCCGAGGCCCGAGTCGACCATCAACGAGAACGAGATCCGGATCACTACCCAGGGTTTGATTCGGAACTACGTCAGCTATGCCTCCAGCCTCCTTCTGGTATAGACACTTCTCTCTCTCTCTCTCTCTCTCTCTCTCTCTCTCTCTCTCTGTCTCTCTCTTTCTCTCTCTCTTTCTCTCTCTCTCTTCCCCCTTCTGCGCTTTCTATTGGAGTCACGCGTTGTTGTTTCTTGGGCGTGTATGCTTGTTTGCCGTATTTTAGTTCGGGTTTTAGGTCGTTAGGTAGATTTCGTGTGAGAATAGGGTTTTGTGAACTTAGTTGGGTGAATATATGTGCTTGTAGCGCCTATCAAGATTTAGCTTCTCCAACAAGCATGGGATTTTTATGATCTCTGATAGGTTTTGCTTTGTAAGGTTTAATTTGATTGTTTCTGGTTCCAAATATGTGTCTTCATGCATTGGCGAGGTTTTGTTTACATGTGCTTTCTGACGAGATGTCTGCGAACCTGTATTTGTTGCAGTTACTACTTTCTTATTTTTAGATCGTCGTTGGGCACATTTTTGTTTAGCATTGCATTCTGCCTAGTCATGAGTTTACTTGTTTAAAGTCGTGGAGGCATGCAGCAAACCTGATTTCTTAGATAGCTCGTGAGGATTGGAATTTGGCTGAGATAAAAGTGTGCCTCCTGTTTGGTTGGTTTCATTGTTTTCATTATGCACAGAACTACCACTATGGAACTCACGTAGGTATGGGGGTTTCCCTCTGCTCTAGTTCACCTTCATGGTATGGAAAATCCACCATTGAAAAGTCCTTTCCAGGCAATGGAAGAGATTAGAGTTCCACCGGGCGAGGGGAGGCCATCCTTTTCTGCTTATTAAACCTCGTTTTCTTCTTTTTTAACTCACACTGAACATTCAACTATAGACAGAAAGTCAAATAGTTGTTGTATCATCATATGGTCCCCGTTCCGCAATTTCGTCGGGAGGAAATTGCATAAGGGACGGGCTAAACCCTCTCCCTGAGGGAGAAGTGAGCGCAGCGAAGTAGAGGGGTAACATCCTTTGAGGAAGGGGAGGGGTCTCTGGGAGGAGAAACCATGCCCTGAACTCGAGCTCCAATCCAGAAAAAAATGGCGCCTTTCTCTTTAGGCTAAAAATGGTTCTCTCTCTTTTCTTGAATGTGTAACAGATACCATAGAATTAGCTATGGCTGAAACTCAGGAAAAAAAGGATAAAGACATTGAAATTGGCCATTTAGTTTAGGAAGTGTGTGCTTAAGATCAATATCTGTGACGCAAAAAGAAGTTATTTTGGGTAATTGTTGTGCTATCTTCGCTGAAGCTAATTGGAATCAGTTCATCTAATGTCAGGGGAAGACACATTCAGTTTTCCTAGAAGGATTTTGGTAGATATTTGGTCTTGGTTCTATCTCCAAACCTCATATTATGCTATTTGTGTAAAACAGCCATAAGGAGATTGACTCCAACGTTTGTTATGACCCGTAGTAACCAGCAGTTTCCTCTGTCATAAATTTAGCCTTTTAATATCTCCAATGGCTCATTAAATAGCAAAACATCAGCTTTTGCCTAATTTCCTCTTGACACTGTGAAGGAGCCTTAATTGGTAGTTTCCAATCTGGTTAAATCAGACCAACTAAGATGATTGCTTCTTGAATCTTAGTATTGAAATTGCTTATCAAAGGAGCAGTAATCGTGTCATTTAAGTTTTCGACACGATGCAATTTGCTAAGCACGGGTTTGGTGCAGAGGATATTTCTACCCTCTTCATTTTCCCTGTTATCGACAGGGGGGTTCATGCCGAGTATCTGCATGGTACGCGCTGAAAAAAGGTACTCTTTCAGTGAAAGGCTGGTACGACATCTCCCACTGGCATAATAGTTTTTGGAACTTTCTGACATAAAGATAAATGAGTGTCATCTGTTTACTCTCTTGACATTATACAAATTCTTCGATTCTTAGTGGCCATGGTTCAGTTGAAGCATGTGTGTTAGCTTTGATTTCCTGATGACATTTGTGTCATTATTCATCTGACTTGTTTTTATTCATCATATGATATCATTAGGAGTCTTTCTATTTCCAGATTTATCCGGATTGAAGATTTATGATGTTCTTCGAACAGGAAAAATTGATGGTTGTAAAACTTGAGAGCTTGGTCAGTTTAATAACATAAGCCAGATTTTGTTAGGCTGAGTAACTTATGCTATAACAGATTCCGATGACATGAGATGTGGAGCATTGGCTGAATTTGTAGGATCAAATCTGTTGCATATATTGTCACACTAACCCTAATGGCAAGTCGTCATAGCTGGTAGCACGTCATTTAAGGTGCTGTTTTTGGGTGACTTCTTTCTTCTCCTAGTAATAGTGTTATTGTTTTCCCCATTTTCTGACTGCTCCCTTTTTTATCATTTCAGAATATTGTTCTATTTTTTACTCATTGAGCTAAACCAGGCTTCTAAGAAACTATTTTGCAACTTTAAAGTTCATGTCACGATGAAGTGTCTATGTTTAGGAATCATAATGTAGTGAGAGCATTTCTGTTTTGCACAAGCTTTGAGTAGCATCTTTTTCAGCCAAGTGATTGGCCTTCGAGAGAGAGCTATTTTTAGGGGTGCCACTATCTTTTAAATTGTACATTTTTATTTTGTTGTTGTTGCAACGCATTCTTAGTGTTGACTAAGCATTAAGTGTATTGCAGAATGTTGGCTACGGTATTCTATCTTTTTATTCGGAGTTTGAGATGTGCTGCATAATATGTTCCACATGGTCTGATACTTCTTGGATATTGTGTTCCATGCTTTAGCTTCGACTAAGTGATGTAGATGGCAACATTCTTTATGTATGTTATTAGTTGTCTTTATACCTATTCTGACAATGATTGTTCTCAGGAAAAACGGGTGAAAGAAATTGTCTTAAAAGCAATGGGGCAGGCAATAAGTAAGGCCGTAGCTGCTACTGAAATCATTAAGGTTAGCTTCTGGCTCCCTTCAAGCCAGTCCAAAAGCACCCATTGCAAGCCCATTTACTATATTTTATTCTTTCTGACAGAAACGGATATCTGGATTACATCAAGATACAGTTATCAGTTCAACCAGCATCACTGATGTTTGGGAACCAATTGAAGAGGGCCTTGTGCCGTAAGTTTCTTGGCACCTCTATCGAGAATATCTAATTGTCCGAGGAAACTTAGTAATAATTTTCCAAAATTTTTCTGCAGTTTGGAAATGACTCGCCATGTTTCCATGATTTCAATATCTCTGTCAACCAAAGAGTTGAACAAGAACTCTCCTGGGTAGGGCATTTAATATCTTTTAGATTGAGCAACTAGGGTTTAAATGCATCTTCTACAGGGTAAGCTGTCGGTTTCTTAGGAGTGGAGTATTTATATCATGTCGTGCTTGATAAGTTACTTTTCTTGTTAGATACCAAGCACCGTTACATTTAGAGCAGCCAAGGCAGCAATATAAGCAGCAGAGGCCGCAACAGTATCAGCAGCAGCAACCATATCAGCCGCAACCGCAAAATTACATGGCTGAAGGTATTTCCTGCTAAATTCAGCAAATTTCTTCTGATTTTTTAATGTTAACTATGTATTGCTATTGTTTTATGAAGATTCATATGGCCGAGGACGTGGTCGAGGGAGAGGAAGAGGAAGAGGTTGGGGCAGAGGTGGATATAATGGATACGGGGGCTATGGCGGTGGGTATGGTGGCTATGGCGGCGGGTATGGTGGCTATGGTGGCTATGGTGACAACCAAGGCAAGCTCTTTATCCCTGCTATCTAGTGCTTATACAACTAGTCAAATTTTAAATGATTTGTCAGCCTTCTCAGTGGTAAGATTTTCAAGGCTGATTCAGCTTAATCTTAGGATTCAATGTGTAGGAAAGTAAAATCGGGAATAAGCCCCAGAATAGGACTTATTCTAGAATCTTCCCACCAGAACAGCATAATCCTGTCAGTGGTATATCTACTTTAAGAAGATAAATATTATGTGGAGGGTGCAACTGTGCTTGCGGGATGTATCTACCTTATGTTCTTTTCTTTTAGTCTTTTTTGCCCACTCCAAGTTTTTTCGTTGATACTTACCTAAGATTATAGTAAACAGTATCATTAACAAAAATAAGAATGACCACCGTTTTCCAGCAACGGTTTCTTCCTTGACTTAATAGTACACTGGTTGGCTGCTGGAAATTCTTATGTATTAGATAGGTCAATGAACTTTGGAGAAACCCTCTTAACTCCCTTCTAATTGGCAATAGTCTGATGGAGGAGAAAAATGCGAGGTTACTGTTGGCAATAGTCTTGATTAATGTGTCGAAACCTTATTGCTTTCTATTCTTGCAGAAAACGGTGGTTGGAACTACAATCCGGGGCGAGGTGGTGGAAGAGGCAGAGGAGGCTGGGGTTATCGTGGTAATCATATTCTTGCTTTCTTTCCTTCTGGAAGAATTGATTTTGCTTTAGAACAATTGAGTATTTCCTTTGTTAGAAAGTTTAAATTCTCCTAGGTTTGAAATACCTTGGCTGAACATCATTAGCACAGTTTTCTTAGGCGTAATGAGCTACCTATTAACTTGAATTTGAACTTCCTAAGCAATGAGGTTGATTAAAATAAATTTACCAACTAAATTCATGAATGATTTGCTTGTATATTTGACTAATTTCACAAGGAAGTATCTAAGGATCTGACAGTACATATCGTCAGCACCATAGGGCTGGGGTGTGCCGATAGAGGAGAGAAGGAAGAGAGGAGAGGAGAAGAAGAGAAGAGGAGGTGGAGGGGGGATCAACCTAGAGGGGGGTTTGTCGAGTCGTCATTAGCAAGCCATCGGAGACATTGTGGAGATGGCAATGTGTCGGGAGGCTGTAGAGCGAGGAGAATGCGTTAGATGCTTTAGAGTTAGGATATAATGAAGATATCTTTGAAGTCAATGGGTTTTGGGTGCAGCAATTCTATAGCCCAAAATCTGATCTGATAAACCGCTAACACTGTGCCACAAAAACGATAGATGTATCATGCCGATAAATTACCGGCATAGGAAACCATGATGAAGCCTTCATGAAATTTGTTAGGTAATTGAATTGCCCCAAATATTGTGGTTCAACTTTTACTATCACAAAATATGTATAAATGGTGATAATTCATCCTTTGTATACGGTTCATGCCCAAACCCTTCTGAAACCTTAAAGACAATTCAATGAGCATGCTGGAGTATTCCAAACTTTGCGAATCTCCATGTACAATCGAAAGCCTGTGAATAAGACAGTTTGTTGCTTAGTTTTGATAAGCCATCTATCGTTGAGTTCATTTTTTGCGAGTTTGAGTGATCTTTTACACTATCCAAAGTAGAAAGAAAATCAATGCCTGTGAGTTTTCCAATTGATGGTAGGTGAGTTCCTATTCGAGATTGCACAGTAATGAATGCTTTAGGTTTTGAGAGGTCAGATCTCGGCCAGTGTGATTGGAACTTATTACGTTATGTTTGAATCTACCCACGCCAATCGTTTGCGTTTGAACACATAATGTGATTGGGCTCTTTGCTGTGTCTCTTATGAAACATCCAGAATGTATAGAAGTAATGCATCAAACTATGAGTGGTGGTTTTGCCTTCACATCAGTTTGTCACAATTTACATTTTGATAATTAGGACATGAAATAAATGGCAGAATAGTTCGATTCACTAGATTTTTCATTTCATGTTATCAAGATTGTTTTGTGGATTTTGTGTTAAGTTGCCTGAAGTGCATGTTATTGTACAATATCTTTGAAATTAATCCATCCTTCGTTGTTCTTCATATATTTCACGGTTTAATCTATTTTAGTGAAGTTCTACTCTCTGACTGTTTATGCAAAGGCACCCAATGCCTTCAACAGGATTCATCTTGGGTTTATCATGATTGATTCTGTTTTCCGAGACAGTGTTTGAGTTTTTTTAAACACTAGATATCTTCTAATTGGGTCAGTCTTTTTACTATTATTTCTTCTCAGGACCTATGGAGGGTCTGAAATGTATCATGCACTTTAAGGATATCCTGTGAACTCATGGAGATTTCCTCTTGTGAAGGAAGACTGTTGCAGTCTTTTTAACTAGAATCAGGCGACATTGAAATTTGAAATTTTATCACTTGGGGGTTTCATCATAATAGTGGATCCTCATCTCACCTCATTCTTCTCTATTCCTGTCTCGCTGCTTGTGATAGCTGCAACACATTTTCCTTAACATGCTATTGAATGTTGCATGAAAACTCCCATTAAAATACTTGCTGCCAGGATAGCTAGATGTCTTCCATGCTGGTAATCAGGAAGCAAAATTTAAAACTAAGCCTCCATTTGAGTTGCATGCAGTAGTGGTTGGTGGCTAATTGGAGCGGGTTATGCTTAGTAATTGTGTGGGAAGCTCTCTGGTGGTCAAGACAAGTTTTGGGTGTCTGACTTGCACAATGCAAAAGTTGTGGTTGAATGATATGAGAGGGGAACTCTCTAAGAGAGCTTGGTCTAAGAGAGCTTAGTCTTATGTGTCTTTTATTGATATAGAAGTGCATTGCTGGATCAAGGCTGATACCCATCTGCAATTAAGAACCTATATTACCATTCGGCTTTGAAACATCACAAGAATATATAATCCATTAATCTTAGCAGTGAAACAAAGCCCTTGCATGTTTATTGTTCTTCCTAGAGGCATAGTTCTTAGCTCTTATTTTTTGGATTTTGTAGGTACAGGATATGAAAGAGGAAGAGGTGGGGTTGGTGGGAGAGGCTATGGACGTGGTGGTCGAGGAGGAAGGATGGGTCGTGGGCGTGGTAACCAAATAGAGTGAAGGTTGTCTGGAGTTTCTACTGCTCTGATGTGCATGCTTGCTTTTACAGTAGGACCGAAAGAAAAAAACAGGAAGGATTGTTATCCAAGGACGTGCTATGGGTCAACGTGGATGTATCTCGTGTCGTTAGGGTTTGATCTAAGCGATGTTGATTTGTTTCTGTCTATTTTCATGTTAATCAGCTTGGCAGACCTTTTCCTTGTACTCCCATGGTTGCTGGAAATTTACTGAGGGGCATGCTCGTTCTATCTATATATCATGCCTGTATTCCTCTGTTCTTGGAACATCGAGGATGTAATTTTGAGCAATTGCTCTTTGGCTTACCTGCTCTGAGTTGTTCTTAAGTCTCTGGTCCTCTCTCTATATGTTGTATGAGGATTAGATGTTTTTAGTGCAGGACCTCTACATGCTGTATGAAAGTATTACCATGATTTCTTGTGTTACTTGACTGGTTATTCCTGTTTGTTTGGATGCTCAGTCAACACACTAAACTCTGTTGATGGATCCATGTCCATTGGTTAATTTACTCAGTTGCAAACAGAGCTTAGCATGAGTTAGCTCATTTTTTGCTGGGGCTCGGTTCAAAATTAAGGTTACCGAGTTCGAGTTTATTTCGAGATGAAAATGACTTGATTTGTTTTTAGCTTTGATCTTGATTCAGGTTTGGAGTCCAGTGCAGGTGTGGGTCTGTTGGTTTTCGAGCCATTTCAAGTACAATCATCTTAGTTTTAGGGATGGGAATGCGGTTAGTTTTAGGGGTGTCAATGCGGCTGGTTTTTTCAAACCAGCCCTATGAATAAAACAAAAACCGTTCGCAAATCCGCCTCATAGACTCACAATTTTGGTCCCACCTCGGGTTTCTCTCTGACCCGCTTCTTCCTTGCAGGATCAACATCCCAAAGCTCTCGCAGTTTTCTCTGATGCCCCCGTGACCTATTGTCATCGAGGCTTGTGTGTACCTGCTTTACAGATACGTGCATCATCATACTCAATTTATAGAAAATAACCTTAAACTTATTCTCTGATCATAAACATGAACTACAATTTTTTTTTTTATCACGAGTGTAAAAATTACAATTAAAAGAAGAGGGAATTAGCTTTTAGTACCCTCTAATTTCACGTTTTTACAATCTGCTACCCTCTAGTTATAAAATCTAACTTTAGTATTATCATGTTACAAAGTAGGTTGATTTAGTACCCTCTCGTTAGACGGCGTTAGTTGCCGTTCACCTAAAACCACTCACGTGCACTCATGTGAGTGGTTTTCCATACTTTCTCGTCATAGGAAGGCGGTAATCTGGCTTTCCCTACATCCTATAACTACAGTGAAGTGGGGTTTAGATTAGGGTTTCAAATGGTCCCTCCAACGATCTGAAATCCATGTAGAAATCTGGCAATCGGAGTGGTTCTTCATCGGAGATCATGTCAGGTATGGTTTAAGTCTCATATTGTGCTCTATTGCACTCTACAAAAGGATTTGGGTGGCCAGCTCCATGTCGTCGTCATCGTCGCAGGGGAGTTCTCGAGCTAGTGGTAGCTCTATCTCCTCCTCAAGAGAAAGGAGACCTATATGAGTGTTTTTGCGGGTATAAGGACCCTTTGAGGACTTCATGGACATATAGTAACCCTGGAAGAATATTCCTATGCTGTCCGATCCCTAAGGTACTTTGGTTCATAAGTGATTAAAATTTCAGAAATTTCTTTGTATTACTAGAGTAATTACTGATGTTTTGTTTTGTTTTGTTTACACATGAAGGATCGTGGGGGTTGTGGTTTTTGGGTTTGGTTTGATGCAGAGACCTGAGCCTGTGGTAGGCAAGTGATCAGTGAATTGAGGGATAAGCTGAAGAATTCATTGGCAATGCTTGAGGATTGTCAGAAGAAAGTGGAGACACTGTTGGGAGAGCTGCGTTTATGTAGGGAGAGAGAGGAGACGGCCATGGCAGAAAAGCAAAGCCTGAGGAGTTGCTTGGATGATAAAGGCAGAGTTGTTGTATCACTTGAGCTGGATAAAAGGCAATTGTACATTAGGTCGAGGATTTATCTAAATGTTCTGATGTTGTCATGTATTTCAGGAATTATTTTGCTTTGTCATTGTCTCAAACTGTGAAGTAGAGCATATAACTCTATTCTAATCTAATGTAGTTTTGATGCTCTGTTATGTCCTGTTCCAGTGCAATGTAACTCTATTTTAATCTAATATAATCTCATATATTGCACAAATTGATTACTCAGATTGAATGCACAATTAGCCTAGCATACAACAGTAATTGTTGTGTTTCACTCATCACAGTAATTGATGTGTTCTATTCATCACAGTAACTGTAACTGAGTGCGCAATTAGACTACTAAGTCTCACAAATTACATTGTTGCTATAAAAAATTAGACTAGCTGAGTCTCACACAATTAGCTAAGTTTCACAATATTAACATCAAATTTGTACAATCACACATGTTAGATTGATGGTACACACACAGCTAGTTACATCAAATGTTCCAAACCCCCTGCTCACAAAATTAGCTGCCACTACTACAATAACTGTTGTGTTACATTCACCATAGCACAAAAATAAATACTTGTCATCATCACAACTGGTTACATCAAATGTTCCAAACCCCATGCTATACAAACTCCCCTGCTATGCAAACTTAGCTACCACTAGTACAATAACTGTTGTGTTACATTTACCACAACACAAAAATAAATGTTTGTCATCCTAGCTTACAAGATCTTCCATCCAACCTTTCCAGTCAGTGTTCTTGTTTGTTGCCGTCTACCACTCTGCCCAGGTCCTGACTAAGGCATCGCATGTTGCTAGCTGTTACTAATTTGACTAATTTGAGAGTCAAATATTTAACTTGGCTGGGGCCCATAAATGAACTGCAAACAAAACATAATAGAAAATAGGATAACATGTGAGACATCGCATGTTGTTGACATGATGCCTTATGCATGTGTGTTCGCTATTAAAAGTCTTAATCTGGAATGTACTTGTCTGTTGCACGGTTGAGGCATGAATTTTCCAAGGATAGTCCCCAGGGCACTTTGCAGTTTCCTTTTCCTTGTACTCTTCACAAATTAAATATTGTGGCCACCAACCACTGAATAATCCTTAATGAGGTTCCTCAAGTCTTCACCTCTGGGAAACTTCATGCCAACCATGAAAGGGGTCCCATTCCCAGTGTCGCGCCCCGACCCGCGAAAGCCCAACCGGGTCGGGCGACGCGACAGCTTGGTATCAGACCATAGGTTGTAAATCCCAGGGTTTAGGATCAGGATTCGGTTGAGTTGAGCGTAGAATGGGTTAGTTCTATGTCTAGAACATCCGTGCATGCTCATTTTGATGCGTTGTGCTTTTCCGCTTTCTGTTTGTGTTGCCTTGTTTTGGCGGCTTCTGACGAGTGAACGCTCGTTGTCGTTGGTGATTGCACAGATGTCGGGAGCTCGAGTCCGACCTTCGGTTGTTGGTCGAGGTGGGGCACGACCTGGTCGGCCCGCTCGACCAGACAGGGTAGCACCTGTCAGGACGGTCAGAGTTCGACGGACTGGACCGTCACCAGCGACGGTTGCGGTCGCACGGGAGGAGGCTCCTCTCGCCGAGGAGGGGGTCCTCGCTCCGGTCGACGGGCGGGCCGCGACAGCGGTCATGATGGACTTCCAGCGACTGAACCCGCCTAGGTTCAGCGGTGAGACTGGAGATCCGACCACGGCAGACGGCTGGCTTCGAGGAGTCACGCGCGTTCTCGACGCTCTCTTCGTTGGGGATGACCGGATCCGGGTCACCCTCGTAGCGTTCCAGCTTGATGGTGACGCCCTTGACTGGTGGTGCACTGCCCAACACACCAGTGGCGGAGAGGAGCCGACGTGGGAGGAGTTCAGGGCGTTGTTCTTGGACGCGTACTTTCCGGAGAGTACGTGTGACGCCTTGTCTTGCGAGTACCAGTCCCTCTTGCAGGGTACTCGCACCGTGCAGCAGTATGCCAACCGGTTTACGCACTTGGTCCGTTTCGCGGGGGCAGTGGCAGCAGACCAGTGGCCAGGGCACGGCAGTTTGAGTGGGGTCTTCGTCCAGAGATCAGGCGCCAGACGTGTTCCCACCGTTTCCAGACGTACACAGCAGTTCTGAACTGCGCCTTAGTTGTGGAGGCGCAGTTGCAGGATGAGAGACACCGGGCAGTTCCACCGGCAGTCTCTACCAGCTCACAGCAGCAGCGACCCCAGGGCAGAGGGGGGTTCGGTAGGGGGCAGCCGTGGCGTTAGCGGCCCTTTCAGCAGCGGCCGCAGCGTGCACCGCAGTACCAGCAGCCACTACCGAGCCCACCAGCCCTGTTTCTATTGACGGCCGGGCCATCTGGGCAGGCTTTGTCAGGGGGAGACCAGGGATGACAGCCGGGCGCGTCAGTCACTTGCTACCTGTGCGGGCAGCCGGGGCACTACCGTAGAGACTACACTTCGCGAGGAGCGCAGGGCGCTATGCCGCAAGGCTGTAGAGGCGGAGGGTTCAGTGCCTGGCATGGGAGCGGGGGTGGACGCAAGCTGGGGCGTCCTAGAGGCAGAGGCGGCCAGCGGGGGCAGGTGTTTGCCCTCCCAGTTCGCGAGCAGCAGGACACCGTCCAGCATATCAGCTGCCACCGCAGTATCAGCCACCACCACAGTACCAGCAGCCGTTGCAGTACCAGCAGCCGCAGCAGTATCAGCAGGCAGCGGCAGAGCCAACCGTCCTCAGAGGTATCTTTCAGCTTTCTAGTTCTTTAGTAGATATGCTGATAGACTCTGGGGCATCTCATTCCTATATTGCTAGCATGTGTGTGGCATCGCTAGGATTAGAGACGAGTTGGCTAGAGGTGGCACAGTCTGTAGATTCACCGATCGGCGGCACAATCAGGGTAGACCAGGTCTGCCGATCTTGTTCTTTGGAGGTTGGAGGCCTCCGTGTCTGTCTAGACCTGTGGGTGCTAGACATGACAGGTTTCGACGTGATACTCGGTATGGACTGGTTAGCAGCACACCGAGCTATCATCGACTGTGGTCGCCGGAGGGTGGTCGCTTGGACACCCGATGGGACACAGTTTGTGTTGTTGGGGGATCGGTTCTCAGCCGATTCCTTTGCTTGTGGTGTGGGGAGGCGTGGCAGCGAGCTTTCAGCCTTGCTGGGCAGCCTGTCCCTGTTTGGGTCAGAGGGAGTGCAGCAGAGCAGTTTCCCCAGGATCGTGTGCGACTACACCGACGTGTTTCCCGAGGTGTTACTAGGGCTTCCACCGCCCAGAGAGGTCGATTTTGAGATCGACCTGGTACCGGGTACTGCACCGATCTCTCTCCCAGCTTTCAGGATGGCACCGGCAGAGCAGAGTGAGTTGAGGACCCAGCTAGACGAGCTTACCAGCAGAGGTTTCATCCGTCCTAGCATGTCTCCCTGGGGGGCGCCAGTGTTGTTCGCAAAGAAGAAGGATGGTACCCTTCGACTTTGCATAGACTACAGGCGGCTCAACAGGGTGACGGTGAAGAACCGGTATCCGATGCCGAGGATCGACGACCTGTTTGACCAGTTGCGAGGATCTTCAGTGTTCTTGAAGATCGACCTCCGCACCGGCTTTCACCAGTTGAGGGTTCGGGATTGCGACATCCCGAAGACAGCATTCCGGACTCGGTACGGTCTGTACGAGTTCGTGGTGATGCCTTTTGGCCTGACGAACGCACCAGCAGCGTTCATGGATCTCATGCAGAGGATCTTCCGGCCTTTCCTAAACGAGTTCGTGGTGGTGTTCGTCGACGACATCCTTATCTACTCCCGGTCAGACGCGGAGCACGAGCGACACTTGGCGACAGTGTTGCAGCTACTCCGGGAGCATCGGCTTTATGCCAAGGCTTCCAAGTGCGAGTTCTGGCTTGCACAGGTGGGATTCCTTGGACATGTGGTGTCGGCAGCAGGGATCTCAGTTGACCCGGCCAAGGTCGAGGCAGTGGTACAGTGGCAGAGACCGAGAACAGTGTTCGAGGTCCGTAGTTTCCTAGGCCTGGCGGGTTACTACAGGCGGTTCGTGCGGGACTTCTCCAAAGTCGCCGGACCGTTGACCAGACTGACACAGAAGGCCGTCCCGTTCGTGTGGGATGATGCTTGTGAGCAAGCCTTTGTGGAGTTGAGGACGAGGTTGACCAGTGCGCCGATGCTGATCGTCCCCGAGCGAGGTGTTGGTTACAGTGTCTACTGCGACGCCAGCGGTGAGGATTTGGGGTGTGTCCTCATGCAGGAGGGCCACATAGTTTCCTATGGTTCTCGTCAGTTGAAGAACCATGAGAGGAACTACCCGACTCACGACTTGGAGCTAGCAGCAGTGGTCTTCGCCCTGAAGACCTGGCGGCATTATCTCTATGGCGAGAAGTTCTCAGTCTTCTCGGACCATAAGAGTTTGAGGCACGTTTTCACCCAACGTGACCTCAACCTGAGGCAGGGACGCTGGATGGAGCTACTGGAGGACTACGACTTTGCGTTGCATTACCATCCTGGTAAGGCAAACATCGTAGCAAACGCACTGAGCAGACAGGTGAGAGACACCAGAGCAGCAGTTGCAGGGTTGTCAACGCGGCAGTGGCAGGCTCTAGAGACGGCGGGCCAGTTGGGGCTCGAGTTTGAGGATCGGGGATCCAGCAGCTTCCTCTACGCAGTGCAGAGTATGCCAGCAGTTCTAGCCAGAGTGTTGGAGGCACAGCACAGTGACCCAGAGCTCGAGGAGTTACGCACAGCAGCGGGCACGGAGGGCGCAGACGGAGACTGGACAGTATCGCCAGACGGAGGGCTACGGTTCAGAGGCAGAGTAGCGGTTCCAGCAGATCCAGTTCTTCGACACGACGTCCTACGAGAGTTCCACCACTCTCGCTTTGCAGTTCATCCCGGCGGCACCAAGATGTACCAGGATCTTCGGCGACAGTTCTGGTGGCGCGGGATGAAGAGGGCAGTGACGGAGTTCGTATCGCGCTGCCTTACATGTCAGAAGGTCAAGACAGAGCACCAGCGGACTCTGGGGTTACTTCAGCCACTTCCACTAGCTGAGTGGAAGTGGGAGCACATCACGATGGACTTCGTGACCGGGCTACCGAGATCCCCTAGGGGGAATGATGCGATTTGGGTCATCGTTGATCGATTGACCAAATCGGCGCACTTCCTGCGTATGCGGGTGACAGACTCGACGGACAGGTTAGGCAGCTTGTACGTCAGAGAGGTGGTCAGACTACACGAAGTTCCGGTTTCTATCGTGTCAGACCGTGACCCCAGGTTCACCAGCAGGTTTTGGCGAGACTTTCAGGAGGAAGTTGGCACACTCCTGACTTTCAGTACGGCTTTCCATCCGCAGACAGACGGGCAGTCAGAGCGGACTATCCAGATCTTGGAGGACATGCTGAGAGCATGTGTCCTCGACGCCGGAGGCAGCTGGGAGGAGCACGTTCCCTTGGTGGAGTTCGCCTACAACAACAGCTACCAGTCCAGTCTTGGAGTAGCACCTTTCGAGGCGTTGTATGGTAGGCCGTGTCGTTCCCCAGTGTGCTGGACAGAGGTTGGAGAGGCTTCACTCACCGGTCCAGACATCGTCAGGCGATCGTCAGAGAGGTTAGTGCAGATCAGGCAGAGGCTTCTGACGGCTCAGAGCCGACAGAAGAGTTATGCAGATCAGAGGCGACGACCGTTGGAGTTTGCAGTCGGCGACCGAGTGTTCTTGCGAGCATCGCCGTACAGAGGTTCTGTCAGGTTTGGCAGAGGTGGTAAGTTGGCGCCGAGGTTCGTCGGGCCATTCGAGATCTTAGAGAGGGTCGGCGAGGTAGCTTACCGCCTGGATCTTCCTCAGCACATGTCTGCTGTGCATCCGACTTTCCATGTGTCGATGCTGAGGAAGTATCACCCAGACCCGTCTCATGTCATCAGGGTGGATGACATTGAGCTTGAGGCAGACGCGAGCTTTGTTGAGCAGCCGGTTCAGGTACTTGACCGGAGGGATCAGGTCTTGCGGGGCAAGACGATTCCCTTGGTCAAGGTACTGTGGAGGCACAGAGGCACCGAGGAGGTCACTTGGGAGCGCGAGGCGCGCATGCGGCAGGAGTTTCTGCAGTTGTTTTCTTCTCCATGTACTTCTTGTCCTGTCTTCTAGTGTAGCTGCTTTGTTGTTCCGAGCCCTACCCTTATCGAATCTCGGGACGAGATTTCCTTTAAGGGTATTAGGATGTGAGGACCTGTCCCTCTACCCCTATGGCTCGCTGTAAACCGCAAGGGCAATTTGGTAAATTCCGCCTTGTTGGTTTGTTTCACACCCGCGTGTGCACACAATGGCCTTGTATGTGTTAGTGTTTGGTTAGAACGGTTAGTGGGACCCGGGATCGAAAGATCCGGACTTGGGCTTGAGTTCTTGCCCAAGTTTAGCTTTCAGGTTACAAAGGATCGATCCTCTCTGGCTAAGGGATCGATCCTCTTCGTGCCAGAAAGCCTTTGTGAAATCGTCATGAAGGATCGATCCTCCCTTGAGGAAGGATCGATCCTCCCTTGAGGAAGGATCGATCATTCATAAGTCGGTGGCTTTTTCTGCTTCGCGAGGACAGCCGCCGTTGGCCGTCGCTCTCTCCTGTCAGAGAGGGAAGACTTCCCCTCCCCTTCCCTCACTTTTTCCCCTCTTTCCCGGCTATCCCCTCCCCCTTTCCCCTCCTTTCTTCCCCTCCTCTTCCTCCTTCTCCTCTCTTTCTTCTTCCTTCCTTCTTTCTCTCCCGAAGCTCTGTTCTTCTCCTGTTTTCCGGCAGCCACCTTGCTCTCCTCCGTTCTCCCTCCTCCGACCATCTTTTCCGGCGTTCTAAGGCTCGTTGGATTCGTGATAACGAGAGGAAGATCCCTGAAGTGGTTTGGAGGCTTGTTGGTGATCAAATCGCGGGGAATCAGCCGAGGAAAGCGCAGCTAAGTAGGGTTATACCTACTGTGTTTATTTCGGGTTTTCTTGAGATCTAGCCGTTGGATCTTATTGATCCTTGCTTTGTTGGGTTCCTTATACCTGTTAGAATTACTGATTTAAGTTTCATGTTAATCAGTTGAGATTTGAGTAGGTTTTATGTATGATTAGTCTCGAATTTCTGGTAAACTGCTGTTCTTGAGAAACAGCCGGCTTGCGGCGAGTTTTCCAGCCGGTGAGTACATGATCTTGGCTTTTCATAAACATAAGAGTTGTAGAGCTATTCGTTAGCTTTCCATTCCATCTTGTTTCGTAATTGTCCGATTTTTGTACGATTTCTTATGAATTGTTTGCTGAAGGACTGCGTTGCAGCAATTAATGGGTAAGTTAGTTTGATTAACGATTTTGATTAGCGTTTTCCCGTTAATCCAACTGTTGGTTGATTATGAATTTTGGATATGTTGATCATGGTAGAGACACCTACTGGTGGCTAAGTTGGAACTTGAATCCAACGTCGTTTCGACGTCGGATCGACGGGATCAATTAGCCCCTAAGTAGAGGCTTTGGGTGTTTTTGAATATAATATAATATTTCGGAATATAATATTATATTGTGTTTTGTTCATCATCGTTTTCGGGGTTGCTTCCCGTTGCAGGAGTCCGCGGGTGACGGTCGCGGTACCGTCGTAATGCCGGGACCCGCTGCGGATCGGCTGGCAGCGGTCGGTAGTACCGCTCAGCGATCCAGTAGACTTATATGATGCTTGACATACTGTTGCATCCTCTGCTTCTTATTTGTGTATGTCATAGCATGCATCCTTGAACTGTGCATTAGTTGCATTGGTTAGGGCGTGAGTGATCTTTGGGTCGCCGTCCTGAGGCTGGAAGCTCGGACTTAGCCCTAGGGCCGGGATTGGGCTGTTTGGACCCGGTTTGAATGGTGGTGCCCAGTCGATTCGATGATAGGCTTAGATGACTGGTGCACTTGTGGCTTGATGATTGTAGAGGTCGTGTCGGCTTCGAGTCGGATCTGAGGTGTAGCCGGTGTCCGGTGTTCCTAAAACTCTTGAGTAGAGGAGTTACCTACTCAGTGGTGTCTTTTCCCACCAAACAGTGTTCAGTGTCATGTTGAGAGTTAGCAGTGTTGTTTCCTGCTACTGAGTGTGACCTGACATGTGACCAGCCCGGCTGGAAGACCATGATCGTGGGCCTCAGGGACACGCGGTGGGGTTATGGGACCTCTGTATACACCCAGGTCCTACTTGAGGGCGACACTGTTGCGTTTCCCTCTTCCTTCTGTGTGTCGTAGTGTAGATCCCTACTGAGCTTAGTGCTCACACCTACCCGGGCTGCGTTTTGCAGGTGCAGGCGTCAGTTCTCCCTCTGTGGCCCCTACCGGGCAGTTGGTTGGCGGTGCGGCGGCGCCTGGTGGCTTTTGAGAGGTGGTGATCGTTTATTCCTTTTACCTTATGTTAGTTAGTCTCCTACGGGAGTGATGTTGTATTTTGAATCTTCCCCTCTCCGAGGATTTGTATATTAACATTTTGAGTTTTAATCTGTGGTTTGAGGTTATGTTAATCATTGTTGTTTTAACTGAGGGTGTTTTGGTGAATTGCTAGGGAGACCAATAGGTTAGAGGGAACCCTCGTCGTTCTTTTTCCGCGTTTGTAGGTTCCGGTTCGCGTCGCCCGACCCGGTTGGGCTTTCGCGGGTCGGGGCGCGACACCCAGTGTCTATTGGCCTATCATCTCTGTATAATGGATACTTAGCAGGCCCTTCTTCATCTGATGAACCATGGACACTGGTCAATTCATCAGAAGGACATTGATCCTCCACAAACACTGTCACTTGCATTGTCATTTGTGTTGACTGATCCCCAACCTCAAAGTTCACAAAGCTGGGCTTAGTGTTAGCTTCATAAATAAAGTCATCATCATCATCAGTGTCTTCTTCCCTTGGTTCATACATACTACTTTCAGTTGATGACTCTGGAGCTTCAGACTGCTGCCCTCTTCCAATGTCTTCTTCTAATGGTAGACTGTATAACAAATTTTTCTCTTCCAGTGTCTTCTTCTATTGGCTCAGTGTTTCATAAATGAAGTCATCATCATCATCGTGTCTTCTTCCCTTGGTTCATACATACTACTTTCAGTTGATGACTCTGGAGCTTCAGGCTACTTCCCTCTTCCAATTTCTTCTTCTAATGGCAGACTGGATAACAAAATTTCTCTTCCAATGTCTTCTTCTATTGGCTTAGTGTTAGCTTCAGGCTGCTTTTGTGAGGACCTGTCCCTCTACTCCTTTGGCTCGTCGTGGGCCGCAAGGGCAATTTGGTAAATTACGCATTGCAGGCTTGTTTCACACCCGCGTGTGCACACACTGACCGTGTTTGTGGTAATGGTTGGTTAGAATGGTTAGTGGGACCCGGGATCGAAAGATCCGGACTTAGGCTTGAGTTCTTGCCTAAGTTTAGCTTTCAGCACAAAGAGGATCGATCTTCTCTAGCTAAGAGATCGATCTTCTTGTGCCAGAAAGTCAAGTGCGATCGTCATGAAGGATCGATCCTTGCCTAGGGAAGGATCGATCATTCATAAGTCGGTTCGTTTGCCTATAAAGCAGACGAGATTTTCTTCCTTGAATCCCTTTTGAAATCCGGAGATTTGAGCTCAGATCTTGCGATTTTTCAAGGCATTTGAGGACGATCCAAGGCCTAGCTGCTTGGATCTAAGCTGCTCTTGGTCCGGTAGGGATTCCTACCTACTTTTATTCCGGGTTTTTGGAGTTTCCGGTTTGATTGTGTTCTTTTACTTAGATCTCTCTCTATATACATGTTTGTTTCTCGTGTTTTCACCGGTTTTGGACTCGTGGAATCGTGATCTATCAGATCCCAGAGTTTGGTTGGGTTTGGTTGTATCTTCCAGCGGTATTTCACGCCGGAAGGACGCCGGAGAACCCATTCGAATCGATCCCTCTTGAGGAAGGATCGATCCCTCTGGGTTGGTCATGCTACGCCCAATGAAGGATCGATCTCCTGCTTGGAGAAGATCGATCCTGGTTCTTGGGTAGCATGGTTACCCTTCATCGCGAAGAAGATCGATCTTCCTGGGAGGAAGGATCGATCTTTCTTGGTGCGACATGAAGGGTACCCTCTGTCTCGAGAAAGATCGATCTTCCTGGGAGGAAGGATCGATCTTCTTTGGCTCGACAGTGAGGGAAGCTCACTGTTACTTAAAAGATCGGTCCTTTCTTTGGGAAAGATCGATCCTTTAGTAGCAGAGAGGGATTTTCAAGGCTTTTTGCCCGCGTGACTTGGTATGTCAGTTTTTCTTATCGCTTTATACCTTGTATATATGATTAAGCATGTTAGCCCTATAATAGGGCAATGGTGAACCGGGGGAGTGATGACTCCCGGGATGTTTAGAATAAACGGGAGAGTAGCCTTACAGCTTTCCTTAGCCTTGCATGCCGGCGTGCGCCGAGGGCTTTACTTGTTATATATGTGAGCTGTTGTTTGCGGGGCTGTTTCCCGGTGCAGGTTTGGGGTGGACTGTTGGCAGTTGGTAGTGGTACCACTGCAGCAGTCCGTAGACCTTATTTACCTGTTCACCACCCCGGGCCGGCAGAGTGCCGTGCCCAGACCTTGTTATTGTATATCATCACATACTGTTGCATGTTTATATGTATTGTCCTGCGCATGTTTATACATGCATTGTGTTGTGCATTAGTTGCATCTGTGTAGGGCGTTGCCGATCCGGGGTTTTCGGGTAGCCTGGATCTAGCTCTAAGACCGTGGTGGGTAGCTTGGCCCAAGTCTCGATTTATAGTATTCAGTCGTTTTCGATGATGAGGTTAGTTTGACCTGAATACGTGTTATTTGAGGTTTAGAGGTCGTGTCGTCTCCAAAGTCGTATCCGAAGTGTAGCCGGAGTCCGGTGTCCTTAAACTCTTGGGAGGAGGAGTGCCTGCCCAGCGGTGTCCTGGCCCGCCAAACAGTGTTCTGTGTCCTGTTGAGAGTATGCAGTGTTTTGGGCCTGCGGTCACGGACTTCCGGTAGGGTTATGGGACCCTTGTATATACCTAGGATAGACTTGGGGGACGACACTGTTGTGTTCTCTCCCTTGTGAGTGTCGTAGTGTAGTGTCCCTGCTGAGCTTAGTGCTCACTCCTACCCGGGCTGCATTTTGCAGGTGCTGACGCTAGCTCTTCTTCGGTCGCCCCTACTGGGCCGGTGTTTGGTGACGTGGCGGCGTCTGGCGGTGCTTGAGAGGTGGCAATCTTTACAGCTTTATACCTTTTTGTTATAGATAGTCTCCTACGGGAGTGATAAATGTATAATTTCCCTGTTTTGAGGTTTTGTAATATTATATCAGTTTAGTTTTGGAGTTTGTACTTTTGTTAATACAGGATGATTATGTTTTGCTAGGGTAACCACTACGATTAGAGGGAAACCTCGCCAAAATTTCCGCAGTAGGTTAGGTTCTGCTTCGCGTTGCCCGGCCCGGTTGGGCCTACGCGGGTCGGGGCGCGACAACTTTCCTCTTCCAATGTCTTCTTCTAATGGCAGATTGTATAAGAAATTTTCTTTTCCAATGTCTTGTTTTAATGGCCGACTTCCTAACCAACTACTGGAATTGCACCACCTTGTTGGTCAGCAGCACTGTGATCCACATAGACATCTATCTCATTAATGTCAATCCCCTCCTCTTTAAACACAGACGCTATTCCAATGACATGCTTGTCAGTCATAAGTTCCTTTAGTCCCTTTATAATTAGCTCATGACCTGGCTTTGCATACCATTATAGCCTTCCAAGTTGGGTAGCCCATACTTGTGATAAAATCATATATGTCAAATATACCCAATCTATTAGGATCACAACCATCGACCATTTGCATCTCCCCACCAACATAATCAAATTTAGAGGAGAATTGGAAATAACCCTAATGGTGCAATCTAATTGTGAATGTGAAGTCCATCCTGTACAATGCAACTTCATATAAACATTTTGGTAATGGTCAGAGAGAACAATTGCTATCAAAATGGGATGGCCAACACAAGTACTGAGTAATGAAAATGGAATAGCCAACCCCTATACTGAGTAAAGAAAAGGGGATTTCTAAAGAAAACAATAGCAATACATTGTCTAAATTCCCATGACAAGAACCCTAATATGTCCCCCATCACAGATACCAAAAGGTGGATGGGCAACGTGATGAGTCCCTAAATATTCATAATTAAATCCCTTAATTTACCTTTTTAGGCCTAGAGTGTTTGTATTTAATAGTTTGTTAGTTGATTTCAGGTTTAAATAGGTTTTGAGAAGAAATACAAGAGTTTCGGCTAAGAAGATGAATTTATTTGATAAAGACTGCTTCGTCGCCTGTCAGGAACATATTTGCCAGATATTCTGTATAAATCTAAATATTCTGAAAATTTAGTATATGATAGAAGACTTCAAGATCTACAATGTTCATGTTGGACACTTTGCCAGATTCCTGATAGTGTGATAGCAGAATTGAAGAATACATGAAGATACATAAGCTGGAAAGCTGCTCCGTCGATGCTGAAGAGAATATTCAGTAAATATTCTACATTAATTAGAATATTATGAAATATTTTGGAGATGACAGAAGACTTCCATATCTAGAACTTTCTTGTTGAAGACTTTCTCTGATTCCGAACAGATTAGCTTCAGAATTGATTACAAATCAGAATTCCGAGTAGGAATTGAAGAATAAGGAAGCTGATGACGTGGCAGTTATTAACCCAGTCAAACTGAGAAGTCCGATCGATCGCTCCGATGACGTCAGCAACCCGGAATTTAGAGAAATTAGAGTTTAAGTTCAACTATAACTCCTAATTCCGGGATTAAGGGTTTCTATTATATTAAGGGGTGATTCCAGCCGAAAATTATGATCTTTTGGACCACTTTTGGAGGAGAAGGCTAGGGTTTTGAAGATGGAGATCTTTCCGCGGGGATCGACGGCTTCCTTCCCAACACCTATGGATCTTTCCCAGAAGATGAGTAACTAATTCTTAACTTAGGGATCTCATGAAACCCTAGTGTAGCTTTTGATTTTCTTTGGTTTGATTCTTGTAAACTTCTTCTCAACATGATCTTATAAATATGGTTTTAATGATTAGAGATTTGAGGGAACAGAGTTCCTTTGAAGTATTTTCAGTCGTATAAGCTTTCTGTGATTGTTTATATAGATTTATGAGATGATTATTATGTGATTTATGGTTGGCTAGTGAGATAGGCTATGCTAAGCTTGGATAGGTTGTGCCAAGGTCATTAGGAGTAGTATAACTTAAAGTAATCGTAGGATCGAAGACAACCTATGCCAAGAAAGATAGGCTATGCCGTTAGGAACATAAATCTTATTTTAGGGATTCATGTGAGCTTGTAGCCATATGATCTATAATGTTGAGAGAAGGGAACAAGAGGATAACTAGAGAAGATTAAAGGTGAAGCTAGGGTGGATTGAGTAATCCCTAGGTAATTCATCACTTGGTTCCAATCCCGATCACTTTACTTGCTTTCTTAGATAATCTTTAGATAATTCAACCAACCTTTTGAATACTCCGCTTAGGAATCAGTTTTGAGAATTGATTTTGTTTTTCCTAGTAATTCCCTGTGGATCGACTCCGGATTTCACCACTAGTCTACGTAGTAGTATTAGTGATTGAATAAGGATATAAATTTAAGATTTGATTGAGGTTAGCAACGTTTTAACGACAACGTTTGTGAGCGATCACAACGCACGATCATCGAGCTATTCAAATAATAAACTAAACCCAGTGAATGACATTTACCCTACCTTAAACAATCACAGAGTTACCAGGAACGTCGGGATAATCAATAATCTAAAGTCATCGGGAACATCGGGCTAAAACGTAAGAAATAGTTAACAATAGAAGAAAATAGTTAACAACACGATGTTAGAGGGTGTCGATGGCCTACTTGCCAGCGAAAACCCCGACAAAAGCCTGGTGGAATCCGTCGAATGTTCTCCAGCGAGTGTCACAGTCGTGGGACTATGCAAAACCCTACCTGAAACCCCACCAAGTGCCAACTACCCACTTCATTTGGAGGGCAGTGGAGTAAATACGCTCACATGCAACGCACGTGAGTGGTTTTCCATAAGGGGGAGCTAACGCCGTCTGAGACGGTCCCGGTTTTGTAACATAAGGGTAATAAAGTTACATTTTATAACTAGAGGGTAGCATGTCGCGCCCCCACCCGCGAAGGCCCAACCGGGCGGGCGATGCGAACCAGAACCTAACTAAATGCGAAATAAATTTTGGCAAGGGTTCCCTCTAGCTTACTGGTTTCCCTAAACATTTCATAAGCACCCTTATTTAACAATAATTCCAAACCTCAACAACAAACAAAGATTTATTCAAATCCTAAAAAGGGTTTACATTCATATACATCACACTTTCGTAGGTGGCTATCTAAACAGAAAGGGTATAAATGACGATCACCGCTCCTCAAGCACCGCCAGACACTGTTGCGCCATCAAACACCTGCCCGGTAGGGGCCACCGAAAAAGAGCTAACGCCTGCACCTACAAAACGCAGCCCAGGTAGGAGTGAGCACTAAACTCAGTAGGGTTCTACACTACGACACACAAAAGAAGGAGGGAACACAACAGTGTCGCCGTTAAGCAAGGTCTCGGTGTACACAGGGGTCCCATAACCCCACTGCGTGTCCCTGAGGACTCCTATCTAGGTCCCATCCTTAGGAAGACAGGAAACCAACACTATCATCTCACCTGTAGGAAACTGACACTGCTAGGTGGGAATCAACACCACTGAGTAGACACACCCTCTACTCAAGAGACATGAGAACCTGACACCGGCTACACCTCAGAACCCGCCTCGAGGCCGACACGACCTCTAAAATCATCGATCAACATGTATTCAAATCATCTAAGCCTATCATCGATATCGACTGAATACTACAATCCAACCTGGACCACGCTACCCGCCACGGTCCTAGAGCTAAATCCGAGCTACCTGAAAGCCTTGGATCGGCGATCAACTCATCGCCCACGCCCTATCCTTATGCATCTAATGCGCAATCAAACTGCATGTTATGATCACGCGCAGGTAAGAGGTAAGCATGGAACAATATGATAAGATAACAAACATGTCCAACTGGATTGCTGCAGCGATACCAACGACAGTTGTCAGCGAATCCGCAGCGGGTCCCGGCATTACGACGGTACCGCAACCGTCAATCGCGAACCCCTGCAACGGGAAGCAACCCCGAAAATACAGATGAACATATAATATTATTTAAATATCAAGATCCCCTAATTAGAGGCTAAGCGACCTCGTCAATCCGACGTCCAAATGACGTCAGATTCGAGATCCAACTTAGAAAACGCAGGTAAACATGCTGGGATCGACATATCCAAAATCAGGAAACATCCAACGGCTCGATTATCGGAAAAATGCTAATCAAAACTATTAACTTCACTAATTACTTCTAATTGCTGCAACGCAGCCCATCCGAAGGAAAATCATAGCGATTATACCAAAATCAGAAAATTATGAAACTGGATGGACCTAAGAGTATACCCACAGATCTAGAACTCTCATGTTTATCATAAATCATCATCATGCATGTACAGACCGAAAAACACGCGTGTAAGCCGGCTGTTCTTTAAGAACAGCAAAACCAAAAAGTCTGAATTTAAACATGCTAAAATCCCACTAAAATGTCAACCAAATCATATGAAACTCAAAAAAGTAAACAAGCTAACCTAGATACACAAAAAAACACCAATAACACCCAGATCCACCGGCTAGATTAAGGGAAAACCCATATTAAACTCATGTAGGAAGAAAACTACCAAACTAAGCAACCTCAGCTGAATCCCCGCTATTCGAGCACCAAACCGGCTTCAAACCAAGCCACAAATTTTCCTCACACTGCCACGAATCCAACGAGCCCTCAAGCATCCAAAAAGATGGTCGGAGGAGGGAGAACAGAAGGGAAGAAGGGAGAAGGAAAAACCGGAAAAATCAGAGGAGTCTCGGGCTACTTATAGGCTCGAGTCTGATCGATCGGTCTCAGGACCGATCAGTCGATCCCCGGACCGATCGGTCGGTCCCAGACTGGGCTGGGTTAAGTCGGTTCGCGTCCTTATCCGGACACGCAGTCACACCCTTATCCAGACAACTGACACAGGTCTGATCGATCGCTCCCAGGAGCGACTGATCGCACACGGGCCGCCACCTGTCCTAAAAACAAGCTTCTGCGCGCCCGAGCTTGGATCTTTCGATCCAAAGCATATGCCTAGGGTTCTAGCAAACATGGAATTAAAAAAAAGGGGCTATGTGTGCACCAAGCGGGTGTGAAACAAACCGACAAGGCGTAATTTACCAAATTGCCCTTGCGGTCCACAACGAGCCACGGGCCCGACCTAGACGGTCGACCCAGGAGTAGAGGGACAGGTCCTCACATAGCAGATTGTAAAAACTTGAAATTAGAGGGTATTAAAAGCTAATTTCCCCTTAAAAGAATTAAAGAAGTTATATATATTTTTAAGAAAACCATATATATGTTTCTATAAATGGGGCGGGCCATCACTGCCCCGTTTAGTTAAGGGATTGGGGTTTTCCACCCAAAAAAATACTCCAATTACCCACTTGAGCGGGACACTGGCTGACCTATTTACCCATTCCATTGCCATCCCTGCTTTGGGGCTGTTTGTTTTGCTGGAGTGTTTTGGAATGGAGTGCTAGAATGAAATGTGATTCATGTGAAACGGACTGCAACAGAATGGATTGTTACTTTTGCTGCTTGTTTGGTGCTAGAATGGAAATTGAATCATGTGGAATCTAGCACTTTATGCTGTTTGTTTGATGCTGGAATGGAAGCAGAATCATGTGATTTTTTCTGTTTTTGTATATGTTTTGTGATGTAGTGGGGGATATGGTCACCCCAGACTGCTTGTGGTGAAAAGACCATCCCTTTATATATATTGAAGGTTTAAACATGTGTAAAGTGTGTTAAAGTATAAATCACAAATAGTTGGTCATATAGAAATAAAAAAATGGCATAAATATATTTTTTAAATATATAGAATATATTAATACATATATATCTAGAGTGTTTGCTAGTGCGTTTTGATGCAAAAATGGTGGCTGGTGTATGCATTTGAAGCTTGGACACTCTGCAGTCCCTCGAGAGTCAATTTAATATATATTTTGGATCAACTCATGATCAAGAGTCAATTTAATAAAGTCCCTTGAGTGGGATGGCAAAGCGGAAAAATATCAATAGATGGGGATCAGGTAGTAGAAAGACCTTAGGTGGATGAGTATGTAAATTAAATATGGAAGGTGGCTGGTTGCCATTCAAGTGACCATCCAAAACACCAAATTAAATATTATAATAGCAATGAAATCTCCCCTTTCTAAAAAAATTAAACATCAATTGAGTTGAATTCATCTAAACCATCGAAGTATTAAAATTATAATTCCAGCAAACCAAAAAACAAGAATCTTCGCTCAGATTCACATCATAGTAGTAAAAAACAAGTATTTTGGCTCAGATATATATCTAATACAAAACACAGTAGGCAAAAGAAACCAGAGAACATGGGATCATATTCACATACAATGCAAAACACGACACACAGAAGAAACTAGAGAACATGGGATCAGACAAAAAGCAATGCATAGGAACATAAACATGCCACGAGATCCAGGTACGTCTCGTGGTCTCTTGACAGCGCTGGTGAGGAAGAAGTGCTACCGCTTGAGGTTGGAGGAGAGGATATTGTGGTTTCCTAGAACGCTTGCGGAACGTGAGAACCAAGGGAGGGAGGAGGTCCTAGATCTGGTGGTGAAGGATGAAGGAGGACGAAGCAATCGCGAGAGAGCTCATGGTGGCGAAGAGCAACATCGCTCGGGTTCTTCGCTAGGGCAGGAATGGGTTGGAATAGGGTTGGAATCGAATTTCCTCAGGCGCTGGAAAATAATGCTGGAATGTGTTTCTAGGCCAAAATCAGTCCGAAACATTTGACTGGAAACTGGCTATTCTGGAATGGATCTGAACTGAAATGGAACCCAATCCAGTGAAACAAACAAATGCAGTGTTGGAATCACATTCCATTCCAACCATTTCAGCCATGTTTCCGGTGAAACAAACAGCTTCTTTGTTTGTTTGGCTTCATGAAGAAAATAAATGCTAAAGGAGTTGAACCATAAACAGTTGCAGTGAGCACATCAGTTGGTTTAGTTGGCTCTTGTTTGGTTGAGCTGAGCTCATTCATAGACCGTCTTTTTTTTTTGTATTCCAATTATTTCTCGACTCATTTTTTAGACAAATGAGTAAATTAAATCGCGAGCCAAATTGAGAATTATTTGTCGATCATTCAGCTCTGCAACACCACAAAATGGTATGAATCATACATTCGCATTTCTGTTACAATCACTTGTGTACGTAAACTTAATAAAATTTCAGAGCTGAATGATTAGCTTGTCTATTATTCTTGTCAGCATGATTTGCATTTGCATCAAATTTAATCAGAGTTTACTTTGATTTGATCTGTTTTCGCAAATCTATTTTTCTCTGATGTGGTCCTTTCTATATCTGGCAAGAATTGTTCAACTTTTAAGTTTCTTCTTAGTTTTATAGGAATTAACTATACTCCTTGATCTGGCACTATCATGACTAGCAAATTCTTAATATCTAAGAAAGACAGAAAAATTAGTCGGTGGTCGCGACATGGCCTTCGATCAAATCTAACCTATTATACGGTTTTGTTTTTGTTTTTTACTTTATCATGATAATAATGATTAATTTGTGGACAGCTTTTATAAGTTAAGAGTTTTCATTTCAAACATGTTGGGAATATTGCAAGTTAGATTTTACCCTTTCTGTCCTAACATAAGAAATATGTGAAGTTACCCCATTAATTATTATTTTTGAATATTTACCCTCGTAATTTTTCACCCTTCAAATTTACACGTACCCATACCTCAAACGCACCCTCAGAAGGATTCTAAATTAATCCTAGTTTTCATTATGAGTGCTCTTAACAAAGATATGTTAAAAGTAATTAATTGCAGTGTTCTTCTTCATTTAGGCCAGGGATGTTGAAAGTAAATATTCTCTCATATTTTGTTCCTTCTTTAGTACTAATTAATATACCATTAATCCTTAGTTTGCCTGGCTTTCTTCATCTAATATAAGATAATTAACAAGTAAACTACCAAAGATTTTTCTCTTTCCATGTCTAGCAGGCTATGTTATTTCCATTTTTTTCACGCATTACTCTTGTTGACTAGGTTCATGCATGAATATTGTCCTGCATTTCCCTCCTTTGTTTGGCTGAGATCAATCCAACTGAACTTATTGTATTCATCACCAAATCAAAGAGATCGACATAAATCAATACGTATGATCATAGAACAGGAACTCATGCGGCCTAAGTAAAGCCCTTCAGCACCACAGAAACGTATGAACCTATATATGAAAGTAGTTAGAACTTGTATGAAACTATGAAGCGATTCCATGGAAAAGACTTAACGAAAGGTTCCCGAATTTTAGATGAGGGGACTTTCACATGAACATCGAGAATAAATGATCGAAGTCGATAGATTTGTACAAATTTGACCAGGTTTCCATGTGCCAGCATGTGTTTACAAACACTTCTCCATCAACTCTAATATCTTGTTTGGTTTGAATACGTTGTCCATTGTTAGACTGAAGTCTACTTGATATACATAAAGTTGAAACCCATCCTTTCCTATCAGCCATAAGTTTTTGATTTGATTGCTGAAGTTAGCATGGTATCGAAGCCGAGAGTACACTAACATGGTTTGAATATGTTATAGATTTTTAGACTGCATTCTGCTCGATATAAACCAATTTTAAGCTCATCCTTTCCTATCAATATAAGCTTTTGAGTTGATTGCTGAAGCGGATAGTGTATCAGAATAGAGATCCAGAGCTTCGAACAATGTCTCCCTCTGTCGGCATAAACTTCTTCAACAATGCTTGCATCATGCATGGCAGCAATGATGCAACTAGTAAATCTCTTACGTCCACACGATCTTTCTTCATGTCCGTTTCTTAGCAGCTTGCATCTCCATCACTTCATTTACTATTCCATTGATTTCATTGAAAATTTAGTCCAATGACTAAGAGAACTGCTATATATAGTTGTTGTACTTGTCTGCCATCAAATTTCTTCCTTGCTTCTACACGCATTTCATCAATGATAAATAGCTAGACAACTTGGAAGATGACCCTATATAACCTTCTCCAGGTATGGTGGACTTCAGAACTACCATAAAGGTCTATATATTAATCAGAGCATCTTCACACATATATCAACTAAAAACCCATCAAAATTGGGAAGCTTCATGTGGGTTGACCAAAACTAGTCTTCCTTATAGCAGTCCTGGATTGAAACTTATGTAACATTATGAGACAAGTTCTAAGAAAAGTTGTTGGCATGCATGACCTTCACGTGTACGCACTTTGGTAAAGGTTTGCATTTATAGAAGGAGAACCTTTTGCAAGAACGTCCAGAAATTAAGGATTGAATTGGAGGAAGGATTCTTTTTCTTTCTTTCTTTTGTTCCAACGCAATGTGTGTGCATGGCCTATTTGATTGACCAAGGTGGTTCTTGTACTGTGTTTGATGCTTTAGAAAGTTTAATGTAACTTCCATTAAATATTTCTGATAGTAGATGAAACAGACAGATAGTGATAACTTACTAGAAACTTAAAACTTCCATTGACCTATTTTCTTTCTCTACTTTTCATATTCCAAGTTATTTTTCTAAAAACTTAAGGCTTCCATTGACCTATTTTCTTTCTCTACTTCCTAACCAAGTTATTTACATTGCATACATTCATTGATCCTAACTATGGTAATCAATTAAATTTTTATCTATATCTTCAGACATTGATTTGTCTATAAACTATTGTAATTCAAATTTCTTCAAATTTGAAACAAGCTGTCAACTTATTTGAATAGAAAGATAAAATTGATGATTCCGTAGGATTACATTGACTATTCCGTTATGGAATTCAAGGCGTTTTAGGCCCAAACCCCATATTACACCCGTTATTCGTCCAAAACCCAAGCAGGGTTGCTAAACCCCCCCCCCCCCCCTTGCTTGTTTCTAGGGCAAAAACCCAAATCACATAAAAAGGATGAGATTGCCCTCGCGTGCCTACGATCATCCATCCCGTCTTTTTTCCTCTCCGACTAGCTTCTCCTTTTCTTTTTTCATCTTCCACCCCTCGCGCTCGCTCTCTTCCGGCATCTCCCTCGACAAGTGATTCACAGCGTTCCGTCGTCTCTATTGACCCCAGCGTCTTCACAAACATCGCAGCTCCTCAACGGCTCCATCCCTCTCACCTCCATTTTCATCTTTTTCAACCCAGATACTCTAATCCAGACCTCAACGAGGATGGGGAAGAATGTGAAGACGCCTAAAACAAAGGAGAAGAAGGTAAGTTTCGATTCTTATCCATTTATCTATAGATTCCGATGGATTTATCTTTGATATTCATTTTCATCTTTGCGATTGATGCCTACAAGTCCATTTCTATCTTCTTGATTTTATGATAATTAGATTGCAATGTGTTTTAGGGTTTACTCATATGTTTTCATTTGGATAAAACCCTAAAAAAAGGAAAAAGATGAAAATGCATCAGTTAGGCTTTTTGCTTCATGAGAATGGCTAAATAGGTACATTGAAACCCTATCTAGATTACTTATTATTTGATTTGTAGGATTTCTCTTCATTGAATGTCATTTTCATCTCTGTCATTTATTTTGATCACTGTTGATTTGACTTTATCTTTGTCATTCATTTTCATCTCTGTTGATTCATTTTCATCTTTGTCATTTATTTTTATCTTTGTTGACGCAATTTCACATTTAATGATTCATTTTCATCTTTGTGGATTCATTTTCATCTCTGTCATTCATTTTCATCTTTGTCATTCATTTTCATCTATGTCATTCATTTTCATCATTAAGGATTCATTTTCATCTTTTAGGGTAAACAACAATACAAATCAGCATTGGTAGGGATTGTGTCAATGATTGAGCAAGCTCACACACTTATCAAGCTTGCAAACTTGGAATTGATAATGAAAACCCCATTTTATGCACTGTTTGGGGTGATTTATGAGAGGAAGATCACCAAGAACATGTGCATAAAGCGCGACGAGGACATCAGATGAATACTCAACCAATACAATCGATATACTCACACATTCAGGTTTGGAAGTGAAAACCATATGATTACAAAGAGAGATGTTCAACTCATCTTTAGGATGGTAGAAGGTGATAAGAAGATAACAGTTCCCAAGGGGCCGAAGAAGATGCCCTCGGCCTTCGGGGATAGAGTATTTAGAGACCTGAAACAGATCAATCTGAGCTCATTGAAGAACGAGGTAGTTGATGAATAAATTTTATATCTCGCAAGTATACGAATCAGTGCAATCAGCATAGTAGCAAGACGAGTATCGTACCCACAGAGATTTGTAGAGATTATTAGAGTAAAACGCTAAAGAACAGAAAAGAAAGAAAATAAGGAAGGGAAAATAAGAAATATGAAGTCTTGAAAATAGATGATCTAATAACGAAATAAGAAAACGATGAAAATATGATGGATTAATACTAAGGTTCCGATTTCACCAAAACATCCTCATTCTATGCATTGAATCAATCAAGATCTCAGTTTAATTCCAAGGGTTCGTTCTTCCAGTATGATGATCCGTTCGATCGTGGTCTTCACCAAGTACCCTCAATTAACCCTAGTTAATGAAGCCATAGCTAAGGGTCAATCAAGAATCCATTAAGCTCTGAAGAATAATTATGAACCAAGAAGTGTCTTAGCTTGAACCCGGCTTCGACTAAATCTCATTCATTCGCCCAATCTTACATAACACAATCTATAATACTTCTATTGGCCAGATAAAGGTATTTAAGATCTCAATTATAATAATGAATGAAACAAGAAATATAAACTGATTAAATAAATATGATCCAATAACATAGAATGATTCAGTTAGGGCCACATCGGTACCTTAGAGAAGAAACTAGCCACTCATGTTCATCATGAGGGCAACAAAACTAATGAAGAAATAAGATGAGAAAAAGAAAATAAAACCAAGCATGGAACCCGTCTCCTCTCCTCCAAACGCTGCCAAAAAGTCCCCCTCAAACCCTAGAAAGAGTTCTATTTATAGCCTTAAGTGTCTCCATCCACGGATTAGATCTAAACCGTTGATTTTCTTCACTGGGAAAGAAAGTAGGATCGATCCCTCCCAGGGTGTCGGATCGATCCCTCTCATTAAAAACTTCAATTTATGGCTTCACCCGAGTTCGATCGATCGGACTATGGGTGTCGGATCGATCGGACTCAGTAGGATGGATGGAGGGATCGATCGGACTGTGTACAGCTGAAAAATATGCGTTCTGTCAGGTTTCTGCATAGTCGGATCGATCGGACTCTAGGTGTCGGATCGATCGGACTTTCCAGCGGATTTACTGATTTGCCATCCAGACTGCGTCATTGGTACTAAAATTGCCGTAACTTTCTCTAGGAAACTTGGAATCACGAACGGTAAAATTCTCCAGAATCTAGACTTCAAGAGCTTTCCAACCATATATGACACATCATCTGGTTCTTAATGAGAAGGTACAGTTTAATCTTTCAAGTTGATCCATGTAATCTTTTCAGCTTCTTTGCTCCTTTTTCCTACATTTTTCAAATAACTATGTGAAGCAACATATAGATATAAAAATAGTAATAAAGATGTTGATTAAGGATAATAATTTAGCAATTGAGATGGTTATAAGGCTATTTAGAGTGCACTTTCATGCACTCATCACACCCCCTAACCAGCTTATTGCTAGTCTCTAGCAATTTTAAGCGCATAAAATCATAAGCACCCCAACGGTCTAAGGTTGTAGACATGCATAATAAGAGTTCTACCTTGTCAAGTCAATAGTGTTGTACACCATACAGAGCACGAAAACTTCTTATACTCATACACATACTACCAACATATGAAATCAACTTCTACACTTCAAACATGCTAATCACCATCCAGAAGAATACATGTGACGTGAGTAATAAATGTTACGTACAGAAGCAACTTCTACCCACCATTAGTCCAAACACACTACTATCTTCATAACCAATCATCCAACCCTCGCACTTTAAGTACAATATGCTCTTTTTTTTTTCTTTTTTTTTTCTTTTTTTTTTCTTTTTTTTCTTCAACTATAAGACATTTTGCCTTTTTACACGAGCGCTCTCCGCTTCATGAGGCGCAGAGACCCGGTTACTTAACAAAACACTGAGTAGTTTTTTAGCTATTAGTGATTCTACCTTTTTACGCGAGCTCCCCACTTTCTGAGACAAGAACACCCGGTTACTCAGTAGATCACCTAATAGGTGTTTAGGCACAGCTTAATCAAGCTCCAGAACTTTTTCTCTTTTTTTTTTTCTCTGCATGCAATACTCAACACTAGCTAATGCTGAAATCATGGTCTAGATTGACAACAATGTGCTCATTCCTTTGGTGGGTATAATTACCACTGCACAGAATGTGTTCGTTTGTGACTCACATAATGTTCTACCTTCAGGTTATCACACATGCAATCAATGTATAGGCCAATCCATATGAATTCAGCATGTATAATACGCATAAAAATTTCAACTCATGTACAATTTAACACTATTATACCCACAAGGTAGTATGAATAAGGTCATGAATGTCTGCACCCCCCAACCGGAAATTAACATTGTCCTGAATGTGTGCGTCGTAAACAATAACATACGTAGGAGGTGGCTATCCAAATTTTCATAGAAAGAGGAGACAAGATAATGTAAATAAGAAAGAGGCCACCTGATAGAGTAGCGAACATATCCTCAAGGATCCTCGGGGTGGCTGAAATCTTAAAAGAAAAACAAAAAAGAAAACATAAAACGAAAAATTGAAACTTAAAACCGGTTACCTTGGTGGGTTGTCTCCCACCCAGCACTTTATTTAACGTCTAGGCAAGACGTACTGTAAAGCCTTAAGGCTCAGCCAGGTTCGTATGGCTGTAATGCTTCAAGCGGTGTGACAACCTCCTTTGCTCTCTTATAACTGTTCAAGTTATCCTGCACCATCTTCAAATCCATTTTCAACATAGTCTTCACTTGCTACTGCTTGAAATTAGAGAACACCAATGAATCTGCAACCTCTATTGAGAAGCAATCAAAAGAGTTTGAAGGATAGAATATAGACTCAAACACTTTAAATTCAACAGTTTCACCTAAAACTATCATGCTAAGCTTACCATCATTCACATTAATTATAGTTTCAGCAATAGCTATGAATGGACGTCCCAGCAAAATAGGTAACTTTCTATCATTCAACGGTGCCTCATCCATATCCAATATCACAAAATCAGCAGGGATAATTAACTTATCAACTTGTACTAAGATGTCTTCTACAATGCCTAATGGATATTTAATTGAACGATCTACAAGTTGTAGAGACATAGTAGTAGGTTTCAATTCACCAACACCTAACTGAAAAAAAACAGAGTAAGGCATCAAATTAACACTAGCTCCTAAGTCAAGCATTGCCTCCCCTATTTTTGTATCACCAACAGTAATATTAATATTAAAACTCCCTGGATCCTTAAGCTTGGGTGGAAGCTTCCTTTGTAGAACCGCGCTTGCCGTTTCTGAAACTATCACCTTTTCAGGAGGTTCATACTTACGCATAGAAGTACGTAGTTCCTTGAAGAACTTTGGAAAGGCTGGCATTTTCCTAATCACATCAAGCAATGGTAAGTTCACATTAACTTTAGATAAAATATCATAAATTTCAGAATATGACTTATCCATTTTGGCTTTCTTCAGGCGGCCTGGAAAAGGAATTGGTGGCACATATGGTGGAGGAGCGTTGTGGTGAACCTCAGGATCTAAAATTCCTCTCTTCTCATTCTCAGAAACAGATGTGGCCTTCAGTGGCTTTTTCGGGGGCTCCTCCCTCTCGACTTCCTCAATTTTATCATCACTACACATATCAGTAACTTCAGCATTAATATTATTCTCAATTATTTTACCTGAACGAAGAATAGTAACTGCGTTGGCTTGCTCAGGTTGGCTTGGAAATCTGCTTGGAACATGGGCTCGTACAGCATCTACAAGCTGTCCCACTTGAACTTCCAACTTCCCAATGGATGCTGCAACATTCTTCAATACTGCATCATGTCGAGCAATGACCGAATCTTGTTGTTCCATCCTTGTGTCTACTTTCTGCATAAAAGCTAACATAGTCGCTTCCAAAGATGACTTAACAGGTGGGTTAGATTGATTAGCAGAAGGCATACTAGCATTAGCAGTATTTTTCCATGAAAAATTCGGATGCTCCCTCCAACCAGGATTGTAAGTATTTGCATAAGGATCAAATCTAGGTCTCGGGTTATAAGCATTCATCAAATTAGCTTGTTCTTGTACATATTCAGGAAATTCATTACCAGAAGGACATGAATCAAACCTATGACCAACAATATTGTAAATTGAGCAAACCTCAACCGGTTTGGCGTGTGTGGACATCATAGCGTTCATCTTCTTGTTGAGGGCTGCGATTTGCCTTGCCATGTCATCATTCTAGTTAAGCTCATAGATGCCTCTCGCCTTATTCCTCGTGTCTCTCTGCTGTGAGTTTGATCCTAGCATCTCATAAATTTCATATGCCTCTGGTGGTGTCCTTTTGAACATCGCTCCACCTGCAGCATTATCTGCCATAGTCTGACAAGAAAGATTTAGTCCATCATAGAAATATTGTATCTGATTTTCTAAAGAATAATTATGATGTGGACATTGCATCAAAAGCATTTTAAATCTATCCCATGCTTCATGGAATGGTTCTCCATCAGATTGCTGAAAATTTGGAATTTGCCTTCTCAAGTTAGTAGTCATTGTAAGAAGGGAGTTGAGATTGAGTACATGTATGTTATGTTGAGTGACAAAAAAGAGATATACAAGGTATATATGTAACACCCCCCCCCCCCCCCCCCCCTCAAACTCAAGGTGGATCAAACACCGAGAGTTTGCCTACAAGATGTCTAAATCTAGGAGTAAGATGAGACTTCGTAAAGAAGTCGGCAAGCTGCCCGGCAGAAGGCACATGGGGGAGGAGAACGGTGCCAGTCTGAAGATGCTGACGAACAAAATGACAATCAAGCTCTATATGCTTCGTCCGCTCATGAAATACAAGATTGCTGGCAATCTGCATAGCACTGCGATTATCGCAGTAGAGTGAAGTAGGTTCTGAGGAAGAGATACCAAGATCACAAAGGAGTCGCCGAAGATGAACGATCTCCTTTGTAGTGGTAGACATGGCACGATACTCAGCCTCGGTACTGGAAAGAGAGACAACATCTTGTTTCTTACTCCGCCAAGAAATAAGAGCGTCTCCAAGAAAGATAGAAAAACCAGTAGTCGAGCGTCTGGTCGTAGGATCACCGGCCCAATCCGCATCAGAATAAGCACGAAGTATGAGGTCAGAGCTTGACGGCATAAGAAGAGACCGAGTGGTGGTACCTCGAAGATAACGAAGTATCCGAAGAAGAGCAGCATCGTGAGTAGAGCGTGGTGCGGCGACAAACTGACTCACGATACTGACGGCATGAGAGATATCTGGTCTGGTGATATACAGGTATACCAGCTATCCAACTAGCTATTTGTAGCGTGTGGGATCCGAGAGAAGCTCACCATCAGTATGACGGAGGTGAACATGGAGCTCAAGAGGAGTGTCTACAATGCGATCATCCGAGATAGCCGCTCGACTAAGAATGTCAGATATGTAGCGCTGTTGAGAAAGTAAGATCCCACGTTCGCCCTGAGCAATCTCCAGTCCCAAAAAGTAGCGTAGAGAACCTAAATCCTTCATCTGAAACCGACTCCGAATATGAGCTTGAAGAGACGTAATAGCAGCCGAGTCATCTCCAGTGATGATCATATCATCAACATAGAGGAGGAGAATCGCCCGCCCCTGCGAGGAGGACCGCACAAACAGAGAGTGGTCTTGAGCACTTTGAACAAAACCGATCTCTGTGACAGAACTGCGAAAACGCTCAAACCAGGCGCAAGGAGCCTGTTTGAGTCCATAGATGGCACGACGAAGACGACAAGTATGACCAATAGGAGCAGAGAGACCCGGAGGTGGATGCATGTAGACAACCTCTGAGAGATCTCCGTGAAGAAATGCATTCTTCACATCCATCTGAAGAAGAGGCCAGTGTCGAGCTGCAGCAACTGCAAGGAGAGTAGGAACAGTGGTCATCTGAGCGACAGGAGCAAATGTCTCCTCATAATCAATGCCATACGCCTGAGTAAAACCATGAGCAACTAATCGGGCCATATGCCGCTCAATAGAGCCATCAGATCACCGCTTGACCTTGAAGACCCATTTGCAGCTAACAGGCTCAATCCCAGGAGGAAGAGGAACAAGATCCCAGGTGCGGGTATGAGCAAAAGCATTGAGCTCCTCTGCCATAGCCTCCTGCCACTGTGGAAGCTGGGCTATCTCGCGATAAGATCGGGGCTCCTGATTAAGATGAATGGCAGATAGAAAGGCATGGAACTCAGGAGAATATAAGGCAACAGATGACCAACCATATCTGCGGGGAGGGTGGTGAGCTCGCTGAGGATATCGAGGAGGAGGTGTAGAGACTGTAGTAGACGATGGAGGAGAGGCAACCAGCGGAGAGTGCAGAAGATCCACAACAGAGGAAGTGTCACTGGTCGTAGGTTGGGGGCGAGGAGAGACCAGAAGGGATGGGGGAGTGGGGGTAGCGGTCGATGGGACTAACGGATAGGATGGAATAGGATAGGGAGATAAGGAAGGATGGGGAATGGAGGTAGATGCTGAAGGTGAGACATATAAAGGCTGAAGAAAAGTGAGATCCTGCGAGGCAGAGGAATAGTAAGGAACATCCTCAAGAAAGAACACATGGCGAGAAATGCGAAGACGCCGTGTCACGGGATCATAACAACGATAACCCTTGTGTTCAGAGCTAAGGCCTAGTAGAATACATCGGACCGATCGAGCAGATAATTTGGTCCCCTCATGAGGAGGAACCAACACAAAGCATGTACAACCAAAGACTCGGAGGGAACGGTAGTCGGGGGGTTTGGAGTAAAGACGCTCATAAGGAGAGACACCCGAAAGAAGAGGAGAGGGCATGAGGTTAATAAGATGAACTGAAGTAAGAAGTGCCTCAACTCAGAAAGTGCGGGGAACCTGAGAAGAGAGGAGAAGGGCTCGAGTAGTCTCCAGTATGTGTCGATGCTTGCGCTCAGCGATGCCATTTTGCTCATGGGTATAGGGACAAGACTGTTGGAAAACGGTCCCATGAGACTGGAAGATAGATCGCATATGAGAGGAGGTGTACTCACGAGCACAATCAAAACGAAAGACCTAAATACGCTGGTGAAACTGGGTTTGAACCATAGCAGTGAAGTGCTGATAAATTTGAGGAAGCTCAGATCGGTGACACATAAGATAAACCCAGGTAAAACGAGAATAATCATCTATAAAACTGATATAATAAAGATAGCCACACATAGATGAGACGGGAGTGGGGCCCCAAATGTCTGAATGTATTAAAGCAAAAGGGGTACAAGATTGAGTAGTACGTAGAGGAAATGGTTGAGCTACAAATTTAGCAAATTTACAACCAGAACAAAAAGAGAGAGAGGTACAGGTACTAGAGTCTAAAACACCTGACCTAAAGAGACTATGAAGGCGCTCCTCTGACAAATGACCCAGCCGACGATGCCAAAGATCGACAGGGGAAAGCGAAGAGACGCTGAGGGCAACAGGGCAGGAAGAGACAGGGGAAGGGATGGGCAATGAGAGACTCAACAGATGGTAAAGGCTACCAACCCTACGACCAATGCCAATCTCCATGCCTGTATGTTGATCATGCACATGACAGGAGGAAGAGGTAAAAGTAACTGTTTAACCCATATCACAAATACGGCTAATAGATACAAGATTCATATGCAACATAGGGACATGAAGAACATGGGGGAGGGTAATAGGACCGGTACAAAGAGAACCAGACTGCAAAACATCTAAGTGATGGCCATCAGCAGTTTGTATAGCAGGAAAATGTGTAGCAGAAATGCATGAAGACAAAATAGATGAATCATATGTCATGTGAGATGAAGCACCGGAATCAAGAACCCAAATGCGATCGAGTGTACCAGGAGCATCAGCCATAACAGTGGAGTCGACCGAGACAGAGGAAGCGGGATAGGGCGACTGCGGAAAACGAACACGATCAATCTGTTGCTGAAGACTCTGGATAGGCTCTGGGGGATCCACAACTGTAGTGGCACAAACAGGATGTCCTGGGGTAGCACCGAGAACACCCTCAAAAACGGATGAAGAAAATGACTGATGAGCAAGGGAGTCAAGCTCTGTACAAAGGGCCATCGGATCCTTCGAAAATAGCCGTCGAACACCTTGCAGGCGCTGTTGAGCACGCTGGGCTGCATGCGCGTTGGCGCAAGGCTGCGTGTGTGTCGACTCGGAGCTGCGTGTGCGTAAGAGCGAGGAAGCGAGGCTGCAGGGCTGCGCGCGCATGTTTGCGAGGGCGCGAGTGGTGCGCTTGCTGGACACGTGGGCTCTGAAGAGAGGAGGGCGCCAGGCTGCGAGTGTCACTGCAGCCCAGTTTCGAGCACTTGGCGGGCACACGAGCAGTTAACCAGGAGGTCGCAGGGCTGCGCTACAGAATGGTGCCGATGGAGAGGGATGCTGGGAGGAGCTCGGGGAGGAGCGGCGGCCGGCGATGGTGGCGAAGGAGCTCCGGAGAAGGGAGATCAGCGGAGAGGAGCTCGGATCTGAGGCTCTTGGGAGAGAGAGAGCTCGGGGGAGAGAAGCTCTGGCCGGATCTAAGGAGAGGGAGCTCGAGGGAGAGGAGCTCGGGGAGGAGCGGCGGCCGGCGATGGTGGCGAAGGAGCTCCGGAGAAGGGACATCGGCGGAGAGGAGCTCGGATCTGACGCTCTCGGGAGAGAGAGAGCTCTGAGGAGAGGGAGCTCGAGGGAGAGGATCTCGGGGAGGAGCGGCGGCCAGCATTCACTGCCGGCGTGAGATGGCCGGACGGCCGTCGGAGGAGGAGAACCTAGTCTGATACCATGTAAGAAGGGAGTTGAGATTGAGTACATGTATGTTATGTTGAGTGACAAAAAAGAGATATACAAGGTATATATGTAACAGTCATGGCATGAGAATAAAATTTACTAACAAACTTGTTATAAATTGCATCCCAAGTAGTGAGTGATCCAGGAGGCAACGACATCAACCATCTCTTTGCTTTATCTTTAAGAGTATAGGGAAAACATCGCATTCTCAATTGATCTTCAGTAATGCCACCTAGAGGAAAAGTCTGAATAGTAGCCTAATAATCTTTCACAAACGTTAGTGCATCCTCAGAAGGTAAACCATGAAATTCAGGAAGCATAGAAAAATGTAGACTTTTAAGTTCATAATTCCTAGCCTCTGCAGGTAACGCAATGCACAAAGGTGAAGTAGAAATAGCAGGCCTCGCGTACTCCTTCAAAGGACGTAAATTGTTATTAAGCTCCATCTCCTCTTGTTCCTCCTCTTGAACTCCTAGATCCGATGTGGACAGGCTGTCTTTGTTAGATCTTTTCTTCCAACCAATTTGATCTACTTTATTATTCAAGGGCAACAACTTTTCTTTCCGTGATCGGCGACCTTGCATTCACTACTAATAAACTCTAATCAAATCCCCGACAACGGCGCCAAAAACTTGATGAATAAATTTTATATCTCGCAAGTATACGAACCGGTGCAATCAGTATAGTAGCAAGACGAGTATCGTACCCACAAAGATTTGTAGAGATTATTAGAGTAAAACGCTAAAGAACAGAAAAGAAAGAAAATAAGGAAGGGAAAATAAAAAATATGAAATCTTGAAAATAGATGATCTAATAACGAAATAAGAAAACGATGAAAATATGATGGATGAATACTAAGGTTCCGATTTCACCATAACATCCTCATTCTATGCATTGAATCAATCAAGATCTCAGTTTAATTCCAAGGATTCGTTTTTCCGGTATGATGATCCGTTCGATTGCGGTCTTCACCAAGTACCCTCAATTAACCCTAGTTAATGAACCCATAGCTAAGGGTCAATCAAGAATCCATTAAGCTCCGAAGAACAATTATGAACCAAGAAGTGTCTTAGCTTGAACCCGGCTTCGACTAAATCTCATTCATTCATAGATCCTGCAAGATTAGGGAATGAACCCTCGCCCAATCTCACATAACACAATCTATAATACTTCTATTAGCCAGATAAAGGTATTTAAGATCTCAATTATAATAATAAATGAAACAAGAAATATAAACTGATTAAATAAATATGATCCAATAACATAGAATGATTCAATTAGGGCCACATCGGTACCTTAGAGAAGAAACTAGCCACTCATGTTCATCATGAGGGCAACAAAACTAATGAAGAAATAAGATGAGAAAAAGAAAAGAAAACCAAGCCTGGAACCCGTCTCCTCTCCTCCAAACGCTACCAAAAAGTCCCCCTCAAACCCTAGAAAGAGTCCTATTTATAGCCTTAAGTGTCTCCATCCACGGATTAGATCTAAACCATTGATTTTCTTCACTGGGAAAGAAAGTAGGATCGATCCCTCCCAGGGTGTTGGATCGATCCCTCTCATTAAAAACTTCAATTTCTGGCTTCACCCGAGTCCGATGTATCGGACTATGGGTGTCGGATCGATCGGACTCAGTAGGATGGATGGAGGGATCGATCGGACTATGTATAGCTGAAAAATATGCGTTCTGTCAGGTTTCTGCATAGTCGAATCGATCGGACTCTAGGTGTCGGATCGATCGGACTTTCCAGCGGATTTATTGATTTGCCATCCAGACTGCGTCATTGGTACTAAAATGCCGTAACTTCCTCTAGGAAACTCGGAATCATGAATCGTAAAATTCTCCAGAATCTAGACTTCAAGAGCTTTCCATCCATATATGACACATCATCTGGTCTTCATGAGCTGGTACAGTTTAATCTTTCAAGTTGATCCATGTATTCTTTTCAGCTTCTTTGCTCCTTTTTCCTGCATTTTCCAAACAATTATGTGAAGCAACATATAGATATAAAAATAGTAATAAAGATGTTGATTAAGGATAATAATTTAGCAATTGAGATGGTTATAAGGCTATTTAGAGTGCACTTTCATGCACAGTGCACTTTCATGCACTCATCAGTAGTTACGTAGTTTTCTGGTAAAACGAAAACAAATCAATAGGATAGTGTATGACTTTGCTGCCTCGTGCTCCTTGGCTCCTTCTTCTTCACTATTTCTGAACCACAACTTGCATGGGGCTATTTGGAGCTGGTTGAAGATCTAAACAAGATGACAACATATGATTGGAGTGGTGCCATTTTGGAATACTTTATGGAATCAATGAATAAGAAGATAACCACTCCCACAAGGGTCAAAGAATGCACAACGCTCTTATTGGTATGAGTTCCTTCCTTGAATACAATTATATTATGCTTCTTTTGATAGTTGCAATTGATGTTCATCTTTCAGCTCCATTTTCATCTTCCTTATCTATTTTCATCTTTCTTGTCTATTTTCATCTTTCTGGTCTATTTTCATCTTTATGATATATTTCCATCTCTATTTTCATCTTTGTGTTCTACTTTCATCTCCATTTCCATCTTTCTAATTTATTTTCATCTTTCTTGTGTACTTTCATCTCTATTTTCATCTTTCTGATCTAGTCTTATCTTTCATATCATTTTCATCTTTCTGATCTATTCTTATCTTTACAATTAAATCTTATCTTTTAATCGGATAATCAAGTTTGGTTATCTTATACTTCTTTCAATAGTTGTACGTGTCAATGGATACAAATTTAGTCGGCATCTTCCTATGTTTTTTTGCAATACTGGTATTGCGAGCTGACAGGTGTGATTACACCCATCAATAAGAAAGACATCATGCCGAGATGTATCAAATGGGACCTGAATCAGGCCAGAAGAGGTATCTTTGTAGACCACGATATCATTTCAACACCGGTGAGCTCAATCAGTTCAACCTTGTATACATTTCTTATCTTTGATATTTCCAACTTATTTATGCTAATTTCCATGGCAATTGATGTAGGCTAATCTAGAAAATCTAAATCCAACAAAAGAAGAGCTACAAGAATATGTGAATCCTCAACTCATTGATGAAGGACATGAAGAAGTTGATGAAGACCATGATGATGGCATTCAAAAAGAAGATGAAGCAGAAGAAGAGCAAAATGAAGAAGATGAAATTGGAGGAGAAGACCATGATGACAATGAAGAAGCATCTTCATCACACTCATCGCATGACAAAGAACAGTCTTGTATGCATGATGTTGATATCCAATTGAATGATGAGTCATATGTATAGACTCATGTTGGGAATGTGAGTGTCATTTTCATCTTTCTGGCTTTCCTATGCAATAACATGAAATCAGCATCTAATTATCACATGACATTCTAAACTCAAGTTGAAGTTCATAAATCTAATGTGGAAGAAGGGTTTCAAGATGATGTAGGGTCTGACAACCTTCATGACTTGTACACGAATGTAAGTGTCCCTTGATTTTATCTATGAATTCATTTTTATCTTTCTTCTGTTGAATGCACAAGTTCATTTTTATCTTTCTTCTGTAAAATGGTAGACCAAACGTACAACCCAACTTTAGCATCGTTGATGAGCTAAAGACTGAGATCAACGGGCTCAAAAAGGGTGTTAAGGCTGCAAATACTGAGATCAACGGGCTCAAAAAGGATGTCGAGGTTGTACATACTGAGATACTTGGTATGAGGGAGAAGATCGAACTACTTGAATGCGATAAATTGGATATTGAGCTTTCAATGAAGAGAAAGGAATAGGAGCTCAATAAGTCTGCTAAAGACAATCTACAGCTCATGATGGAGAAAAAGATGTTGGAGGAGAGGCTTGAAGCATTCGAAAATCCAATGAGTGTGCCTCCATTGAATGTTGATGTCTCCCTACTTGAAAAAAAGATTTAAGAGTTGACAAGAGATCTGAAAGCTAAAGATAGGACTCTATCATCTTTTAAGAACAAATTATAGCTTGCAACAGATGAACTCAGCCAAAAGAATCTGGAATGCAAAGTGCTCACGGAAGAAAAAGCAAAGCTGCTGAAAGAAGTAGAAGAAAAAACTACAAAGTATGACGAACAAGAGTCCATGATCATGAAATTAAATGAAGAGATCAATTTAATGAGAAAGGAGCATGAAGACACCATTCAAGATGCTCATGCACAACTGGTTGAAGAACAAGAAAAATTGAAATAGGAGATGGAAAGTGCCAAAGTTATTGACCCGAGCTCCATGGTATTAAGGGTAAAGGCAAAAAAGACGAGCATAAAAAGAGATCCGAAATATCAGTACAACACCGGAAAGAAGCCAAAACATGTGAGGTATGCTGAAGATTTGAAGAAGTTGAAAAAGAAGAATCAATGTAAAGGTGGCAAGGAACTAGATCTTGAAGCATACAACAAATTAAGTGAAATTATTGGGGAATCTGGCTTAACGTAACAACACATGCTCCATTGTGAAGATATCTTATTTTAATATCGCAAGTACTAGTTACTAACAGTTCACATACTATGTAGTGCCACAGTATAGAGAAATAAGGATGCTTATAACAAGATTGTAGTGGCCGAAGATATGACATACTCAATGGGGCATACATCATTGACAATGTAAGCCAATCATTCTTGTAATCATTCTTTGATCTATTTTTATCTTTCTGGTATATTTTCATCTTTTTGTTTGTTTTCATCTTTCATGATTCATTTTAATCCTTATTGATTCATTTTTATCTTTATTAATTCATTTTCATCTTTCTAATCTATTTTCATCTTTCTCATTCATTTTCATCTTTGTTGATTCATTTTCATCTTTTTGTTCATTTTCATCTTTCTCATTTATTTTCATCGTTTTGTTGATTTTCATTTCTTTGATCTATGTTTAACTTTCTAACCCCTTCTGGTCTTTCAAGTCATAGATGCCTATGCTAAAATCCTAGGTGAGATTGAGTGTGAGGGCCCGTCCCTCCGACCTGGCTCGACCGCGTGGGTCGAGAGCCGGTCTCTTGTTGGTTTGTTTCCGCGTTGGGTACGATCGGGCGATCGTATGGTGGTTTTTAGCCCCAGGGGCATTTTGGTAAATATGTTATCTGTTGGTCGGTTTTACACCCACGGCCTTGGATTGATGTATGTGTTTGATTAGAACCTTAAGGGTGCGTCCAATCGGAAGATCGGAGCTCGATCGGGAAAGATCGAATCGGACGGCTGGGATCGATCCTAATCTCTATATAAGGCATGTCCCTTTCTCTCTCTTTCTTTCACTTCTCCCCTATCGTTTTCTCTCTCTCTCTTACGGCTGTGCTAGGGCTTCGGAGCGCGGCTTTCGAGGCGCGGATCTTGGTGGTTCGACTGGTTGGACACGTGGAGGAGCTGCCCTACTTGCTCAAGTAGATGTTTCTATCTCGATCTTGTGATCGGGTTCTCCTAGGATAGGTTTAATGCCTTTTTGCTGTAAGAATACTTGTTAGAATGTTATGTATCTCATTGCACATGTGTTGTGGATGGTGTGAAGCATTCCTACCTTGCGATTTCTGTATTTTAACGGCTGGTTTCCGAATTATCGTCGTTTTGTCGGTTTTCACCCGTTTTGACCTAGACAGAAGATTTAACCATCAAAAATGTGATTTCTTCACACCATTCGATTCCCCATCGTTAATTACGCATGCTTGTAAAATCTCATTGATTTCCAACAAGATTTGATGGTTGAAATCCAAGAAATTGGATTTCCGGCACTGTTCTAATGAACAGTGCAATAGGCCTGACAGTCAACCGTTGGATCGACCATCAAGCGTTGATACGCTTTTCCTGGGCCTCACGGTCGACCGTCAGATCGACCGTCAGGCTCTGTGTGGTTTTTGGTCTCTCAGGGTCGATGCTCGGATCGACCGCGAGTTCTCCTTCTTCTTCCTTTTGCCTCACGGTCGACCGACGGATCGACCGTCAAGCTCTTTTTGGTTTTGGGCTTCCTAGGGTCGATGTCCGGATCGACCATCGCCCTTATGGTTTTCCTCGTTTTGGTCTCACGGTCGACCGTTGCATCGACCGTGACATCGACCGTGGCCTCACGGTCGACCGTCACATCGACCGTGGGCCCTTGAGCATTGTTTTATGGCTTTTCTTGAATGGCTTTCATTCGTGATTAATACCTAAACATGTTGGGAAGTTTGCATGTTGTTTTCATAGAGTTTTCAAGGGATTTCTATTGAGATTGAGGATTGAATCGCGTGTATATCCCTTTTGAGTAAATTGATGGTTTGGCTTGCATTTAAATACATGTTTGGTTGGTAATTAAATGCTTAATTGATTGCTTAGCCATTAGCTAGCTATGAGTGCTAGCTAATGTGAAATTGTGGAACCTTAGCCTCTTGCCGGCGAGTGCCAGGTTGACATAGAAGGCGGTCCCATTTGTTTGGGATGAGGCTTGCGAGCAGGCATTCATCCAGTTGAGGACCAGACTGACGAGTGCACCGATCCTGATAGTTCCAGAGCGAAGCGTCGGCTACAGTGTCTTTTGTGACGCCAGTGAGGAGGGTCTAGGCTGTGTGCTTATGCAGGAGGGCCATGTGGTGGCCTACGGTTCTAGGCAGCTGAAGACCCATGAGAGGAACTATCCAGTCCACGATCTCGAGCTTGTAGCGGTTGTCTTCGCTCTGAAGACGTGGCGGCACTACCTCTACGATGAGCGATTCCTGGTCTATTCTGATCATAAGAGCTTGAGGCACGTGTTCATCCAGCGTGACCTCAACCTCAGGCAGCAGCGGTGGATGGAGCTATTAGAGGACTACGACTTTGAGTTGCATTACCACCCTGGTAAGGCAAACGTCGTAGCAGATGCTCTCAGCAGGCAGACCAGAGATAGCAGAGTGACCTTGGCAGCGATGTCAGCTCGACAGTGGTAGATGCTAAAGACAGTCAGTCAGTTCGGGCTTGACTTCAAGGACCAGGCGGCAGGCGATTTTATGTATGCTGTTCGCAGCATCCCAGTTCTTTTGGCCAGAGTGGTCGAGGCACAGGCTTGGGACCCAGAGCTCGTTAAGATCCATGCTGCGGTCGGCACCGAGCACGCGGTTGAGGGCTGGACAGTGTCGGCAGACAGCGGTCTACTCTTCAGAGGCAGAGTTGCAATTCCAGCAGACCTTGCGCTACGAGAGGAGATCCTTCACAAGTTCCACCACTCCTGTTTCGCCGTTCATCCCGGGAGCACCAAGATGTACCACGATCTACGCCGACAGTTCTGGTGGTGCGGGATGAAGAGGTCAGTGGCAGAGTTTGTTTTCAGATGCCTCACTTGTCAGAAGGTGAACGCATAGCACAGACGGACCCCGGGATTGCTGAAGCCACTTCCAGTGCCAGAGTGGAAGTGGGAACACATAGCGATGGACTTCGTCACCGGGCTACCCAGGATACCGAGGGGGAATGATGCGATTTGGGTCATCGTCGATCGACTGACCAAATCGGCTCATTTCCTCCCCATGAGGACGACAGATCCAGTTGCCAGACTGAGCCAGAGGTACATTGACGATGTGGTACGACTGCACGGCATCCCAGTGTCGATAGTGTCAGACAGAGATCCCAGATTCACCGGCATGTTCTGGAGCAGCTTCCAGGACTCCTTGGGGACGGCACTGACTTTCAGCACAGCTTTCCACTCTCAGACAGACGGGCAGTCGGAGCGGACTATCCAGATCTTGGAGGACATGCTCAGAGCATGTGTGCTAGGGGCTGGAGGTACTTGGGAGTAGCACGTGACTTTGGTGGAGTTTGCCTACAACAACAGTTTTCAAGCCAGTTTGGGTTTTGCACCCTTTGAGGTGTTGTGCGGCAGACCGTGTCACTCACCTTTATGTTGGACGGAGGTTGGGGAGGCATCCCTTACCGGTCCGGACATCATCAGACAGTCATCAGAGAGGTTGGCTCAGATCAGGCAGAGGCTTCTGACAGAGCAGAGCAAGCAGAAGAGCTATGCAGATCACAGGCAACGACCCCTGGAGTTCGCAGTTGGCGACAGAGTGCTACTGAAGGTGTCCCTGCGCAGAGGGTCGATCAGGTTTGGTAGCAGGGGAAAGCTAGCGCCGAGGTTCACGGGTCCTTTTGAGATCGTCAGGCGCATTTGAGCAGTCGCCTACCAGTTAGCTCTACCTCCGCACATGTCAGCAGTCCACCCCACCTTCCATGTATCTATGCTGAGGAAGTATATTCCAGATCCTTCTCACGTGATCAGACATAACGACATTGAGGTGGAGGAGGACGCCACCTACATAGAGCAGCCAGTGCAGATCTTGGACAGACGGGATCAGGTGCTGAGAGGAAGGTCGTTACCGTTGGTCATGGTCAGATGGAGGCATGGCAGTGCAGAGAGTCTGACATGGGAGCGGGAGGATCGCATGCGTCGGGAGTTTCCCCAGCTGTAATCCTCAGCAGGTAGTTCCTTGTTGTGGGCGTTGGCGCCCCTAGTTGTAGCCTTGTTTGTGCAGGTAGGCCTAGTAGATTCTTTTCCCTGGCTTCATCCTTATTGAATTTCGGGACGAAATTCTTTTTAAGGTTGTTAGGTTGTGAGGGCCCGTCCCTTCGACTTGGCTCGACCGCGTGCGTCGAGAGCCGGTCTCCTGTTGGTTTGTTTCCGCGTTGGGTACAATCGGGCGATCGTATGGTGGTTTTTAGCCCAGGGGCATTTTAGTAAATATGCCCTCTGGTGGTCGATTTCACACCTCCGTTGCACCCACAGCCTTGGATTGATGTATGTGTTTCATTAGAACCTTAAGGGCGCGTCCGATCGGAAGATCGGAGCTCGATCGGGAAAGATCGAATCGAACGGCTGGGATCGATCCTAATCGCTATATAAGGCCTGTCCCTTTCTCTCTCTTTCTTTCTCTTCTCTCCTGTCATTTTCTCTCTCTCTCTCCTACGGCTGTGCTAGGGCTTCGGAGCGCGGCTTTCGAGGCATGGATCTTGGCGGTTCGACTGGTTGGATGCGTGGAGGAGCTGCTCTATTTGCTCAAGTAGGTGTTTCTACCTCGATCTCGTGATTGGGTTCTCCTGGGATAGGTTTAATGCCTTTTCGTTGTAGGGATACTTGTTAGAATGTTATTTAGCTCATTGCACATGTGTTGTGGATAGTTTGAAGCATTCATACCTTGCGATTTCCGTATTTTAACGGTTGGCTTCCGTATTATCGCCGTTTTGTCGGTTTTCACCCGTTTTGACCTAGATAGGAGATTTAACCATCAAAAATGTGATTTCTTCACACCATTGGATTCCCCGTCGTTAATTACGCATGCTTGCAAAATCTCATTGATTTCCAACAAGATTTGATGGTTGAAATCCAAGAAATTGGATTTCCGGCATTGCTCTAATGAACAGTGCAATAGGCCTGACGGTCGACTGTTGGATCGACTGTCAAGCGTTGATACGCTTTTCCTGGGCCTCACGGTCTACCGTCGGATAGACCGTCAGGCTCTGTGTGGTTTTTGGTCTCTCAGGGTCGATGCTCGGATCGACCGCGAGTTCTCCTTCTTCTTCCTTTTGCCTCACAGTCGACTGACGGATCGACCGTCGGATTGACCGACGGATTGACCGTCAAGCTCTGTTTGGTTTTGAGCTTCCCAGGGTCGATGTCCGGATCGACCGTCGCCCTTATGGTTTTCCTCGTTTTGGTCTTCGACCGTGACATCGACCATGGGCCCTTAAGCATTGTTTTCTGGCTTTTCTTGAATGGCTTTCATTCGTGATTAATACCTAAACATATTGGGAAGTTTGCATGTTGTTTTCATGGAGTTTTCAAGGGATTTCTATTGAAATTGAGGATTGAATCGCGTGTATATCCCTTTTGAGTAAATTGATGGTTTGGCTTGCATTTAAATACATGTTTGGTTGGTAATTAAATGCTTAATTGATTGCTTAGCCATTAGCTAGCTATGAGTGCCGAGGGCTATTGTATATCTGTTGAACCTATAACTGATGTTGTGGCATGTAGAGACATCTAGGATAGATGTTTGTATAGGTTCATGCATTGTATGAATTAGAGGCATATCAGGTTAGGCGGGCGATGGGTTGGTCACCGATCCGAGGCTCTCGGGTAGCTCGGATCTAGCCTTAGGACCGTGGCTGGGTAGTCAGGATTAGGGTGTGATTGTATAATGGAATCTCATGTTTTTGAGGACTTGCGATAGTTGACTCTGATCATTGTTTGAGGTCTAGATGTCGTGTTGTCTTCCAAGGCCAAGTGCTAAGGATGGATGTCTATGCGTTCCCGACATGGTTCCCCAAGGCATGGTATTCCTGCTTGGGTAAGGGTGATCCTGCATGTTACTGTTCATTGGCCTCCTGGTAACATGTTCAGGAGAGAGGTTTCATGACAGGAGCCCTTGGGACATCGACAGGGTTGTGGGACCCGTGGCATCCGTTAGACTTGAGCGGGGAGGCAACACTGTTGCTGTTTTCCTCCTTTCTGTGTGCCGTAGAGTAGAACCCTACTGAGCTCATCGCTCACTCCTACCCGGGCTGTGTTTGCCGGTGCAGGCGCCAGTTCTTCTTCTGTGGAACCGGCAGGATCGGCCTTTGGTGGCGCGAGTACGTCCAGAGGTGCTTGAGGTTGCTAGAGGATAAATTGTTGTACTTTTTAATAATTTGTATATTATAAACATCTTCGAGGACCTTTGGGATTGTTGTATAATATCTTTCCTTTGGAGGAGTTTGATGAGAATTTTGTATCATATGTTAAATCAGTACAACTTGATGTATTGTAAATTGGATTACTGTTTCACCTCTGGAATATAAATTGTTTAAATTATCTGTCTTTTCCGCTTTTGCATCGCGCCAATTGGAGATGAATAGTGATAGGAACCCTCATGCCTCGTTCTGGATGGATTTTCTGGGTCGGGGTGTGACATTGAGTCCATTAGTAAAACATGTTGCTTCATGGAATCAAACACGTGGTTATGTGCATCTTTCACATAAAGTTGACCATTACTAACATCTACAATGATCATTACAGATGCCAATGTACATGCATATGCAGGAATTCATTGCACGAAAAGAAAATAAAGAATTCACAAAGACGGTGTACTTGAAAATTGTTGAAGCTGGTTGGCAGGATCCACAACCTAGTATTTTCTTCCGAATCTGCTCCAATGGCCACTTCAAAGACAGAGAACCCAACCACTTTACGCTTTTAGTACTTGATCTTGAGAATGAAAAGTGGTATTTCTACAATCCAATGAAGGAAAGAGATGACCGTGAGTATCCATTGTTTGAAGATGCAAAGGGACTTGTAAGTCAAACACTCAGTACATGAATTCATGAATCCCACAGGGATGCACATTAAAATATTCTTTTTTAATGTAGAAAGAACGCATTGAAGTGCTAGCAAAAGAAATGGCGGATGTTAACACTCAAGATAGGATTCTCCCCATTGAGGATGTCTGTGATATACCACAACAAGGAATTTCAACGTAAGTACTTATCAGACAATAGCCTGGTAGCTCATACATTTGCAAATCTTAAACATTAAATGCTACATAAGTGTAACTTCAGCTTTCCAAAAAAACAATAAGGCAGATTGTGCAATATTTGTGTACTACTACATGGAGATACTGGCACTTCATCAAACTTTGCCAAAACAGTTGAAACAAGCAGACGTAAACAAGTTCAGAGCAAAGATTATCGAGAAGCTTGTATTGCATGATTGAAGCATGGCTAACAGTAATATATCGTTACATCTAATTCAATCACAACTCATTGTACATTCACAGAGTTACAATTACGTACTTATTTTGAAGTTGTACATTGATTTCGAAGTTCTAAACACAAAGATACAAATACATTTGACTGGTATCTGATGCCTAAAATGTATTGATACCCAAAAGACGAAATTGTTTGATTGTGATATAATCAATTCCTTCAGCAATAATATAATTGTACATTCACATCTGATTAAGATGTGTTGTGTCACATCTGGAATGATAAGATTGAATGAAACGGTTAAGTATGAAACTGATGTCCTCTATTTTTGTCAGAAAGATGAAAATAAACAGGGGTTACATATCCAATTAACATGTTCTATAATTGATATCGCTCAAATGTATCACGCACAGCGGTCACGGTGCAGTACAACATAAGAGAGGTCGAACCCACAGAGAGACAAGCAGAAAACATTCAAAACGCAAATAACAATAAATTGAAGACAAACGAGAATTTAAGAATTAACTAAATTAGATCAAAGGTTTTAATGATAATTAAAGATTAACTAGAGATATCAATGTGTTAAGGTGGCTAGGCGTCGAGAATCCCTTCACTTGGACTTAGGTTTTTCTTCTAGCAATGGTTCATTCAATACTCAGTTAAGGGATTCACATCCCAATCACCTTAACTGGAAGATATGGAATTATAACAAAATATATAAATGTATCTTCCTATGATTGATTCTTCCTTATTATAGTTCTAATTTCATCCAACCCAAACCTAACAATATATGATATCGACTGTCACTACAGGCAACGTATAGCAAAAGTTCATCGGGACAAAGCCCTAACTCTATCTTACCAGATCTCTAAGAATACACAATATCAACTCTCACAATCGGCAATGCGTAGCAAAGATTTCACGAGATAAAGTAGGTAAACAATAGATATAATTCTTGAAGATTCAATATATGGAATAGAGTTTAATAATAAAGTTTAAAACATGAACCATTTTTAATAATAAAGTTTAAAAGGCCATGGATGGAGATTTCTCCATCTTCCTCCAGAAAAGGGCAGAAAAAGTCCTTCTAAAACGTTCAAGAAGCCCCCCTTATATATGGACATGAAACCCTAGCTTTTATTTCAGCCTTTAGATTAAATTTGATGGCTCGCATTCAAATCCACCAGACAAAGGATCGATCCTCTGAAGGCCAAGTATCGATCTTCTTCTTCTCTATTTCTCCGTAACCTAGGTTGCCCGAGTAAGATCGATCTTTTGAAAGAGGAATGATCGATCCTTCTCATCAGTGATTTTCTCAATCTTCTCGAGCGAAAAGAGGATCGATCCTTTCATGGGTCATCTGAAAGTGTGCTTTTTGTCAGGGTTGGATCGATCCTCTGTGAAATTGGATCGATCCAAAATGGTGAATTCGGCAAAAATCAACACTTCTTCTCAGCATTGCACACTGGTACAAAAAATGCCGTAACTTCTTCTAGGAAACTTCAAATCACGAACCGTACAAATTTCCGAAAACTAGACTTCCAGAGCTTTCCAACTATGTATAGCACATCATCTGATTCATTCCAAAAAGGTATAGGTTTGGCGTTAAAGGCCCATCTTTGCTTCAATTTCCTGCATAATATAAATAACTTTGTGAAGCAACATATACTGACGAAATCATCTATATTAATCATTAAAACTCAGCAAATAAGTTGCTCTTAGTCATGTTCAGAGTGCAGTTTCATGCACTCATCACTCATGCACTCTGAATAGCCATATAACTAGTTTAATGACTGGATGTTTCATCCTTAATTAGTCTTTTTAGTACTATTTTTATCCTTATATGTTGCTTCACAAAGTTATTTGGAATATGCAGGAAATTGGAGCTAAAGAAGCAAAGATATGTCATATTCAACATCAAATCTGTACCTGCTCAGAACGAACCAGATAATCTTCTATACGTGGTTGAAAAGCTCTTGAAGTCATGTTTCTGGAGAATTTTACGGTTCGTGATTTGGAGGTTCCTAGAATAAGTTTTATGTTTCGTGGTTGGAAAGCTTTTTAAGTCTAGTTTCTGGAGAATTTTACGCAACCCACCAAGGTAACTTGTTTTTAAGTTTCAATTTTCAGTTTTCAGTTTTATGTTTTTTCTTATGTTTTTTTTAGGTTTTCAACCACCCGGATGATCCTTGAGGAGATGTTCGCTTATTCTATCAGGTGGCCTCTTTCTTATTTAAATTATTTTATATCTCTTTTGCATGGAATTTTTGGATAGCCACCTCCTACATATGTTATTCCTTAGGATGCATACATTGAGGACAATGTTGATTTTAGGTTGGGGGGTGTAGACATTCATGACCTTATTCATACTACCTTATGGGTTTAATAATGTTAAGTTGTACATGAGCTGAAATGTTTATGCTTATTATACATGTTGTTTTCACATTGATTGACCTATACATTGATGGCATGTGTGATAACCTGAAAGTAGAACATCATGTGATTCACAAACGAACACTTTATGTGTGGTGGCAATCATATTCCCTAGAGGAATGAGCATGCTATTATAATTTGGACCATAATTTCAACTTTAGCTAGTATGTTAAGTATTGCATGCAGAAATAAAAAAATCTGGAGCTTGATCAAGCTGTGCCAAAGAAACTATTAAGTGATCTACTAAGTAACCGGGTGTCCTTGCCACAGGAAGCGGGGAGCTCGCGTAAAAAGGTAGAACCACTGATAGCTAAAAAAAACTATTAAGTGTTTTGCTAAGTAACCGGGTCTCTGCGCCTCAAAAAGCGGAGAGTGCTCGCGTAAAAAGGCAAAGTGTCTAATAGTTCAATAAAAAAAACATGTTGTAGTTTAAATGCGAGGGTTGGATGATTGGTCTGGAAGATAGTGGTATGTTTAGACTAATGGTGGACAGAAGTTGCTTTTGTATGTAACATTTATTTGTCACGTCACATGTGTTCGTCTGGATGGTGATTAGCATGTTTGAAGTATAGAAGTTAATTTCATGTGTTAGTAGCATGTGTATGAGTATAGGACGTTTTCGTGCTCTGTACTATATAGAACACTATTGACTTGACAAGGTAGAACTCTTATTATGCATGTCTACAACCATGGACCATCGGTGTGCTTAATTATAAATTTATCCTCTTAAAATTGCTAGAGACTAGCAATAAGCTGGTTGGGGGTATGATAAGTGCATGAAAGTGCACTCTGAATAGCTGTATAACTAGTTTAATTACTGGATGTTTCATCCTTAATTAGTCTTTTTAGTACTATTTTTATACTTATATGTTGCTTCATAAAGTTATTTGAAATATGCAAGAAAGTGGAGCTAAAGAAGCAAAGATATGTCATATTCAACATCAAATCTGTACGTGCTCAGAATGAACATGATAATCTTCTATATGTGGTTGGAAAGCGCTTGAAGTCTAGTTTCTGGAGAATTTTACGGTTCGTGATTTGGAGGTTCCTAGAGGAAGTTAGGGCAATATTAGTATCAATGGCGCAGTCTGGATGGCAAAACAGTAAATACTCAGGAAAGACGGATCGATCATATTCTCTAAAAGGATCGATCCTTTTATGCAGACAGACCTGACAGAATGCATACTTTTCAGATTATCACAGAAGGATCGATCCTACTATCCATCCTACTGAGAAGGATCGATCTTTCTCCTATCAAAAGATCAATCTTCCTCGGACGTAGCCAGAAATTGAAGATGTTGATATCAAAGGATCGATCCTTCTTCTATGGAAGGATCGATCTTACCTTCGCAGTGAAGAAAATGAACGGACCAGATTTAATCCAAAGGCTAAAGTAAAGTTAGGGTTTCTTACCCATATTTAAGGAAGTTGTCCAAGACATAGTGGGGGGGTCGACCAGCACTATTGGAGGCATTTTGAAGGCCGGAAAGAGGGGAGAAGACTGCACGAAGATCTGGGGTTTTTCTTTCTTATCTTTCTAATGAATATCTTGGTTGTTTTTATGAACATGAGTGGCTAATCCCTTTGCTAAGGAACCGATGTAGCCCAAACTGAATCATTCTATGTTATTGGATCATGATTATTTAATTAGTTTATTTTCCTTATTTCATTCATTATTATAACTGAGATCTTAAATACCTTTATCTGGCCAATAGAAGTATTATAAATTGTTTTATGTGAGATTGTGATGATGATGCATAATGTTATATTTTTATTGCTTAATACTTAGTCTCCTGTGCTTATTTGGTACCTAAATACACTCATTATTCCTATATTTTGATTTAGAATGCAATTGAAGTCCTTTAGTTCGAAAAGAAGCTGAAAAGAGTATATGGATCAACTTTAAAGATTACACTATACCTGCTGATTAAGAACCAGATGATGTTCCATATATGATTAGAAATCTTTTGAAGTCTAGTTTCTAGAGAATTTTACGGTTCGTGATTCCGAGTTTCCGAGAAGAAGTTATGACAATTTTAGTACCAATGGCGCAGTCTGGATGGGAAAACAATAAATACTCAGGAAAGAAAGATCGATCCGTCTCCCTAGTAAGATCGATCCGTCTAGGCGCAGACCTGACAGAACACATACTTTTCAGATGATCTCAGTAGGATCGATCCTACTATCCATCCTACTGAGCAGGATCGATCCTACACCCTTGGAAGGATCGATCCGACTCGGGAGTAGCCAAAAATTGAAGATTTTGATGCAAAGGATCGATCCTACACCCCTGGAAGGATCGATCCTACTTTCCTAGTGAAGAAAATCAACGATTCAGGTCTAATCCGAGGATGGAGACACTTAAGGCTATAAATATGACTCTTTCTAGGGTTTGAGGGGGGATTCTTGGATACTTTTGGCTGCTATTTTCTACTCTTTTATATTTTTCCTAGATTTTCTCTAACTTTATGGAATCTTTTGGAGGATTGTTATTGATGGCCCTGCGTGGCTAAATCTTGATTCTTGGTCAAGGAAACTAAAACCTCGGAATCAATGAAACTATGAGATCTAATCTAGTTTTATTGTTCAGTTTATACTTGAGTATTGAATGTTATTCTGTGATTATCTTCGTGATTGTTTCATCTAATTGCTAGGAGGCCTACTAGTATATTATTCATCGCAATCTACTGCTAGGTTGGATATCAAATCCGTAATTGTTTGATCCCTCTAATCTGTGTTTCAGAGATGGTTAGATCTTAGGAAGAACGTTCGACTAAATTAAATGCAACCACTTGTGCTTGTGTTGTTTAGCTTCATCGATCTCCCTATTCTTAATGATGCTACTGGATTAAATCTACAGTGCTTGTCTTAGGTTGTTTAGTAGTTAGGGTTGATTAGATCGCTTGTTTCTAATTAACTATGATCGAGGAGAGATTCGAATTTAATTCAAACGGTGAATATTCATGGTATGAATTGATATATACTTTCATCGATGATCAATTGTTGGATTCCGATGGTGGATGTTGACTTAGACCAAGGTTTTTTCTCTTGATTCAATTCGATTCTTCGCTTTAAATTATTTCTTTATTGTTTTCGTTTTACTCAAAAACCCCTATCTTTGTTCACATAGCACAAAACTTATATTAGACCCTCTTCGTGGGATCGACTCGTACTCGCACTACTACATTTATTTTGAAGAGTACTGGTTTTATTTTTGAGTGCCTACGACAACACATCAGATTGAGTGAGGGTTCATTCCTTAAACTTGCACGATCTATGAATGAATGAGATTTAGTCGAAGCCGGGTTCAAGCTAAGATAATTCTTCGTTCACAATTGTTCTTCAGAGCTTAATGGATTCTTGATTGACACTTAGCTATGGGTTCATTAGCTAGGGTTAATTGAGGGTACTTGGTGAAGACCGCGACTGAACGGATCATCATACCGGAAGAACGAGCCCTTGGAATTAAACTGAGATTTTGTTGATTCAATGCATAGAATGAGGATGTTATGGTGAAATCGGAACCTTAGTATTCATCCATCATATTTCCATCATTTGCTTATTTCGTTATTAGATCTTCTATTTTTGATACTTCATATTTCTTACTTTCCCTTCCTTATTTTTTTTCTTCTATATTCTTTAGCGTTTTACTCTAACAATCTCTACAAATCTCTGTGGGTACGATACTCATCTTGCTGCTATACTGATCACACCGATTCGTATACTTGCGAGATATAAAATTTATTCATCAATAACCCGATGCAAGTGATTGCTTCTGCAAGCACAATCTAAACTCTGTCACACTGCCTTTAAAATTCTACCCCACATGACTGATAGATCGATCCCAACCAATCGTCATCAATGTCCTTTTCTGATGACGACAAAAACCAACGAGCATATCAATCTCAGCGTCATCAGCGACATTATCAATTTGTGAAGAACTCACATCACTTTCACTGCCACAAATGCTAAGACCACCGTCTGAAACTTCCACATCAATAAATTGGATCTCCAAAGTAGCTGCAACCGAAAACAAACCATCGAAATCACAATCTGAAGCAAGAAAGCATCTCGGATGCCCAGGTATCGAATAATAGAGCCATATAGCATCCCTAGATAATTTGGTCCATCTGTCACAAAGATGACTCACAAGTTGATTTAAAAAAGCTCCAATTCTCGCTTCTCAAACAACAATATCCTCACAATACGTGCAAAACAACACCACCTTATCCAACATCAGTGATCCTGTACACACCACATGTCATCCAAGAATGAGTAACATATCCTGTATTCCAACAACAGAAAGATAAAAATGAAGTTGAACATAGACTATGACGATGGTGTCAAAAAAGAAGATGAAGCAGAAGAAGAGCAAAATGATGATGGCAATGATAATTGAACATTGGACTTCAATAATCATGAGCATTGGTAATCTTTCAAATCTATTTTCATCTCTATTTTCATCTTTCTGATCCATTTTCATCTTCCAGATCTATCATCTTTTTGAGCATACTTCCATCTCTATTTTCATCTTCCTGATCTATTTTCTTCTCTCTGATCTATTTTCATCTTTCAGATCATTTTCATCTTTATGATCTTTCAAATTGCTAGGCTATTCACATGCTTTGAGCTACATGCCAATAGACATACTTATCACAGAGTGGTGATATTCAGCTCTTTAGGAGCCTTAAGTGGAAAACTTGGATTACAATGCATTAGGAGAAAAAGAAATCAACCAAAAAATGAATCAAAGCACACAATAATACAAAAAGTGCCAAAATCATCAATAAATACCCAATCTAGGATTTCAATTTAGGGAGAATGAACGAGGAAGCGGCCACATGTTAGGGTTCTAGAAGAAGATGGTGAATGATCGTCGAAGGAAGATGACGGCAACTAAAGCTGCTCATCGTGCGTTAGATCGTCGCTGGAAGACTAGAGGATGGCAATTAAAGATGCTCGTGCGTCCAGTGGATCATCGGATGAAGAAGAGACGACGGCAACTAAAGATGCTCGCGTACGCAGTGGATCGTCGGATGAAGATGAGACGATGACATTTAAAGATGCTCGCGCGTGCAGTGGATCATCGGAGGAAGACGAGATGACGGCAACTAAAGGTGCTCGGGATTATTTTCATCTTTATGATCTTTCATATTGCTAGGCTATTCACATGCTTTGAGCTACATGCCAATAGACATACTTATCACAGAGTGGTGATATGCAGCTTTTTAAGAGCCTTAATGGAAAACTTGGATTACAATGCATTCAGAGAAAAATAAATCAACCAAAAAATGAATCAAAGCACACAATAATACAGAAAAAGTGCCAAAATCATCAATAAATACCCAATCTAGGATTTCAATTTCGGGAGAATGAACGAGGAAGTGGCCACATGTTAGGTTTCTCGAAGAAGATGGTGAATGATCGTCGAAGGAAGATGACGGCAAGTAAAGCTGCTCACCGTGCGTTAGATCGTCGCAGGAAGACGAGACGACGACAACTAAAGATGCTCATGCGTGCAGTGGAGCGTCGGATGAAGACGAGGCGACGGTAAGTAAAGATGCTCGTGTACGCAGTGGATTGTCGGATGAAGACGAGATGATGACAACTAATGATGCTTGCGCGTGTAGTGGATCATCGGAGGAAGACAAGACGATGACAACTAAAGATGCTCACGCGTGCGGTGGATCATCGGAGGAAGACGAGACCATGACAACTAAAGATGCTCGCGTACACAGTGGATCATCGGATGAAGACGAGACGACATCAACTAAAGATGGTCGCGCATGCAGTGGATCATCAGAGGAAGACGAGACGACGACAACTATAGATGCTCGCGTGTGCGGTGGATCATCGGAGGAAGACAAGACTATGGCAACTAAATAGCATCGACATATAAGGGTATTTCCGACTTTTAGATCATTAATACGCGACAGTTAATACCACAATGGGGGTTTCACCTTAAAAACCAAGCTAATGGGGTTTTTATGATAATTTTTGTTAAACTGGTGTTATCACCAATTACCTGATTATTCAATCTCATTAGGGACATGTATCACCATATTATGACTTCTTATATTCTTTTCTTTTCTCTTGATCAGTTGAGCCCGAAGAACAACACTATATGCAAGCACATTTTGCTCTCCAGGCACAATATTCAAAGCTTAAACAATCACTGTTTCTGCTAGAAATAATGAAATGTTAACTATTAGAGCTAAGTGGAGTAAAAGTACATTATTTGTTAATTCTTGTATGGATTCTTGTCTTCAAATTGACTTGGCTATGACAAAATCATATACCTACTTTGAAAGTAATTCAAGAAAAGTTCAAGAAAAGAAAGAAGGAAAGCTTCAAACATTATTTGCTATTTCTTGTCTGTCATCTTCTCTGATTGGACTTGAAACATTTCATGAACTCGCAATTGCCAACAAATGAGCACCATTTTTTTTTCTTTATGACTTCTTAATAATTTGAATTTCTTAGATACTCTTTGCAACAAAAAATCCAAATTGCTACATTTGGCGCCGTAGATCGGCCTTAATGTTAGAGTCTTGGCAAACCAGAGGCCAGGAAAACCGATGAGCTTAGCTTTTAAAACTCTAATTCTATGATATTTGCAAATAATAGACCTAGAAAGAAACCGTGACTTTAGTCACTTGGTTATCATCCAATGTATCTCAATTTTCGGAGTTTTTTCGCCTGCTGCTGGTGAGTTTTTTTGGTGACCGAATTTTATGATAGACCAACTGAAAATAAGCTAATAGTTTTTGTTCCGAAAACTACATAGTCTAAATTGGTTTTTTTTATTATGAGATGAGCCAACTGGTGAAGAACACTACACTTGCACTACACCTACATGCAAGCTAATAGCTCAGTCCCCCTAATCCTTGGACCAGGTAAACACCAACCCGGTCCTACGATACACACGTGCAACAACATCTGCGTACGTATTACACATCCCATTAACATACAAAAACAAAATAGACTCAAAAGAAAGAGCAGCGCACCAGATATCTTTAGCCAAACCGTCAAGGTCTTGTGGCCATCCTCCAAGTCCATTAAGGATCCGGACAACACTCAAGAAGTCTGATTCTACCACCACACTTCTAACACCTACTGAGGTCGCTCTCTTTAAGGCCTCAAGAATGGCTTCCATCTCACCCTACAGGACGGACCTGACTACCACTGGCTTGCCAAAGGCCCAATGCAACCCGCATCCCCTAGTTTGCGCAAACCAACCAAGCCAATGGCCGCCGTCGTCGAATTCTCATCCACTGAAGCATTGGTTTGGATGACATAGCACTGAAACACCTTCAATCCTGGACCACCAATGAAGTCTCTATTCTTGTCTCACTGAGACAAGAACTCCGATGCTAACCTCCTAACCTTAAAAGCCACTGCTTCAACGGACTCACCTCCTTCACCAAAGACCATGCGGTTCCTATCCTTCCAAACTAGCCACATCCCATAGCATAACAAAGCTATAAACATCCTGAACAAAGTTCTATTTGATCGCCCAACCACCAACTGTAGGATCTCCTTTGGTTCCCAATTAGGCAACTCAAAATTCTCCTTCTCGGCAATATAAGCAAACACTTTCTATGCAAACTGACACCCAAGGTTAGCATGAAACATAGACTCCTCTCCTCTGCCACACCTAGAACAATCCTTGTCCGACGTCAACCGGAGTCGCTGATAAGACTTGGAAAGTGTCGTGGCTTAACAAGTCAAACCAAAATTACTATAATTTCCGGTGCTCTACTTTAACTACTAAGGAACTAGTAGATAGCGGAGAGTCCGAGTCGAGTCCACAGGGATTAAGGTGATTGAGATTGAAAGCTTAGTAAATTTCCTACCAAGGAGTTGGGAAAAGATTATGGGTTGATATTAACTTAAATTTATACTAAAGAGTTTATAAAAATGAGAGAAGAGACCACAGGATTCTTAATCATTAACTAAGGTTCTACCATGCCTTCCTAAGATCAGGGCACAATAATCACGATGAGTGGCCTTCCTAATAGTTGATAAGTGAATGGCTAGTTCTTCTTATCACTCAACAAGTTCTGGTTAGGATTCCTTGTTGGCGAGAACAATTATCTAGATGTCAGTGACTGAATGATTAGTTACGTTCACTGCTAATGAACCCTCTTATTAGGATGAATTCATCGCAAGTAGAAAACGAATATGGATTTAGGTGTAAGATCAAGATGGGATTAGCATCTTGATAGCCAAAACTATAAAGGTAGGATGTATGAAGGATTAGAGATAGAACGTAGTGGGACTAGGGCGTGATTGTATTGTTAAAATCCTTATGTTATCGAGGATAATGTCTAGTTGGCTATAATGATAATCTTATTGAGGTTTAGAGGTCATGTCGTCCCTCTAAGGCAAAGTGCTAAGGATGGTTGTCGATTCGTTCCCGACTTGGGTCCCCAAGCATTGAAATCCTGTTTGGGTAAGGGTGATCCTGCATGTTACTGTTCCACTGCCTTTTGGTAACATAGTCAAGAGAGAGGTTTCACGACAAAATCCCTTGGGATATCAATAGGGTTATGGGACCCTTGGCATACCTTAGACTTAGACGGAGAGACAACATTATTGTTGTTTTCCTCCCTTTCAGTGTGACATAGAGTAGAACAGTACTGAACTTGTCACTCCACCAGCTCTTCTTTTGTAGCTCCAGCTGGACCAGTTTTTGGCAGCACAATGACTTCCAGAGGCGCTTGAGGTTGCTGTGGGACACCTGTTGTACTTTTGATAGATCTTGTATATAGACATTCCTCATGGATTTAGTTAAATGTATAATTTCCTTCCTTGAGGAATATTGATATAGATTTGTACCCGATGTCTAAATAGTACAACTCTGATGTTAAATCAATAGAATTATGCTTCTTCAAATCTTGAGTTTTAGATTGCTAGTAGATTGTTAGAATTATAGTTGTCATTGGAAGTCAAATGGTTTAAATTAACTATGGAATTTGTAATGTATCGCGTCAGAATGGAAGTGAAGAGCAGTAGGAACCCTCACGCCCCGGACCGGATGGGTTTTCTAGGTCGGGGTGTGACACGCGGTACCAGCTGATGAGACTTTATGGGATAACATCCTCCTAGAGTTCCACTTCTCCCGTTTTTCTATCCATCCAGGTAGGATGAAGATGTATCAAGACCTTCGTCGCCAGTATTGGTGAAACGGGATGAACAGGAGAGTTGATGAGTTTCTTGCCCGTTGCCTCACATGTCAGAAGGTGAAGGCCGAGCATCAGAGACTAGCTGGGTTATTGCAGCCACTTTCAGTGTCTGAGTGGAAGTGGAAGCACATCACAATGGACTTTGTGATAGGGTTGTCGAGATCATCGCACAGGCACGACGCCATTTGGGTCATCATGGATCGACTGACCAAGTCAGCTCATTTTCTTGCTATGAGAGTGAAGGATTTTTCGGAGCATCTGGCTAAACTGTACGTTAGAGAGATTGTCCGACTTCACAGTGTTCTGGTCTCGATTGTGTCTGATCAAGATCCGAGGTTTACCAGTCACGTTTGGGGAGGGTTTCAGAATGCATTAGGGTCATTGTTGACTTTCAGTACTGCTTTCCACCCTCAAACTGGCGGACAGTCTGAGAGGACCATTCAGATTCTTGAGTACATGTTGTGGGCATGTGTTCTGGACTTTGGACACCTTCCTCTGATCGAGTTTGCATATAATAACAGCCACCAGTCTAGTTTAGGGATAGCGTCGTATGAGGCTCTCTACAGGAGACTGTGCATATCTCCCATTTGTTCGGCAGAGGTCGGTGAGAGGGCTTTGTTAGGTCCATACTTTGTTTAGGAGGCTGGCAAGAGTATTGCGTTGATTCGACAGCGGTTGCTGATAGCTCAGAGTCGCCAGAAGAGTTATGCAGATAGCAGGCAAAGACCCTTGGAGTTCGAGGTGGGCGATCATGTGTTCGTGCGAGTGATGCCGCGCAGAGTGTTGATCTGGTTTGGTCACAGAGGAAAGCTTATTCCAAGATACATCGGGGCTTTCCAGATCTTGAAGAGAGATGGCGAGGTAGCTTACCAGTTAGCATTACCCCCATAGTTAGCATCGGTCCATTCCACCTTTCATATGTCCATGCTTCGGAAGTATTGTCCAGATCCCTCGCATGTGCTAGACTACAGCGAGGTGGAGCTTGATAAGGATGCAACGTTCGAGGAACGGCCAGTTTACATTCTTGACACTAAAGAACAAGTCTTGTGGGGAAAGACAATTCGTCTAGTCAAAGTGTTATGGATACATCACAATGTTGAGGTCACTTGAGAACCGGAACAGAGGATGCGAAAGACATACCCTGAGTTATTTCTGGAAGGTATGGATTAAAAGATATATTATAGGATTCTTAACATACTCATTTCTGAATTTCGAGAACGGAATTCCTTTAGGTAGCTTAGGCTGTGAGGACCTATATGTAAATACTACTCTTCGTAGGGCATTTTTAGCAAAATCCTAATTAATCATATCTAAACCTAATAACTATAAATAGGTATCTTATAACCTAAACCCTTGGAGTTCGCAGTTGGTGACAGAGTGTTGCTGAAGGTTTCTCCGCACAGAGGATCAGTCAGATTTGACAGCAAGGGAAAGCTAGCACCGATGTTCATGGGCCCTTTTGAGAATGTTAGATGTGTTGGAGAGGTCGCCTACCAGTTGGCTCTACCCCTGCACATATCAATAGTCCATCCCACATTCCATGTGTCAATGCTGAGGAAGTACATTCCAGATCCGTTACATGTGAGCAAACATGACGACGTCGTGGTTGAGGATGATGCCACGTACATAGAGTGGCCAGTGTAGATAGTAGATAGGAGAGATCAAGTGTTGAGAGGCAAAAAGATACCGTTGGTGATGGTACGTTGGGTACACCGAGGAGTCGAGGAGCTAACTTGGGAGCGAGAGGATCACATGCGTCAGGAGAATCCCAAATTGTTCCTAACAGCATATAGAATCCTTATTGTCGGCGTTGATGCCTCTAGGCGTAGCTTGTAGCCTTGTTTGTGTGGGTAGGCCTAGTGTGTTCTTTCTTTCTGGCCCTACCCTAATTAAATTTTGGGATGATATTATTTTAACGATGATAGGTTGTGAAGACCCGTTCCTCTAACCTGACTTGACCATGTAGGTCGGGACACGTACCATGTTGGTTTGTTTCCGCGTAGGGTCCGATCGGTCGATCACATGGTTGATTTTGGACCCTAAGGGAAATTTGGTAAAATTGTGCCTTGTTGATCGGTTTTCACACCTGCGTAGTGCACACATGGCCTTGGATTGATAGATATGATTTATTAGACCCTTAGGTGCGCTCTCGATCGGAAGATCGGAGCTCGATCGAGAAAGATCAAAATGGACGGCTGAGATCAATTCTAGCTTTCTATAAATAGCCCCCCCCCCCCCCCCCTCTTTTTCTTACTTCTTTTCTCTTTCTCTCTTGGCTGCGGTTTGGAGCTCAGGCTGCGGATTTTTGATGCCAAATTGGAGCGGCAGGACTTGAGGAATCAATAGGAGAAGTGTCCAGCTATCACAAGTATGTGTTTCTACCCTAATCATGTGATTAGATTTTCCTAGAACTTACCTTTTGGATGTTTAGCATAGGAATATATGTTGGAATGTATTGAAAGTTCATATTCCAGTGTAATCGATGTTCTAGAAACATCTAGATGGTCAGCTTTTGCATTTTACCGGTCGGTTTGATATTTAGCAGTAGAAATCTTGATTTCTTGGTGCCCTTGGATTCCTAACGTTCTCTTCTACCTCCCCTCAAAGTTTGATTGAATTACAATGAGTTTTGATAGGTTAAATTCCAGAAATTTAATTCGTGGCACTATTGATGACACTATTCTTGGAACTGTTCATCGGGCAGTAAATGTGATATTTCGTTGAATTTCATGGATTTTCATGATTCTTGTGATTTGATTGTTTAAATTGCTTATTTATACCACCGCTTATATATATTAGACTTGTATGTTAGGTCGAGCCCTATGAATAAGGGATGTTGCTAGCTAAGGCGTGATGACTCTCGAGAATGTATAGGATAAATGAGCCGAGAGTATGCCCTGTATGTTTATACTTAGTGGTTATTTGTTTGTTTGTTAATTGGTCCGTTGTGATCGTTTGCGTTGCACCGAGTGCGATAATTTAGCTATACTTCTTCTTGAACTGTTAACTATTGTTATGGCATATGGTGAATTGTTATGGCATATGGTGACACCTAAGCTAGATGCTTGTATAGGTACATGCATTGTATGCATTAGAGGCATTCAAAGTTAGGCGTGGGCGATGGGTTGATCACCAATCCGAGGGCTCGGGCAGCTCGGATCTAGCTTTAGGACCGAGGTTGGGTACCAAGCTTCGGACGTGATTGTAATGTTGAAATATATGTATTCTCAATGTTAATCTCTTGTTGGCTACAAATTGTGTTGATTGAGGTTTAAAAGTCGTGTCGGTTCTTTAAAGCCGAATGCTAAGGATGGTGGTCGATGAGTTTCCGACGTGGATCCCCATAGTGGAATCCTTCTTAGATAAAGGTGATCCTGCTTGTTACTATTTTCAAGGCTCCTTAGTAACATGTTCAAGGAAGAGGTACATGGCAGGAGCCCTTGGGGCATTGATGGGGTTATGAGGCCCTTGGCATATCTTAAACTTAGACAGAGAAATGACATTCTTGTTGTTTACTGCCTCTTTTCAGTGTGACGTAGAGTAGAACCTACTAAGCTTGTTGCACACTCCTATCCACCTTGTGTTTTGCAGGTGCAGGAGGCAGATCCTCTTCTGTAGCACCAGCTGGATAGGCTTTTGATGGCACATTGACTTCTGAAGGTGTCTAATGGTCCTGAGGTTCACTTTATATTTGACAGTTGTATAAATATATAATTTCCCTCCTTGAGAATTTTGATATTTATATAAATGTGTATGTTCGAGGTTTGACTCGTATGAGTGAAATTTGTGATATATCTAGATGTTTTAATTTGAATCTGTACGTAATTGTTAATTTTTGGTAGTTTGTTAGAATTACAGTTTTGACCCCATAATAAATTGACTAAATTAGTTGTGAAAATTTGATACATAAATGTCCCAGTGATGAAAGTTAATAGGTTTAGGTCCCTCACGTTCCGGTCCGGATGGGTTTCCTGGGTTGGGGCGTGACATTAATACTATACATCGTTTGGTACAACATGGGATAAATGATGTCAAGTATACCATATTTTGAATATATTAAAATGTGCCGTAGAAAATAAGGGAAATGATGGTCTCTACCCAAAAATAAATAATACAATGGGTTCCGTATAAATTTATACCGTCTCAGAGGTCGTATAAAGTTATAAGTCATACACCGTATAAAATTATAGGGAAAATTATATTTTTCGTCCCTCAACTTTCATTGAAGTAACGTTTAAGTCCCTAATCTTTTATAAGTTTCAATTGGGTCCCTACAGTATCCTTTTCGTCACAATGTGGAACATCGGCCTGACGCCGTCTCTATTCTTAACGGCTGGGGTGTCACGTGACCGCACGTGATAGAAGTTAAGGGACTAAAACGTTACTTCAATGAAAGTTAAGGGACTAAAATGTTACTTCCATCCGCACGGCATCCATCACGTGCGGTCACGTGACACCTCAGCCGTAAAAAATAGACACAACGTCAGGCCGACGTCCCATATTGTGATGAAAAGGATAGTGCAGGGACCCAATTGAAACTTATAAAAGATTAGGGACTTAAATATTACTTCGATGAAAGTTGAGGGACTAAAAAGGTAATTTACCCAAAATTATATGAAAATAAGATATTTACCAATAATATATGGGCCGTTTGGTTCGCCGTATAGGATAGAGATGCATAACTTTATACATTGTATAAGCTATATAATGGATACCTTAATACTAGTTTTAATCTATTATATAAGATCCAGTACATTCTATCATGTGGCTAAAAATACCAAATTCAAATTATGTCTGGATATATCAGACGATCGAGAAGAAACCACATGGAGGTGGTGGTTACCAGGTGATTAGGAGAGAGAGAGAGAGAGGACTAGTGGGGGCAGTGGTTATCCGTACCAGGTGGGACGGGGAGCATCTAGTACTATATATCGTTTGGTACAACATTAGATAAATGATGCGAAGTATACCATATTTTGAATATACTAAAATATGCTAGAGAAAATAAGGGCAGTAATGATCTCTATCCAAGATAAATAATACGATGGTCCCGTATAAATTTATACCGCCTTGGTATAAAATTATACGCCATCCACGGTACAAAATCTCATGCATCATATCATCCTTATATGACAGGATGGTTATAAGTTAACCATCCTGTCATCCTACGTGACGGGAGAATGTCTTAGGTGACGCCTATGTGGCATGATAATCCTAGGTTGAGAGAGGTTTAATGGAAGGGAGTTATTGAATGGTTATTAGGAGTGGAGTTGGTGGTTGCCTTCACATGTGGCTGGGGCACCACTAGTAATTCTATATAATCCATTGTCTCAGCAAGGATGCCACGAACCCGTAAACGGCCAATTTTACTACCGCTAGAAAAACACGACCTCGTTGGCGCCAAGCCTCCGAGCGCCATGTGTCATTTAGCATAACGTGGCATATCTCGATTTGTAATCCATCAAACTATGAATTTTTTGCCATTTGATACCCATTAGATTTCGTTTTGGCATAAACATACCCATAGGATGTTTCTTTGCAAACTAATACCCACCGGCCAGCAAATTTCCGGTTTTACCCTCGCCATTAAATGCCGTGTCAGCCCATGACAAGACATGAGAAGACCTGCCACCTGTTTTTTATTAAATACGACGTTAACTACGCGTAGAAATTCACGCGCGTAGTTAACAAACACGCATAAAAGTCTACCATCATACACATATATCATTTTCCACGCGTGGTTATCACTATACGCGCGTAGAAAGGTATTTTCCACGCGCGGTTAAGGTGTTTTCCATCGTGAGCAGTTAAGGTGTTTTCCATGAGCAGTTAAGGTGTTTTTATGCGTACTTATTGTTATTTGTATGCGTTGTTAAGGTATTTTCCATGAGCAGTTAAGGTGTTTTTATGCGTACTTGTTGTTTGTATGCGTTGTTAAGGTATTTTCCATGAGCAGTTAAGGTATTTTCCACGCATGGCCAATAGTTTAACTGCTCATGAAAAATACTTTGTGGGGGTGGACGTTTGCATGGGTTTGCCGGAGGGGGTGGACGTTTGCATGGGTTTGCATGCGTTGTGTTGCATGCAAACGTCCACCCCCGTGGGACTCCAGGATGCGGTGGGACTTGCAGAAGTCGCTGATGAGGGCGTTGTAGGCGAACACGTCGAGCTCGCCATGGGACTCCAGGATGTCCATGACGCGGACCGCCTTGTGGATTTGGCGGAGGTTGAAGAAGCCATTGTTTCTGGGGCTTTAGCTTCCAGCGTGAGGTGGAGGTGGTGAAGATGGTAATGTTATACACTACCTATTCCTAATTCAAATCAGAAAGGCTCCAGTTCAGTACAATCTTTCAGTTTCAAGCATTTTCTCAACAATAATACTTTCGAGCATTGGAGCTAATGAATCAAAAGGTAGTCTAATGCCCAGGAAACTCAGTACTTTGGAGGTGGCTTCTGCGTTGGAAGTAGCCCAAATCTTTTCTTCAAAAGAACCTGTTGCCTAGAGTACTTGTCATCAGGGGAGAAGCGAGCTGCATTAGAACGAAAAAAACCATCAGCAATCTGCTCTGTGATCTAGAAAAGTTAGACTTGTAAAGATGGCAGGTCTTGCAACATGTTATGCACTTGTAGCATGCACTTGTAAAGAGGGCCAAGTACGCATAAAAAAATACCTTAAGAACGCATATAAACAACAAGTACGCATAAAGACACATTAACTGTGCATGAAAAATACCTTAACAACGCATATAGACAACAATAAGTACGCATACATTCTGGACAATATTGCAACCGCCCAGGAAGTGATGCAGGAAATCCGTCGAGCACCGGGGAATGGGGCACTCATGGCTGTCAAGGCGGACCTCAAGGCGGCGTTTGATTCTGTTAGCTGGCAGTTCCTGCATCAGGTGCTCGTTGCGATGAACTTTCCTACCACCTTTATTCAATGGGTCATCCACTGTGTTTCGACAACACGCTTCTCCCTCATCCTCAATGGGCGGGTCACTCAGCAGTTCTCCTCTGGACGAGGGCTCCGACAAGGAGACCCAATCTACCCCTACCTCTTCATATTATCCCAGGAGGTGCTCACGCGTCTGTTGAAGCAACCGCTGCTTGAGCCGGAAGGGGTGTCGTTCGATCGAGGCAGGTTCCGGGTGACCCATCTTTTGTTCGCTGACGACTGTCTCTTCCTGACAAGGGCGGGGAAGGAGGAAGCCCTGAAGCTGATGAATGTGTTGAAGAGATTCCGATCCCTCTCTGGGTTGGAGGTGAACCCAGACAAATTGAGCCTTAAGTTCTCTCCGAAGACCTCTGATCGGAGGAAGAACAGAGTTATGAAAGTGCTGGGATTCAGGGAGAAGCTCGGCCCTTGGAGGTATCTCGGAGTGCCGTTAGATTTCAAGCGCCTGGTAACCCATGATTTCAATTTTCTTTTGGACGCGGTGCAGTCACTGCTGGCAGCGTGGCACTCCCTGAAGCTCGCGGAGGCTGGTCAAGTGACCCTGGTGAAGTCAGTGCTCCAGACTCTTCCCGTCTTCCTGATGTCAGCTCTGCAAGTTCCTGCCTCCGTCGTGCACAAGGTGGAGATGCTGATCCGGCAGTTCCTGTGGCAGGGGAAGAGAGGAGGCCTCTCGACGGTAGCTTGGGAAAAGGTTTGTTCCCATAAATCCCAAGGTGGCCTTGGGCTCAAGGCTCTCTCCCAATGGCAGCGGGCGATGCGCATGCGGCGGGCGGCTACTCTCCTCGACAACTCCGACTCGATCTGGAAGCAGCTTGTTGCGGCGAAGTACAAGGTTAGTGCTGGTGTTCTTCCCATTAAAATCCCTTACAATGCCACTCCTTTCTAGCGTTCCATCTGCCGGGCATCGAACCATCTCCGCCTTGGGCTCCGCTGGCCGGTGATGGAGGGTAGCGACGCAAATGTGCTGCACGACTGGTGGTTTGCGGACGGTCCCCTGTCTTCCTCAGCCTACATTTTTGATGCTGCCCAAGCTGACTTGTTGGAGCTTGGGCAACTGCTGGATCCCTCCAGCTGGCGGGAGGATATGCTCTCATCCTTTCTTCACCCGGAGCTGGTGGCCAAGGTGAGTGCCATCCCTCTGGAGCCCCCTCCCTCCTCTCTCTCGCCTGGGCCCCGATGGGTTTGGGGGTCTACCGGAAAGCCCACCACTAGCGCCTGCTATGATTTACTTGAAGCACGAGGTCACCTTCGGCGTCAACCGGCGGCTAGCTGGTGGAGTATCTGGCGGAGCCCTGCTGGCCCTCGCGTGCAGCAATTCCTCTGGAAGCTGGCGCACGGGAAGCTGGTTACTAGAGACAAGTTATGGGACCTGAGGCTTCTCTCAGATAAAGCATGCCCTGCTTGCGGCCTGGCAGAGGAGACCCTGGATCACATCTTCTTCCAGTGCGCTGTGGCGTCCGCCACTTGGAGGTCGGTGTTGGAGGGATCCCATCTTGATCCCAACTCTATGAACCTTGCTGGATGTTTGGACTGGTTACTTAAGCCTCAGAAATCTGAAGACACTAGGTTGATCCAATCCAGCATTTGCTACACCCTTTGGTCTCTTTGGAAAAGGAGGTGCAGTGTGGTGCATGATCAAATGGGGGAAGAGGTCCCAAGCTTGAGCCGACACATTAAGTGGCAGGTTCGGGAATTTATCCTCCTCAATGGGCAGAAAGTGCGCAGGATTGAGCGTGAGGCCTGGGATGGGATGCGTATACAGGCGGATGCCTCCTTCATCGATGGCGCTATGGGCATTGGAGTCGTTTGCTTTGAGGGGTCTGAGGAGATTTGGGATTTTTCATCTGCTTCGTCAGCTACTTCGGTTCTCCAGGCGGAGATCTCCGCCATTCGAGCGGCGGTTCAGGAGGCTAGAAGGAGAGGCATGACGAGCATTTTGGTAGAAAGCAACTCTAGATTTGCTGTAGATATGACTAACGGGCGCATGCCTATAGAGGATGACTGCCGGATGGTCCTTTTGGATCTTTGGTGGCAATTGGGAATGTTTGTTAATTTCTCTTTAGTTTACATACCGAGAGAGTGGAATGTAAGGGCTGACGAGCTTGCTCGCGCAGCCCGGGTGAGGGAGTTTTGTTCCCTGTAAGCCTCTAAGGCTATAGCTTCGGCTCAATTTCTCAAAAAAAAAAAACAATAAGTACGCATAAAAACACATTAACTGCTCACGATGGAAAACACCTTAACCGCGCGTGAAAAATACCTTTCTACGCGTGTATAGTGATAACCACGCGTGAAAAATGATATATGTGTATGATGATAGACGTTTATGAGTGTTTGTTAACTACGCGCGTGAATTTCTACGCGTAGTTAACGACGCATTTAATAAAAAATAGGTGGCATGTCTTCTCATGTCTTGTCTTGTCATGGGCTGACACGGCATTTAATGGCGAGGGTAAAATTAGAAATTTTCTGACCGGGGGTATTAGATTGCAAAGAAACATCTATCTTTATGCCAAAATCAAACCTAAGGGGTATCAAATGACAAAAAATTCATCAAAGTATCCCACCGAACCGACGGTCGATCTATAGTTCCGCACAACGGAACAAGGACGGCTTCCCGTCTAGGTTCATCCTTCCCGCCTTCTATTAAAACCCCTCCCTCCTTTCCCGTTTGTTTGCCAAAACCAAGAAAGAAAAATCCCACATCGGTTGTGGGAGAAACGTAAACAAATCCTTATACCAAACCAGAGTTTTTGGAAGATTTTTTGTTGGATTGAGAGAGAGATAGAGAGAGAGAGAGAGATGGAAGGGGTTGGAAGTGGGAAGAGGAGAGGTGGGGATAAGGAGTTGTTTCATGTGATTCATAAGGTTCCAGCTGGGGATAGCCCCTATGTTAGAGCCAAGCATCTCCAGGTATTCTTCAACTTTTTTTTCCATGCTTATTTGAGCTGTTTTTTGTTGGTCTAGTTTGATTAATTCCCTTGAAGTGGTAATAATTCGTTTTGTTTAGTTTTCCCATGAGTGTACGATCTAATGATTTTTCTGAGGATTTTTCAGATTTTGTTCGTTTTTATAAATCAAATTAGGCTTTTGTTTTTGGTCATGCTCTTCATTTTTCATGCTTAAGCAAATTGAATTGGATCTTTATGCTACTAATTTGATCTGTTTTGTTGGGTCTAATATGATTTTCTTGAACTTGTTACAATTGGTTGTGTTTGGTTTTTCATGGGGGTGAGATCTTTGCTTTGGTTAATGATGGTTATGTGGAATTTGTTTGTTTTGCAAAAGGTTGTCCTGTTTTTGGATATATTACTTGCAAACTCTAGCTGTAGTTGAGAAGAGTTTTCTTTTTCTAGTTTAAAGATGATGGGCTTTTTTCTTTTTTATTTTCCTTGTGGAAACTGGGCATTTGATTTTCTTGAAGTAGTAAATATTGGTTTTGTTTAGTTTTTCATGGGGTAAGTTCTTTGCATTAACTAATGATGGTTTTAAGGATTTTGTTTGTTTCCCCAAGTTGTCTCTTTCCATGAATTTTTCATCCAAAATACTTTTCTAGTTTTGTTGAAGAAGAATTTTCTTTGCCATTTTAAAGATGATGAGCTTTCTTATTTCCATCCTCCTTTTTGGAAATTGAGCATTTTGTTTTTAACTGTTTAGCTCAAGATTAATGATTTATCCTCTCATTAAGTGATAATTCTATTATTCTTTCTGAAATTAAAAATTGGACTTTCAAATTAGGTTGCTTAAGTTTCTGTACTTTTACCCTCTCAAAGCAATGTCCTTTTCTGACATCCAGTGCTGCTTCACCTTTTATTAGAATGAAAGAGCTGAAAAGAGGAGCAGTGACTTTTAAGTATCATGCCTTTGTCTCTCTTTTCGAGAAATCTACACCTACTTTTGATAATTGTATCAATCTTTTCTCAGAAAGCTAGTGGGGGTTGGGCAATCCTAGTGAATTATTTCGTACTTGTATGATTGGGTTTCTAGTTTTAGTATAAAAAAAAAGATGGATTTAGCATCCTTAAATGAAGTTTGCCATAAGAAAACTAGTCATTTTTTACTTCAAATTTTTCCTTTCATATCATAGCAGTTTATGCTTAGATTTGGCTAGAAAAAAGGATGAGTAATAGATTTTCTTCAATATATTCGGATCCAAAGATGCAGCGTTGGATCAGTCATTTCCAAGTTATTGCTGCTTTTGTATTTTTTGACATCAACTGTATTGTTGAACTTTTGTTCAGAATCATGCGTATCTGATGAGAAAAAGTTCAATTGAATTTAAACAGTTAGTGGAGAAGGATCCTGTGGCATCGATCGCGTGGTTTTGGAAGGCGATAAATGCTGGAGACCGGGTCGACAGCGCGCTGAAAGACATGGCAGTGGTGATGAAGCAACAGGATCGCGCGGAGGAAGCCGTGGAAGCGATCAAATCCTTCAGGCATCTCTGCTCCAAACAAGCCCAAGAGTCTCTGGACAATCTTCTCATCGACCTCTACAAGGTAAAAAAAACACACAATTCTCTCTCTCTGTAAGCATCAGCACGTTGACAATTTCCTAAGAATCGATCGAAGGCTGATAGATTGTTGTTGTAATGTTTGGGTGAGCAGAAATGTGGGAGGATGGATGAGCAGATTGAGCTGCTGAAACAGAAGCTAAGGATGATATACATGGGAGAGGCCTTCAATGGAAGAACTACGAAGACGGCTAGATCTCATGGCAAGAAGTTTCAGGTCTCAATTAAGCAAGAGACCTCTCGCATCCTGGTTAGTTCATGAGCTCCTTCTGCTTGTGTTTCAACTGATTTTCCTACTGATTACTATGAACAGAATGTCATTGTACATGATCAATTGTCCAGAAATGATGGGAGGGTGAATGATAATATTTCTGATCATGACTTCTTGTATTATTTTGGCAGGGAAATCTGGGCTCTGATCTTGAGTTCTTGTATTATTTTGGCAGGGAAATCTTGGCTGGGCATACATGCAGCAAAGCAACTTCAATGCCGCAGAGGCTGTATACCGCAAAGCTCAGGCAATCGAGCCGGACGCGAACAAGGCCTGCAATCTCGGTCTGTGCCTCGTGAAGCAAGGCCGATCCGATGATGCCCGGGCCGTGCTTCAGGATGTCCTGGACCGACGGAATCCAGGCTCCGACGACGGCAAGACAATAAGCCGGGTAGAAGAGTTGCTGCAAGACATCGATTCTTCGAGGCTGCCACCATTCTTCAGTGACATGGATCTGAGCACAGAAGAGGATATCATACAGAGATTAGATCTTGTTCTGAATGAGTGCACTCCATTCAGGTCAAAGAGGCTGCCCATCTTTGAGGAGATATCCTCCTTCAGAGATCAAGTTGCATGCTGATGTTGTATCAAATCCTTTTGTTTGGTTACAATGGTGGTACTGAATTTTGTATAGGCTGTGAGGGCTGTGGAGAAAGGCTATGGTGCAGATGGTACTAACCTCTCAGCCTGATGATCTGATGAAGACCAATAACTGGGGAAGAAGACACTGTTGTGTCTTCACAAATGCTTACTATATAGGATGATATGATTGGGGTTCTTTGTTTGTGGTTACTGTCAAAGAATGTTCGATTAAATAAATATACAGCTGGGGGAAAATCCATTTTGTAGGGTTTTTTTGGAGTTTACTGTTAGATTATATTAATATAAACTCATTTTCACACGTCAACTTAAGTTTTTTTTGGGTTGGGTGATTTTAGGTCATTTATGATATCAGATTTGGAACACTGTAGTTTCCAAAGTGTAGACATTGTGCAGGGAGCTCTGTGGGTCTATACCTCTTTACAAAGAACAGATTGGTGGTGGGTGACCTTAATCCTTATCCATTCATTGTTAGGAACTTAGGTCCAACTGCCTTTGGTGGGGGTGATTGTGCAATGATGGATTTGAGTTTCTGGGTACTTCTTAGATGTGGGAGCCAACAACAGGATTCAACACCAATGATAGAGATAAACTAAAATATGTGAGTCAGAATGCTATGAGTTGTTCAAATGATGGGTCCAGCATTCCAGATGATTCCTGAGGTGAGATGCTCTCAGCACATGACATCTGATGGCTATGAGAGTAGTCATCTTTTCTATATTTAAACATCCTATTTTTCATATTTTTACCTGTCAGAAGTCTTTCGTATGACGACATATACCAAATACCTCCTGAAGCGTTGCGAATGTCGTTCCTCTGACGTAGATCTGCTACCCGCCTCGATCTTGAAGCTCATGACATTGGAAGAAGACAACTAGGGTCTACTTCTCTCTTATACACCCTAAATCCTAGGGTTTTAAATGATAACTCTAGAAAAGAATAAAAGAGACGGCTATTATTCACATAACTACGTTGTTAAGGTTTCACTCCTATATTTATAAAGGTGTAGGACCAATCCTACCATAATTGGTTAGAGCCATGACTAGTCTAATCACTCAGATAAACTAGAATCCAAATACCCATGTGGACACACCACTGGATTGGACTACATGCAACATCTCTCACTAGTACCTAACGGGCATTGCATATTTCACTCCACAATCGTCTCTCATCCTATTCTCCCTTCATACAGGGAAATGGATCGTGCGATCGCGCGAGAACAAGTACCAACGAAGGGTGTGATATTAAGCTACCATCACACCACCATAACACCACTTCTAAAATTTCATGTATACCCCTAATCATCTTAAACACACAAGATCATTGCATTGGAGTTTATCCCTCATGTAATTAGTATCGAGCCATGCAAGATCTCTTTATGCATTTGTACTCATAATCATACATGGGGAACTATTCCCAACATGATTGCCCAGGCTATGAGCCACAAATCATTAGCGAGATATCGAATCACTTTTTCTTGGAAACTTATGTCAATTGATCTAAACCTGATTTCTTTCCTAAATATGCTCCGTTGAACCGTATGTTCTCTTGATTCTTGGATAACATGCTAAAGTAGTAACATCAAGTTTCAACTACTTGACATAGTCCCTAGTCCCTAGTCCCAAAGGGTACAAGTATTGGACTTAAAATCCAATAAGGGCTCACACAGTGATGAAATAGGGATGTTTTCAGTCACTTCCCTATTATGATCAATCTCTAGCACATACTGTCGCGCCCCGACCCACGAAGGCCCAACCGGGCCGGGTGACGTGAACCGGAACCTAATTAAAAGCGGAAAATTTTTTACGAGGGTTCCCTCTATTCTATAGGTCTCCCTAAACAATTCAAATGCACCATTATTTAACAATTAATTTACCAACCTCAACGGAAATAATACAATAATCTAAAAATCTAGAAAGGTTTAACAGTTTACATTTAAACTCTCGTAGGAGGCTATCTAAGCAAAATGGGGTACATACGACGCTCACCGCTACTCAAGCACCGACAGGCACAGCCGAGCCACCAAACACCTGCCCGGTAGGGGCTATCAAAGAGGAGCTAACGTCTGCACCTGCAAAACCCAGCCCGGGTAGGAATGAGCAACTAAGTTCAGCAAGAAAACTACACTACGACACACACAAGAAGAAGGGAACACAACAGTGTCGCCCTTAAGCAGAGCTTGGGTGTACACAGAGGCCCCATAACCCCACCACGTATCATTGAGGGCCTCAGTCATGGTCTTCCAGAAGAACTGGTCACATGCCGGGTCACGCTCAGTAGCAGGAAACCAATACTGCTGACTCACAAGCAGGAACCCGACACTGTTGGTGGGAAATGGCACCGCTGAGTAGGCACACCCTTTACTCAAGAGTCGTAGAACACTGGACACCGGCTACACCTCAGAACCCGGCTCGAGGCCGACACGACCTCTAAACCTCAATCAACATGTATTCAAGTCATCTAAGTCTATCATTGATATCGACAGAATACTACCATCCGATCTTGGACCACGCTACCCGCCATGGTCCTAGAGCTAGAACCGAGCTACTCGAAAGCCTCGGATCGGCTATCAACCCATCACCCACGCCCTATCCTTATGCATCTAATGCACAATCGATAATGCATGCTATGAACACACACAGATAAACAGGTAAGCATGCAACACATGTGATGATATAATAGACAAGTTCTGGGCCCGGCACCCTGCTGGCCCGGGGTGGTGAATAGATAAGTAAGGACGGGAACTGCTACAACAATACCACTACCAGCTGTCAACCAGTTCACAGAGGGAACAAGCAACGGGAAGAAACCCCGACAAACAAAGCTAACAATACGACATAACAAGCCCTCGGCGCACACCGGCATGCTAGGCTAGAGAAAGCAGTAGGGCAACTCGCCCGTTTATTCTACACACCCCGGGAGTCATCACTCTCCCGGTTCACCACTACCCCTCATTATGGGGCTAACATGCTTAACATATGTACAAGGTATAAAACGGTAAAGAAAACCGTACATACAAATCCTCGCGGGCAAAAGCCATTGAAAAACACCTCCCTGTCACACAAAGGATTGATCATTTTCAAGGGAAATGATCGTTTTTCCTAATGATGGAAGGTTTCGTCCCTGTCAAGCCCAAAGTGATCAATCTTTCCTCCAAAAGGATCGATCATCCTCACGATAGAGACCTCATCCATGCCAGCCAAAGGAAATGATTGATCATCTCCAATAGATGATCGATCATGCTCGGGCTAGGCATGGCCAACCCAGAGTGATCGATCATTCCTTTTGGGTTCTCTGCCGACCGATCGGCGAGAAATATCGTGGAAAAACTCTACCAAATCTCACAAAACCTTGGAATCTTGTAGTACGAAAGACCAAGAGTCTAAAACCGATACTTGCATTGAAAACAAACATACATACAAGCAGATCTAAGCAAACAAATCACGGACAAATTCAAAGCCACAAAAAAATGGGAACACAAGTAGGTAGAATCCCTACCTAGACTAGAGCAGCTTCAATCTGCGCTACTAAGCCAAAGATCGCCCTCAACCTCTTCTAAATTCAGCCGGATCTTAGCTCAGAAACGGCAGATTTCAAAAGAAATTAAAGAAGAGGGTCACGTCCGTTTTATAGACGGACAAACCGACTTATGAATGATCGATTATTTCCTCAAGAAAGATCGATCCTTCATGACGATCTAGTTTGACTTTCTGGCATTAAAGGATCGATTTTCTTAGCAAGAGAAGATCAATCATTTTGATACAGAAAGCTAGACTTAGGCTAGAACACAAGCCCAAATCCAGATCTTTCGATCCCGGGTCCACTTAACCCTTCTAAACAAACATTAGCACAACATGGTCAGTGTGTACACACGCGGGTGTGAAACAAATCGACAATGTGCAATTTACCAAATTGCCCTTACGGCTTACAAAACAATATGATTCATCGGATTGCGCACTCGACGCGAAACAAGCAAACGAGCCATGGGCCTGACCCAGGCGGTCGACCTAGGAGTCGAAGGACAGGCCCTCACACATACAATATGATATGTATGTTATGGCGGAGCTCCCGCTACGGATCTGTCATACTCAACGTCATACGGATCTTAGTCCAGCCACTTCTCATAGCACCTAACTTGAACATCTCGAGACAATTGGTACTCAACCAATTTCTCAAGCATCTCCTATCCGGCTTTGTACAGACTTCATGAAGATGTGGACATACTATGTTCGACTTCATCAGTCTCATCTTAGACTTACTAAGGCAACACCCAAAAATAACGCTCATAAGCTTTTTCAACACTAAAGGGGATCACTTTGCAAATGGTATCTTATCGCCTCATCCAACCCGCACTCAGCGTCAGAGCGATCACTCGTGTGAGAGGCCCGATCATAAGCCTGATGACAACAACTTAAAAGTCATGCCTTCGTAAACAAATTACGAAATATATGATATGAAAATGGATCTCATCAATATAATGTGTTCATTACACAAAAATAATGGTGTCCCAAGTAGTATCAAATTTCTCATATATCTGTAAAAGATATCTCTTGCCATGAATTCTAGTTATTTTATCAGCAACTAAATGCTGACTAAGACGTACTTAAGGACCACCTGACTTTCTACAATTACAAATGAATTAAGTGACAACTAATTTATTCGGACAACTTTAAGATTGTTACCACGGTAGCATACAATGAGGTTTTCATTCCCTCGATAGTGTTGGAACATCCTTTTAATTGCAGCCCAACGAGCAGCTTCGGGATTACAATGATATCGGCTAACCACGCTAACAGTATGATTCAAATTTGATCAATTACACAACATAATGTATATCATACTAATGACCTTGCTATAGGAAGCTCATACTATTTATTTCTCTCTTCTAGTCGTAGGACATTGCTCGATATTAAGAACTAAAGCCTTTCCTTTTGGAGTTTATGTCAACAATGAATAGTGTGCACTGATCAATTTAACATCATTTTGTGACAAACTAAAAAGGTCAATTAAATTGGATCATTTGAGAACCTCATTTCAAGCAATAGTTTACATATGTCATGTCCATCTCACACATGGAAGACAACCACTTCTAAGTGGTGACTTTAAACTCCCACTGACATAAAAATATCGACAAAAACATCATGGAATATGATGTGTGGCTAGCTACTCATATTGTAATTGGAACACTTTAAGCAACAAAGCTTAAATTTTTATTGCCCCTTACTATGAATTTATTATATGATCCAAAACGAACTCATTTTCTGGTTCTTCAGTGAGAAGTGAAACATCACATCAATAATGTGTTTGGAACGATTCCAAACTGTTCGGGTCTATATTTGTCAATTGATACAAATTCAACTAACATTCACACATAATTTATAGTTCTTAATTACTGAGCTACTTCTTTCTCTACATTTGGTAATCATTTTTCCACCGGTTGGTCAATTTCATCTCCACAAAGGAAACAAATTCACATATGCACTCATGAAGAAACTACCTTCAATCTCGAAATCCAATCAAGGAACAATTCCTCATGAATTTCTATATAGCTGTGAATACTAAGATTTTCCTAATGGCACAATTCTCCCATTAGATAAAAGGAACACTTCCACTGTCTCTGACATTCACTTGATATGAATCCAAATTCTCATATTGTCATTGAAATAGCAATACATTTTAGTTAGACATCTCTAACTAATAGAGTGGGAATCCTTTTTGACTAACAATATTAGGAAAGCCATTTTCTACATGTCGCAACCTATCTCGGTCATTCCCCTTTTTTGATGTTCACCGTACACAACGTATACTATTGACAATCCTTAAGATCCGATAAAACATATTTTTATATTTAAAACATATTTTTATATTTAGAATCCAATTTTCCTAACAATATAGGTATATAGCCTATCTCTCAGGAACTTATCAGGAGATTAGCATGTGCTATTATCAATCTAACCATGTCACTAAGGAGTTTGATTTCTACTCTTTGCAACACTTTTCTAGCAAGATATTACAAATATTCAACTCCGTATATACCTATATCTTCACATAATTTTCTGAACTAATCAGATAATCACTTTCGATATGTACAAATTAGAAGAGCTCTAAATTCTTCTCTTTTAATACTCAATCTCCGATCCAAAGTTTTGAAACAAATCAACATTTGGAATCGGTAGGATATACTACATGCCAAACCAAAATTTGAAGAACCATTAACAGATAATGTAGGATATACTATGACATGCCTGAAATCTTTGGGTGCATAGATGTATGAATAAACTAGCTTATAAAAGATGAGAAGGATTAGAGGTTTACTCGAAAAACCTCTCTAATTGTCCTATAGTTAAATAAAACTCATAAGTAGATGGGCTTATTTTAGTGAGAAGGCACAACAACCATTCTCTAGTTAGTATAGCTTGTCTTTCTTAACCTATGTGACCAAGCCCAAGATTCTACTTGACATACATATATAATATGGACTGAAGAAGAGAGACTAAAATAGAATTATTATATTTCACTAAGAATATAATTTCAACACCAATGAAAACATATTTCAAAAACATCACAACCATAAGGTTTTTGTTTGAGACAGACAACTAATGTCATTGATAATAGAAAGGAAATCCTAATATTACAAGTTAGAACTAATTAAAACGGACTATGGGTGTATGAAACACATCATTTAAGAGCAAGTTGCACCATATGTGCATCTTGAGCCGATTGACTCCAACTCTCAAGACATATTCCCATGCTCTATCTTCTATCACAAAGCAAAGACTTCCCACAAGTATCTGACGATAATCATGCATCTAACTTGATCTCTATGTGAGGACTTGTCCCTCTACTCTTGGGTCGACCTCTTGGGTCGGGCCCGTTGCTCGTTGTGGACCGTAATGGTAATTTGGTAAATTACGTCTTGTCAGTTTGTTTCACACCCGTGTGGTGCACACACAGCCCCTATGTTTGATTTATGTGTTTGCTAAAACCCTAGGCGGGCTTCGGATCGAACGATCCAAGCTCGGGCGCGCATAAGCCTGTTTTTAGGGCAGCTGGCGCCCCGTGTGCGATCGGTCGCTCCAGTGATCGATCGGACCTGTGTCGGTGGTCGGCACGACCGACGTGTCCGGATAAAGATGTGAAACAACTTAACCCGGCCCGGTCCAGGACCGATCGATCGGACTCGAGCCTATAAGTAGCCCGAGTCCTCCTCTGTTTTTCCGATTTGTTTCTCTTCTCATTCTTCCCCTCCGTTCTCCCTCCTCGGGCCATCATTTTGAGTGCTTGAGGGCTCATTGGCCTCCTGGCAGCGTGAGAAAGATCCTTGGCTTGGCTTGATGCTGGTTTAGTCCTCGTATAGTGGGGATCCAGCCGAGGTTTGTGTGCTCGGTAGGTTTCTACCTACATGAGTTTATTTTGGATTTTCTCTTAATCTATCTGGTCGATTTAGGGTTCTCGGTGTTGTTGTGTGCATCTTGGTTAGCTTAATTACTGTTTTAACTTTCATAAGATTTGATTGAGATTTTAGTAGGTTTTTAGCATGTTTAAACTCGGATTTTTCCGGTTTCTCTGTTCTTGAGGAACAGCAGGCTTACGGCGTGTTTTCCGGTCTGTACATGCATGATTGTGATTTATGATGAACATGACAATTGTAGATATTTGATAATGCTCTCAGACCTAACCGGTTTCATAATTTTCTGATGTTCCTATGAATTGTTATGAGTTTGCTACGGATGGGTTGCGTTGCAGCAATTAAAGGTAATTAGTGAAGTTAATGGTTTGATTAGCGTTTTCTCGGTAATCGAGCCGTCGGATGTTTCCCGGTTTTGGATATGTCAGTCCCAGCATGTTTATCTATGGTTTTCTAAGTTAGATCTCGAATCCGACGTCGTTTGGATGTCAGATGTACGAGGTCGCTTAGTCTCTAATTAAGGGATTTGATGTTTAAATAATATTATAAGTTCAAAACATATAATATTATATTATTTATGTTCATCTGAATTTTGGGGATTGCTTCCCGTTGCAGGGGTCCGCGGTTGATGGTCGCGGTACCGTCGTAATGCTGGGACCAGCTGCGGATTGGCTGACAGCGGTCGGTAGTATCGCTGCAGCAATCCAGTTGGACTTGTTTGTTATTTTCATCATACTGTTGCATGCTTACTTCTTACCTGCGCATGATCATAGCATGCATTTTGTTTGTGCATTAGATGCATAAGGATAGGGTGTGGGTGATGGGTTGATCGCCGATCCGAGGCTTTTGGGTAGCTTGGATCTAGCTCTAGGACTGTGGCGGGTAGAATGGTCCAGGATCGGATGGTAGTATTCAGTCAATATTGATGATAGGCTTAGATGACCTGAATATAAGTTGATTGATGATTTAGAGGTCGTGTCGGCCTCGAGTCGGGTTCTGAGGTGTAGCTGGTGTCCGGTTATAACGACTCTTGTGCGTACTCAGCGGTGTCATTTCCTGCCAGCAATGCCGGTTTCCTGCTTGTGAGTCAGCAATGTCGGTATCCTGCTTATTGAGCGTGACCCGTTATGTGACCAGCTCGGCTGGAAGATCATGATTGTAAACCTTAGAGACACACGGTGGGGTTATGGGACCCCTGTGTACACCCAGACCTTACTAGGGGGCTACACTGTTGAGTTCCCTCCTTTCTGTGTGTCGTAATGTAGAACCCTACTGAGCTTAGTGCTCACTCCTATCCGGGCTGCGTTTTGCAGGTGTAGACGTTAGCTCTTCTTTAGTGGCCCTACCGGGCAGGTGTTTGGTGGCGCGGCGGCGTCTGGCGGTGCTTGAGGAGCGGTGATCGTCTGATTACATTTTTGTTAGATAATCTCATACGAGAGTGTAATGTATATGAATGTACCCTTTGAGATTTTGAAATCTTTTGTATTATATCTTTTGAGGTTGTTGATTATTGTTAATTTCAGGTACATGTGAAATGTTTAGGGAGACCAATCAGCTAGAGGGAACCCTCGTCAAAATTATTCCGCATTTAGTTAAGCTTTGGTTCGCGTCGCCCGGCCCGGTTGGGCCTTCGCGGGTCGGGGTGCGACACTCTAGCTACATGTTTGCATGCTCCCAAATCTACAATCCAACCAAGAAGACAAATGAGTCACAAACACATGTGAACAAACATGAAATTCTAGAAAATTAGGAATAGGGCATACCTTCTTCGGCTCTAAATAGTCTCAAGCGAAATGACCCATCTTTCCACAATTGTAGCAATTTAAATTTGCTACGTCTATGTTGCTCACATGCTGATATTTGTGACATTTCACAAAGCTGTCAATCTGTGTATCATTACTAGCTGACCCTTGTCCCTCATAAATAGGCTTTGAATGCCTACACTTTGCAGCTTGAGAGATGGGGACCTCCTTTTTACGGTTCGCCCTCAATGCCTCCGCCTCAAGCTCGAGATGACGCGAGATGTCCTTGAAAGTCTTTACATCATCTCTATAGGTCATCCAGAGCTTCACTTGAGTCCACTTAGGGTCCGACAAAGAACGAATCACTGCCAAGACTTGTTGCTCATCAGACAACTCATTTCTAGTTCTCATGTACTTAATCATGAGGCTCATGGTATGAAGGTGGTCAACCAACGAATGGCATGGATCCTTCATGTATTGTTGGAATTATAAATTCAAAGCACGTAGCTTCTTAATCGGAGTCCGATAGAAAGCAATCTTTAGCTGGTTTCATAGATCTCGAGCAGTGGGGCAGTGCTCAAATCTGTCGATCAGGTCCTCGTGCATGCAACTAAGCGTGGCAAATCGTACAAAACGATTTTCCCTGCCCCAATTGTCATAATCCTTTTGGTCACAGCGATGTTAGCTAGTTCTCTAGAGCGGTTGAAGAATTCTACTAGGCATGTCCATGGTTGAAATGGACACAACAAAAGAGCATTCAGTGGTATAAGAAAAACGTTGTGTGAGTAATGTTGTCTTAGTGTACACAAAAACAGAACATTTCAAGACATCGCGTTCACTGTTTAGCGGGTATATTCGACAGTGTTTCATTAGGGAAGGTTCAAAGCTAAAACTATCTCTTTCGATGCAGCAAGTTTTTGTGATACTCTCAAATGTATTAGGAATCATATAGCAGTTGATCAGCCATTTGATTCATGTGGGGGATTGTTGGATTAAGGCTTGTATAAAACCCCAAATACTTATTAAATAAGTATGGGCTAAGCCTTGCAAGTGTTGAATCAAATGAGCCAATGGATGAGCCCATTGTTAATTAACCAAATGGATGAGCCCATATCGTGTGGTGAAAATGTTTAGTGCCACATTGGTTGTGGAGAGAGCATTCCACTTGTTTATAAAGTTTTTGGAGTTTATATGCTTTGAATACTTGAGTGGACTAAAGTGAGGCACCCACACGCTCGCGCGCGCGCCGCCGCGGCCGGCCGGCCATGCTCTTGCGCCATGGGAGGTGTGTGCCTATTTTGCTACATGGCGATCTGGTTGAGTCAGGTCGAATACACTGGACTGATTGGGCTGAGTCAGCTTGACTTTTCAGCTTTCAAGTCGATTACATATGAGTTGGTTGAGCCTAAATGGCTCATTTACTCACAATTAATTAGTTGAGTCAGTTATGGCTCTTGGACTAACCAAGATTGGGCAGTTATGGCTGATGTGGTACATGTTCTCCTGGTCAGCTGTTACTGTTGACATGGCGACACTTGAGCTTCCCACTAAGTGGGGGTTACTGGTGATGTGACAGTTACAGATGACATGATAGCCCATAACTTGGATGTTACTGCTGATGTAGTGCCTCTTTTCACCTTCCAACTAAATGACTGATCAGCTAGCCATCCTAGCCTATAAATAGGACCCTACTCAATCCAATGAGAGGCTAGAACATGCATACACTTTCAACACACTTGCACTAAAGGATCCTGTAGAGAATACCGTGCCTGCTGGAGCTCGAAGGGCGAGTCGACTTCCCTCCATGAACGGATCATTGTATTCTATGAGCTTTTTGCCTAAAGAATCAAAGCTTAGAGAACAGTGTGATACACTGGCTCGATCGAATTCTTCTTCTTCATTGGTATCTTCCTCCAATTTTTTTATACCGATGTTGACATCAATTTTGGCTAGGCCAAAAGGTCGCAGTAACCACTGTTTGTTTGAGCCAAAATAACATCAGATAGACTCAAGCAAGCTTAGAACATATTTGAAATGTCCAATAAATGCTTGTCCTAACTTCGATGGCATCCAGGGGCATTTGGGTAATTTCACCCGCCTAAGGGCGTATTGGGAATTTGGGCCAAAATACAGGCCTGGACTCCCCATTACATTCTACAACAACCTTGCATGGCTTTGACGGCAACCTAAATAAGCCATATCGACGCAGGGATATTCTAGTAATTTTACTGAAACCTCTAGCCCCCAGGGGTATTTTGGGCCATTCACACCCTCAGGGTATAATTGTCTGAAAATTAACCATTCCACCCTCAAAATATTTTGGTCTGACATATATGACCACTGAGGATGTTTTGGGTAAAATCCCGGTAAATATTCAGAATTCAGATAAATATTTTGTACAGGAGAAAATATTCACAGATGATTTATCAAATCTGGACAAATATTTAAATGACAATGGACATGAGAAATATTCAAAATCGAGATTCGAACAGCACTTTCGAATTTCAAAAGATAAATCCGCCAAAACAAAAATCATCAAATCTCCATGGGCTGCATGGTTGGTCGTCCTTATACATGTCCATACCATATATATATAAAAAATATATATAAACCAGCCTCACTCGTCCATACCATATAAATAAAAAAAAGAGAAATATATATAAACCAGCATCACCCGCCCATACCATATAAAAAATATATATATAATCAACATCCCTTTGATCTCGTTGTAGCTATCCTTATACGAAAGGATGAGCAATCTTAAGGGCAATCAACAGCCTTTGATTAAGGGATCCATGATCCCATTCCATACAAAGAGATAGGCCTCTCGTGCCTATAAATAGAGGAGTATGGCCTTGAGAAAAGGCTGGTCGGAGCTGGGTTGAACGGGTTGAAGGCTGGTCTTGGCTGAAGGCATTGAAGCTTGGTCGGAGCTGGTCGAAGCTGGGTGGAAGAACGCTGAAGGCTGGTCTTGGCTGAAGGCATTGAAGCTTGGTGGGAGCTGGTCGAAGCTGGGTGGAAGAACGCTGAAGGCTGGTCTTGGCTGAAGGCATTGAAGCTTGGCTGAAGAAGAAGCTGGTTGAAGAAATCGAAGGAGAAGCTGAAGAGGAAACTGAAGAAGAGGGTTGAAGACGAAGAGGTTCTGGTGACGTTCCAAAGTTGTGCATCACCGGACGACGTAGATCCAGCCCACACAGCCGGAACCCATTGAGACGCTCGCGTCTCTTGATCGACGCTGTAGGAGGCTCGTCGATCCTGCGGCTCAACCTTCGCTCTCTTGCTAGTCACCTGCGGCTTGGATCTCCAGCAAGGTTGCTCTAGCTTAGTTCCTCGCCAGCGACGGAGATCGAGCCAAGGCTCTCTCTCTCCCGGCGGCTTTGAAGACAAGCTTCCCCTATTTTTGTTCTTGTTTAATGTTCCAGCCGGCGTTTGTTCCGTCTCCTTGGTGATCTCGCGGCGCAAGAACATCAACCCATTCTGGAGAGGGATAGCCACCATCATCGTTTCGGCGACTGAAGCTCCAGCCGCTCACCGCACCTCTTTGGTTCCAACCAGCGCTCCCCTGTTCTAGCCGGTTCTAAGCTTCTTTTCTCCAAGCCGGCTTCATCAAACCCAGTTGCCGCTCCTCCCACGACAATAGGAGTCGGATCTTGCTGGACGGTGTTCTCAAACATTTGCACAACAAAGCTCTCAAGCCCACCGGATTTGAAGCCTCCTGCGGCAAGACCGGCGTGCATGGCAATGAAGGTGGTCTAAAGCCTCACGTGATGCATTTCTTTTGATCTTTTCTTTTATTATAAAATGTTTATTCTATTGGATCTAGAATCGGAGGTATTCCTGACGGGGATGTAAATGATGGATCTGTCGACTTGGCGATCGGCAAATCAAGGGGTGTGGTGCCTACAATTTCCTGAAATGAAATTAAATATGATTTGCTCGGAAATAAAATAGAGACCTCGTCCCAACGAGATTGACGTTTTATCCACGAACAAAATCTGGCACGCCCAGTGGGACCACACCTTACCTCCCATCTCTAGATCCAAAAAAAAAACAAGAAGAAAAGAAAAGAAAATGATGATGAAAAACAAATCATATGTATATACATATACTCTTACATCTTGACAAGTCTAACTTCTTAAATGAAGGATATGACGCAGGCAACTTTGGAAGCGTTTGTCACGATTCGCTTTGGCGACCTCTCGTTTGACATCCCGATTGGAAGCGACGGCCTTCCAATGCTGACTACGCCATCAAAAGTTTCCTTCGCCACTCCAGGAGCAGCTACCTCCGATGCACAAGCGAAGACTATCGTGGGATCTCATGAGAAGATGGTGACTCGCCAAGACGGGTTCCGGGCTCATCAAAGGAAGCATAACGATGAAGCTCCCTCAGTTGGATCTGGCGAAAGCAAGATGGTCGCAAATGGATCTCGTGTTTACCCAGGAGCAACCGAAGACGTCAAGTCAAAGATATCGGCGCCGTTAAATGGTTCGGGCCACCAAATGAAGTTGAAGACTCCCCAAAATCATCCAGGTGTCGGGGGTTCCTCAGCCAGATCTCGTACCCATCAAGCCGAGAATGCCAAAGTTCCAACTAGCAAGCCGCTCACACTGGCAGCCAGACAATCAAAGACGTTTGTTCCGTAGAGACAGCCGGGGGCAGTCACTCGCGTGGAATCCGTTTCGACCGATGACGACGGCTTTACCCTCGTTACTTCCAAGAGAAGACCCAGGGTGGCCAAGGAAGCTTCTGCAATCTAGACGATCTCCGCACCACGTGCCAAAGGTCTGAAGGGCAAAATGATCTATCCATCTGTTGCGAAGACGCAGGTAGCCCCTAAGGTTGACTACGAAGCCCATTACGAGGTGTACCCCGACAAACCCTGGATTGGCCTCCACGCAACAGGGAATGATGAAGCATCGATCCACGTTCGGTACTGCTATGTTCAGTTACTCCGAGCGGAGTATGAATGCCAATGAAGGAATGTAGAGCCCAAACACCCGATTCGTCAGAGTTACATCAAAGATATGCGAGTGGCTTACACATACTACATCACTCAGGAGCTGCAGAGTCTTCAGGATGAAGCGAGCTCTGATAAAAGCGACGCCAACATCCTTCACGTCAATGGCGACAGTCTCCAGCCTGAAGGAAGCTATGACCAACCACAGTTCTCCCATGTCCCTGTCAAGGCAGAGAAGCCCGTAGGAAAGGGGAAGAATACGAAGTCAAAGGTGGTTGCGCATACGTCCTCCGTTCCATGCCGGCGGTTCAAGCCATCCTTATTATGGGGCATCACTCAAGACCACCTCATCCGAGGTTTCATCAGAGACAAGTCAAGACACAGAGGAGGTCATTCAAGAGAACGAATTTGATATCATGGCAGCAATGCCCGTTGGAGTTCAAGACGACGAGATGTCCACTTCCTCCAATACGTCTTCAAGTGTTCCGCCGAAAAGACGAAGGAAGAAAACCGCCGTCGAATAACCTCAAAAATGCGTCATCATCAATTTGCCAAACCGTCCATGGACCAGAAGCGTCACCCGCTCCCTTGGCAGAAAAGACGTGGGTTCCGAGGCATCATATGAACACTAATTTCCTACTCTCCCTGAATCCCCGGTGAACGAGTCTCCCACAAGCAGATCCCCTTCACCTGAGCGCTATCAAGTCTTTGCTACCACGGTTGAAGAAGAGTTGGAGCAATTGAGGAACGCGCTACAACTAAAGGATGCCGAGATAGCCAGCCTCAGGGCTCAAGTGCCTCCTGAAAATAATTCGCATGCTGAAAATAATTCTCACTCGAATGTGTCTCCCAATATGGTACCTCTAGACACTGTACAAAAATTGGTCGCCGAGAGCGTGAGGGCCTTCCACATGCAAAACCATTATGCCATGAGGCCGGGATACATGAAGCCATACCCTGCTGATATAGACTTGGTTCCATACCCAGCAAACTATCGGCAACCTCAATTCGCCAAGTTTAGCGGGAGTGGATCTCCGCATGAGCACATTGCTCATTTCCTAGCGGCCTGCCAAGACACGGCTCATAACGGTGCATTGTTACTACGTCAGTTCGTCCAGACCCTCTCTGGGCCGGCGTTTACTTGGTACAACAAGCTGCCTCCGGGATCCATCGCCTCATGGGAACAAATGCAGGAGGCATTTCTTCAAAGGTTCTATAGTACTCAAAGGAGCGTGGGGATTACGGAGCTCACCCAAACCGAACAGAGTCCACACGAGAAAGCTGCGGATTTCATCAACAGATGGAGGAACTTAAGCATCCACTGCCCGCGGCCCATCACAGAAGCAGAAGCTGTACGGATGTGTATGAACAACCTGCGTCCAGAGATGGCACTATACTTGCAGGGCGTTCGTCCGCTCTCCTTCGAGGAATTGGCCTCTAAAGCCACGGACATCGAAAATTACCTGCACCATATAGCCAGAAAAACTCATACAACGGAGGGGGTCCTAGATCGTGCCAAGAAAGATAGAGCTCCACCAAAGGGGAAGGCAGTGCTGCAAACCTCCACAACACATGCGCCTAAACCAAAGGAGACTTACGTTCCCAGAGAACAATTTCAGTCCAGGGATAGCTCGTTGGAACCGACACAACGGCGGATAAAGGCTCTCAAAGAGAGGATAGAAAAGGAGTACTCCTTTCCGAGGGAAGAGGTCTCTGACATCTTCAATGGCTTGCTGGATATCGAACTTCTAGAGCTCCCGGAGCCACGGCGCCCTGAAGAAGCAAATAAGGTGGACGAGCCCAAGTATTGCCATTACCATAGGATACTGGGTCACACCCTCCAAGACTGCTTCGTCCTCAAAGACAAGATCCAGAAGCTGATCGATGAAGGAGTCATGGACGCCGGGCTCCTGAAGAAGCTTCAAAAAGAGAAGAGGACAGAGTCGACGCACATGATCACAACTGTGGCCGGATCTGGATCTTTACATGAAGAGTACACACCCTCGACATTTGCTCATAGGGAAATGGAGTGCATCCCTCAAATATTTCCTCCCGGTGACGTTGAGAATAGATATATGTCTATTTCTCCCCCTGAGAAATGCGTGGCTCCTGTCCAGATGTCCGTCGAGGGAAGCTCTGGGTCTACCTTGGGAGAGTTGTACCCCCCTGACTCGGATGATGAAGAATCCTGGTCCGACATGGAGCCGAGTTATGATCGCTTCGGGAAGACCTACATCAGCAAAAGACAGAAGAAGAAACAAGCCTTCAATCAAAGGATTAAGGCCGCCAGATATAACCCTCCAAGACCTCTGCTTCCCCGAGATTGGCAACCAAGGCCGAAGCGACACAGATCTCCGAAGTACAAGATCTTGACAAAGGTGATGAATCGTGAAGAGATAGAAGGGTTCATTCATCAAGTCTCCACGGATTTCCGAGCTAGGAAGCCACATGTGCCGCAAAGCAATCTCCCTTGGGACACCGAAGATTACTCTTGCTTCACCATAGGAGTTTTGGAAGATGATGATGAGTCCCTCTGCTTCCCAGAAGAAGAGAAGGCCGAGGTCCACGAGGTCGTCACCCGCTCCGGGCTCCGACTTCCAGATTCTCAACCTCCACGTCCGAGAGGAAGAGACCAAGAATCGCAACAAGCAATGCATGATGTAAACTCAAACGAGTCTGTCAAGTACAATGTTGTTTCTCATTTAAAGAAAATACTTTCATTGCTTAGCGTGTACGATGCCTTGTGTCTCTCGCATGATTTTCGTAGGTCTCTTATAATTGCATTATCTTTTCCTGACGACTACCGGGCAGAAGTCCCCCAAACTAACGCCCATGTAATCGAAAGCTTAAACATAAATTTTTCCGATGACGACCTATTACTCGGGGAAAAACCCCATAATAGGCCGTTATTAATGACCGGTGATATCGATAACGTTCCTACGTCACGGGTGATGTTAGACTGCGGGTCGGCAATTAATCTTCTGCCACTCAAAACATTTCGTGACTTAGGATATGATATCGATGACTTGACATCAAGTAACATAATAGTCCAAGGCTTCCACCAAGCCGGGCAACATGTGCTGGGTTCTATACATCTAGCGCTAAAATTTCAAGACATCGCTACGAACATCGTTTTCCATGTTATCGACGCTCGAACCTCTTATAACGCGCTGTTAGGAAGGCCTTGGCTCCATGAATACAAGGTTGTTCCTTCGACACTCCATCAGTGTTTCAAATATCAGACGCCGGAAGGTGACGTCAAGAGGGTGTTCGCCGACATGAAGCCATTCAAACCAGGGTAAGCATTCTTCGCCGATGCCAAGTTCTATCTAGAACCGCCGTTAAAATTGAAGAAACGTGACCCCACGCCTGCTGCGGATATGGGCTTCACAGAAAGGTTCACCATGGAAGTTCAGCAAGGGAAGAAGCCTCCACAAGGAAAGAAGACATACCGCTATGTTCCAAGCAGTCAAAGGAAGCCCGGAGATCCAATATTCACAGTCGTTGAAGAGAAGCTTTCTAAATCCTTTCTTCAAGATTTCCCAGTGCCTCTCCCAAGACTCCTGCCTTCCTACGTCAAGCCGCCCCCAAACAAAGGGAAAGTCCAAGTGAATGAAGAAATAGGCGGCAATGAAGGGAACATGAAGTACGGACAACCTGTCAAGTTCATACAAGCTTCCCCGATCACGGCGGATACACATGTGACAAATACAAGGTTGCCCATATTGTTCTATGATCAAAAGTCACTGCATATGATGGATCGCATGGGATATGACATCAATTCCGGAGAAGGTTTGTGCGAAGGTCGAGGCAAGAAACAACCCTTTGAAGATCTCCTGACGGAATCACAAAAAGAGGCCATTCGTTACGGCGAAGACTTGACCTTTGGCAGAACAGGGCTTGGATATAAGTTTCAAGTATGCGCCACTTCCATAGATGTCGTCGATCTCCAAGGAGCGCCGCCACAGCTCGAAGACGGTGGTCAAGCAACTGTAAACGACTTAGAAGAAATCAACCTGGGGGCAGAAGATGATCCTCGTCCAACATTCATCAGCTCTCATATGACGCCGGATGAGAAGAATCAATTCATTCTCTTTCTTCGGCAAAATCAAGACGTGTTCGCTTGGAGCTATAAGGAGATGCCAGGTTTGGATGTCAATGTAGCTGTCCATCGTCTCGCCACAGAAGAAGATGTTCACCCCATCAAGCAGTCTCAGAGACGCTTTCAACCCGAGTTGATTCCGAAAATCAGCACTGAGGTCGACAAACTTATCAATGCAGGTTTCATCCGGGAGGTGCAGTATCCCAAGTGGCTCGCAAACATCGTTCCTGTGAAGAAGAAGAATGGTCAACTGAGAATCTGCATAGATTTCAGGGACCTAAATAAAGCCTGCCCAAAAGATGACTTTCCGCTACCCATTACGGAACTCATGGTCGACGCTGCCACTGGTCATGAGATTTTGTCTTTTATGGACGGATACTCGGGGTACAACCAAATAAAAATGGCTCCCGAAGACGAAGAGCTTACAGCTTTTCGCACACCGAAAGGCATATTCTGTTATACAGTGATGGCGTTCGGGCCGAAGAACGCAGGGGCCACCTATCAAAGAGCCATGACAGTCATCTTCAACGACCTCCTTCATGACATCGTGGAGTGCTATGTCGATGATTTAGTGGTGAAGACGAAGCATAGGCAAGATCACTTCGAACACCTCACCAGAGTTTTCGAAAGGCTAAGGCGGTACAACCTAAAGATGAACCCAATGAAGTGCGCATTTGGTGTCACGTCCGGCAAGCTTCTCGGGTTCGTGGTTCGCAAACAAGGAATCAAAGTCGACCCTGCTAAAGCTAAAGCCATCTTGTTGATGCCTCCGCCTCGCAACCTTTACGAGCTCAAGAGCCTACAAGGACGACTTGCCTACATACGAAGGTTCATCTCCAATTTGGCTGGCCGTTGCAAACCATTTTCTCATCTCATGAAGAAAGGAGCTCCGTTCGAATGGGATATATCTTGCCAGAACGCTTTTCAAAGCATAAAAGAATATCTCATCAACCCGCCGGTTCTAGCCTCCCCTGTCAAAGGAAAGCCCTTGATCCTGTATACGGCGGCTCTGCCCGGATCGCTGGGAGCTTTGCTTGCACAGCATGATGATGAAGGCAAGGAGAGAGCCCTCTACTATCTTAGCCGAACCTTGGTTGGGGCCTAGCATAATTATTCAGAAATGGAGAAAGTATGCTTGGCATTAGTGTTCGCCGCTCAGAAGCTTCGTCATTATCTCTTGGAGCATCCCATACAGCTCGTCTCCAAAACTGATCCCTTGCGATATATTCTAAAAAAGCTAGTCCTTTCCGGACGGCTCGCAAAATGGGCGATGCTACTATCTCAGTTCGACATAACGTACGTCCCACAAAAGGCTGTCAAAGGGCAAGCCCTGGCTGACTTTCTCGCCGCTCATCCGGTGCCAAGCAATGCAACTGTAGAAGATGATTTACCAGATGAAGAAGTATTCATCACCGACATTCAACCTCCTTGGGAAATGTACTTTGACGGAGCATACAGACATTCAGGAGCGGGGGCAGGAATAATTTTTGTCACTCCGACACAAGCCCTGATCCCGTATTCCTTTGCACTAACTTCAGCGTCATCCAACAACATGGCAGAGTACGAAGCCCTCGTTATCGGATTAGAGATAGCGCTGTAAATGGGGATGGACCCGCTCAACGCTTACGGAGATTCTCAACTCATCATAAATCAAATCCTTGGCACTTATGCAGTCAAGAAAGAAGAATTAATTCCTTATTTTATCAGGGCCAAGGGACTCATCGATTGCTTCAAGGAGCTGAAGATTCAACACGTCCCACGATCCCAAAACCAAAAGGCGGATGCTCTAGCCGGTCTAGCCACAGCCATGGTCCTCTCGCCTTCAGGAACGTTAGAAGTAAGGGTTGAGGAGAGGCGAGTCCTCACTCCCCTACTTGAAGAAGTTCCAAACACATATATGCCGACTCTCGTCAATGTCGTCTCCACATCAGAAATACAAACAACTGATTGGAGAGGGCCCTTCCTTGATTATCTCATGTCAAGGATACTCCCTACAAATCCCCAAGAAAGGTTGAGGCTAAGAAGAAGGGTGACGAAATACACTTGTGTCAATGACACATTATACCGGAGGTCGTACGACGGACTCTTACTCCGATGCCTTTCTAATGACGAAGCGGCGTCAGCACTCCAAGAAATCCACTCGGGCATATGCGGAGCACATCAGTCAGGTCCTAAGTTGTATCACCAGCTAAAGCATTTGGGGTACTACTGGCCTCTTCTATGGTGCGCGACTCCATCGAGTATGTTAGAAAATGTCATGTCTGCCAAATTCATGCAGACTTCATACACCAACCCCCGGAGCCACTTCATCCTACGAGCGTCTCCTGGCCTTTTGAAGCATGGGGGTTAGACATCGTGGGCCCCATCCAGCCATCTTCGTCAAAAGGCCACTCATATATCCTAGCAGCGACCAGCTACTTCTCCAAATGGGCGGAAGCTGTTCCTTTAAAAAATACGAGGGGAGAAACGGTAGTACAGTTCATCAAGACACACATTATCTACCGATTTGGGATCCCTGCAAAAATTATCTCAGATAATGGTACACCCTTCAAAAACAGAAATGTAGAGGGATTGTGCGCCAAGTACAAAATTAAACACCATTTCTCATCGGCATATAACGCCGCAGCCAACGGACAGGCAGAGGCATTTAACAAGGTTCTCTGCAAGCTCCTGAAGAAAGTAGTTCATAAAGACAAGAGGGAATGGCACGAGAAGCTGCTGGAGAATCTCTGGGCATACCGTACCACAATGAAAACTCCAACGGGGGCAACCCCTTATTCGTTTGTCTTTGGGGGGGAAGCAGTCCTTCCTCTCGAAATCCAGGTACCTTCCCTCAGAGTCGCTCTACATGAAGGCTTGACAGAAGACCAGGCTGCAAAATTAAGGCTCGACAAGCTCGATAGCCTAGAAGAACGGCGCATGGAGGCCCAACAAAATCTAGAAATGTACCAAGCCAGAGTTTCCAGAGCCTTCGACAAGAAAGTGAAGCGCCGCTCGTTCAAAGTCGGAGACCTGGTCCTCACCATGGTCCGACCCATGGTCGTCGCCAGAAGAACCCAAGGGAAGTTTCATCCTAAATGGGAAGGGCCTTTCATAGTTCAAGAGGTCTATACCAATGGAGCTTATAAAATTATTTCCCCGGATGGTGAATACACCCCACCTCCGGTGAATGGCAAGTTTCTCAAGCGATATTATTCCTAAACATGTACGCTCCGAGCTTCAAGAGCCTAAACTGATAGCCAGAATAAAGTACTCCGCACTTTGCGAGTTTCCCACCCATATATGAGTATAGACTTTGCATAAATAAATTTTATACTCAAATTTTTTTCCTTCTCAAAGAATAAAAAAAGAAAAAAGAGAGAAGAAAGAAAAAGAAAAATGGAGAGCATCACACACATATATGGTACAGGTGGCTTGCATGAACATAAGAAATGCCTATGCCTATGTAGGTAGGTAAGCACATCTTATGGTTTCTCCTTTTTTACACGTAGAGCATGAGGTTCATCGACACATGCATGGGCAAAAGGCAAAGCATGCATCCATGTCTACGTTGAATAGCTTAGAAAGGTGCTTGCACATATATATGGGCAACTGTTTGTCTCTTCTGATCACATTCAAAAAAAAATGAATGAACATTGACAAGGAAACACTCTTGTCTCTTTCAAATCACATTCCGAAAAAATGAAATCAGGAAATGTGGGTTTCAGGAATTTCCTGATATATACCATAAACCCAACTCATAAGCATGAACCATGCACAAATTTTGGTCAAAAGTACGAGTTTGGCGCAACCGACATTGATACTAATAAGAGATGAAACAAATAAATGCAATCAGGGATTCTGGGATCTCCATGGGTTCAAAGCATCATAAATCCTGGCTAATTCGGCCTGAAGCTCGTACGCCTTGCTCATCGCCAGAATAATGTCTCGAGAAGTTAGTACCTCCTGGTGCTTCCGCTCCATCCCTTCAATTGTAGATGTCAAAGCAGCTTTCTTCTCCTCAAGAGCGGTACTCTCCTCTGTCATATGCTTCAGGGCATGCTCTTCCACTTGCAATTGAACTCTGAGACCGCCCACCAGTTCCCCTTGAAGTCGCTGTCGTTCAAGAGCACGTAGGAGATTTCCTGTGACGACCACTCTCTCGGACTTGGCTGCCTCAACTTTCGCAAGATATGTGGATGCATTGGCGTCATGTGCCTGTAATAAATCCTTTTTCCTGGCGAAGTTTCGTATCGCATGAATTTATCTGAGACAGAAGTAATTGCAAGACATTTCTTAGAGAAGTTGAGCCGAACTCCTGACTAGGCAATGCCGCAAGCAGGCGATTGATACGTTGCTCTAGCCCCTTAAAGTCTTGAGACACGGCCGGGGCGGGTAGATAAAGTGACACCAGTCGCTTTTTGAGCTCCGCGTAGAAGTTGACGACCTGCTCATCCAAAGTAGCAAGCTTGGGCGAAACAGCTGGCACGGAAGAAGCATCAACACCCACGCCGCCCAAAGCAGTCATTACTTCATCAAGAACAGGGGTGGCCACAGTCTCCTCAGGGATCACCACATGGGATGCGCCAAGTATTGTGTCACTGTAAGGAGCAATATCTTCATTCGTCGCTTCCTCAATAAAAACGTCTTCAGATTCAAGAGCAGAACCTACGAAACCAGGCATAGAGCACGCGCCGGATGCTTCGAAGCCCATGGGGACTGCCGTTTCTTCAACAGCAACATCAACAGGCACCGCCTCTTCAAAGGCAACATCCCGAGAAGCCGTCTTTTTAGCAGCACCATCTTCGTGCCCAGGTGCGTCACCAGTTGGGGTCGCCAGTTCGTCCTCAGCCTCAACAGTAGTCTCCCTGGAAGCAAGCACTTGAGGAGAATCATACACCATCTTATCATCGGCAGCAACAATTTCTCCATCGAAATCTCCTACTTCGTCTTCAAATTGGAGTGTTCTTGCGGCAGTCTTGACAGGAGCAGGGGGGATATCCTCGAGAGCACCTATCACCTCCGTCGAAGCAAGATCCACTGGAGGACCTACGTGAACCCCCTGGGCGAGATCAACCTTGCGCCGTTTTCTTTTGGCACCTTTAGAAAGCCCTATGGCTGGAAGAGCAATGATCACTTGCTCCTTCAAACAAGCTGGCTGGTCCAAGGAAGAACCATTGCTCGGATTCAATACCCTTCACGCCAGCTGGCCTGGAGAAGAATCATCGTTGGGATGGGAGGTCTTCCGTTTCCTGACTGCTCGACGAGAGTGAGCAGTTTTCTCTTGGGAAGGAAGCTTGCTGGCAGCGCCCTGAGATCAATGGAAAGCAAAGATACGAGATCAAGGAAACCCAAACGGGATGCAAGAAAAAAAAAGGAAAAAAGAGAAAGGAATTAAACTGAGAAGGAAATGGGGTGCAACGAGGGACTTCCCTACCTTTGTTTCCTTCCTCACTCTTGTCTTTCTTCCCACTGCCGTCTCCTGTTGTTCCTCTCCACTGTTCGTACATACCTATCAGCGAACCCATAAGCAGAGCATGACGAAGGAGAAGAAGAGCGTACATGCAGTTAAGTGTGTAAAGTCAGCAACATTACAGTCATTTGGCAGATCAAGATCGAACAAAACCACTGTTGCTTGGCAAAAAAGTGCAAGCACCATGGGTTGCTCGATGAACCCATGAACCGAGAAAAAAAAGGGGAGAATCAAAGGGGTGTAAGCAGAGCATGATGAAGGAGAAGAAGGGCATGCTAGCAGGTATATAAAGCCAACAATATTACAGTTATTTGGGCAAAGCAAGATCGATAACACCACCATTGCCTAGCAGAAAAAAAAAAATTTTGCAAGCACCATGGGTTGCTCGATGAACCCATGAACAGAGCATATATTAAAGGGAAAAAGGAACCAAGGGAGAATACGTGCTCAGCACAGCGAAGAGGAGTGTGCAAACGAAATGTGAAGGCAGCAATATCCCAATGTTTGGCAAACAGAAATCATCAGCCAACACCATGGGTTGCTTGGTGAACCCATGAACAGAACATACCCAGCCATTTCTCTGTTAAAAAAAAAAGAAACAGAGAAAGAAGAGGAGGGCTACATACGCGGCATATCAAGAAAAAAATAGAGAACATGTTCAGCAGGTTTGTAGCAAGTTCTACTAATGGCAGATATGGGTACAACTCCATCAGGGAGAGCATATGCTGGCAGCGGTATCAAATAAGGAGACAAGGATCAAAAAAAAAATAATAGAAGAAGAAAGAGAAAAGTTGAAAAAGATGGTACCTCTCGGATGGTTGCTGTCTTCTTCGAATTAGAGAAAATGTTCCAGCTTTGCCTCAGATCTTTCCTGAAAACGGCCCAGAAGGTCCGCTTAGATTTTTCGAGAGCGTCGATCCTGTTGGATGTTTCCTCGGCATTTGCACCACGTATGGATTCCCAGTAGTTAGTAATAATAACACTGCGATAGGAAAGGGCCTGCCTCTCCTCAAGTGACAACAGGCTATGAAGATCCCCACGGCGTAACATCGGCACCGTTTCAGTAAAAAATCCACGTGTCCGCTCCACCCACCACATCGTCCAAGAATGGGAAAGTCTCCCAACACGGTCATCGGAGGGAATCAGGAACTTCTTTCCGGCATCTATCCGCATCAGATGATCCCAATGCGCAAGCATGACCCCATAGCGACGCTCCTCCAAAGGATGTCGCAGGCCCACTTTGGGGACACCCTGGTCAAGTCCAAACTGTCGTGCGGAGCGGTGGGGGTTGTAAGGCTCAGAATACATCACCGAAGTTGCAGAAACCAGCCTCAAGGGGAGCATGCCTCGACGTATAGAGATGGCAAAACGCTCAGCCTTGCGAGAATTAAAGCTCTTCACAACATGCCACTCTACATCCTGTACTCCCCACAAAAACGGCCTAAGAAAGAAATTCCCCTTGATGTCGAGTCGGCTTCTGGCATCCGAAGCGGAGAAACTTCTGGGAATGCGAAACATCAGGTGTTTCAAATCTAGCATGCTGGCCTTCCCGCATTCGATATCTGGAAGCTCCCATAATGGACTTATGCTGCCCAGGTAGACCCCTCGGAGATATCGGTATGCCCAACCCATCAGCAGATGAATAGCCCAACTCGTGCTCGCAAAGCCAGGTCCGGCGGGATGTAAACTCATTACTCTCAAACCCCTATACAGGGAACACAATGCCGCTGGGGCCAATGAATATGCTCGTCCCATGGCCATCAAACTAGCTGGAACAAAGACCCCCGGGCGAATGCAAGGTTCTGAATTTGGAACAGCAAAGTAACATATCCAAATAGAGAGAAAACCCGCCGTGTACACTGATGAATAAATTTTATATCTCGCAAGTATACGAATCGGTGCAATCAGTATAGTAGCAAGACGAGTATCGTACCCACATAGATTTGTAGAGATTATTAGAGTAAAACGCTAAAGAACACAAAAGAAAGAAAATAAGGGAAAATAGAAGATATGAGGTATCGAGAATAGAAGATCTAATAACGAAATAAGAAAATGATGAAAATATGATGGATGAATACTAAGGTTCCGATTTCACCATAACATCCTCATTCTATGCATTGAATCAATCAAGATCTCAGTTTAATTCCAAGGGCTCGTTCTTCCGGTATGATGATCCGTTCGATCGCGGTCTTCACCAAGTACCCCCAATTAACCCTAGTTAATGAACCCATAACTAAGTGTTAACCAAGAATCCATTACGCTCTGAAGAACACTTATGAACCAAGAATACTCTTAGCTTGAACCCGGCCTCGACATAAACTCATTCATTCATAGATCCTGCAAGATTAGGGAATGAACCCTTGCCCAATCTCACATAAAACAATCTATAATACTTTTATTGGCCAGATAAAGGTATTTAAGATCTCAGTTATAATAATGAATGAAACAAGGAAAATAAACTGATTAAATAAATATGATCCAATAACATAGAATGATTCAGTTAGGGCTACATCGGTACCTTAGAGAAGAAACTAGCCACTCATGTTCACCATGAGGGCAACAAAACTAATGGAGAAATAAAGAAGAAATAAGAAAAGAAAACCAAGCCTGGAACCCTTCTCCTCGCCTCCAAACGCTGCCAAAAAGTCCTCCCCAAAAAATCCCTTTTGATAACCCTAAGTATCCTATTTATAGGCCTAAACTCGGGTTAAATCAAAACCGTTGATTTAATTCACTGGAAACGTAGGATCGATCGGACTTTAGGTGTTGGATCGATCCGTCTCATTAAAAACATCAATTCCTGGCTTCGCCCGAGCCCGATCGATCGAACTATAAGCGCTGGATCGATCGGATGCGTAAAAATCCATCTTCTCTGGCTATTATTGAGTCCGATCGATGGACGGATCGATCGAACTCTGCTCCTCTAAAAAGCATATGTTCTGTCAACCTTTAATTCCCAAGTCCGATCGATCGGACTATGAGTGTTGGATCGATCGGTTGAGTAAAAATCAGCTGTTTTTGGCTTTTCCCGAGTCCGATCGATCGGACCATTGGTGTCAGATCGATCGGACCCCTTTGGAGGGATGGAGAGATCGATCGGACTTCGTTCAGCCAAAAAAAATAGGTTCTGTCACGTTTCTGCGTAGTCCGATCGATCGGAGGATCGCTCGGACTTCCAGCTTATTTACTGTGCTGCCATTCAGACTGCGCCATCGGTACTAAAATTGCCGTAACTTCCTCTAGGAAACTCGGAATCACGAACCGTAAAATTCTCCAGAATCTAGACTTCAAGAGCTTTCCAACCATATATGGGACATAATCTGATTCTTCATGAGCAGGTACAGATTAATCTTTAAAGTTGATCCATGCACTCTTTTCAGCTTCTTTTCTCCTTTTTCCTGTATTTTCCAAACAACTATGTGAAGCAACATATAGATATAAAAATAGGAATAAAGATGTTGATTAAAGATAATAATCTAGCAATTGAGATGGTTATAAGGCTATTTAGAGTGTACTTTCATGCACTCATCATACACTTTGTCATCAAAAGCTGAGCGTGGACTGAAGCCCTCACCCTTATAAAAGTGCTGCACCCATTCTCTAAAAGAGACCTTGTCTCGACCTTCAGCCAAATCTTCCCATATCTTCAGGAGATGGTATGCCGCAGAAGGATAAAGGGGCACATCTGCATTGCCCTTTTCACTGGTCGGCACGCTCTTCTCATCAGGAAAGTACTCTTCATACATGTCTCCTATAATAGAAAAGCCGCCAAGATGAAACTTGTCCGAGAGAGACACCGTCATCTCTCCATGCTGAAACATGAATGCATTCGTCTCTGGGTTCCACCTTTCCACCAAGCTGCGAAAGAGTTGCTCGTCGATGGAGTACCGACCCAAGGAACAAAAAACCGCACCATAGATCCCCGACTTGCGGAAATTGGTAGACTCTGTCTTCATAACATCCCGACCCCATCCAATGTATCCAGCAGAAGGTTCATAAAGTCGGTGCTTGTAGTTCGCCCAATCCAGTCCTTCAGAGATAAGTCGATTGGTGAGACATGAAAGCGGCATTGGCGTCGGACCGGTCGCTATTGGTGAAAGCAACACGGCAGCAAAATGGGGCCATTTAGTGTCCTGAAAAACATCCCGCTGTTCAATCCTTCCTTCAGCGACGTCACAAGGTTTGGTATACGACTCCTCGCTTTCATTCTTGACGACGAATATTTTCGATCGAGCCAACTGCCTCAAAGGAGTATGTGCTTCAACGTCTTTTGAAGAGGAGCTTGACATTTTGCTGAAAAGGAAGAGAGGAAAATAAAACAGCAGCATATATCAACACACATGACACAGAAGAAAAGAAAGAAAAAATAAACAGGCAAGCAAAACACAAAGAAGCAGAGAAAAGAGGTGAGTTAGAAAAAAAAACAGAGCATGGCACGACGGGTGCCCACACCGCCGCCCAGTGATCCGGCAAGGATGAAACCTCGCGCCAGCGATGGCCGCCTTCAATACAACATGTCTCCCATTTCCGTCCAAGCCCAAGCTTCCGTCGGACTTCCATCTCTTCCCCCGACGGAGGCCAGCACAGCGCCGTTCCTCTTGTCCGCTCTGTCAAGAAGGAACCCCTCCGCGAGCTCGGCATCAAGCCACACCCTCTGCTCCTGGTTTCCGCCACCAAAGCTTGGTTGGAGATCTTTATCACGCCGGCGCCGGCTTCCCTTCCTTCAATCCGCGACTCCCGCAAGCACGCCATCAGCAGTTCTCCATGAACCCATTACACCAGACTTGCTGCTCTCGCTGTGCCGGACCTACTCGGACCCTGCACCGTTTCAGCACCCTCATCGTCCCAAACGAATGGCACCATGCCACTCCGGCTCAACGCCAATGGCTGCCATGAAGAAGAACCAGTGACCTCGACGTTGGATTTTCAAAAAAACAGAGAAAAGAACATGCCGATGGTGGAGACGCCATGCTTCAAAAACTACTGCTTGCTTCCGGCCAGCAAGGGCCAAACAAGGTTTCGAAAAAAAGATGAAACCCATACTTGGCGTTGAGCAAGGACAAGAGCCAAACAAAAAAAAAAAGGAAGAAGGAAAGAATACAGCGACATACATGCGAAGGAGAGAAAAAAAGAAGTTGCAGAAATTAAAGATTGGAAAAGAGGAAGAAGGGAACCTGACAAAGTTTGAAGTTTTCCCCCTCTACATGCTGCAAAGTCCTTCCGCTGCAAAATCTCGAGGGAAGGATGGGATCCAGTATTCCTCCGGCAAAAGCCCTTGAAAAAAAATAATAATAATAATAAATAATAAATAAATAACACATATGCCTAAACCCTAGGGCTCTATACATGGGGACACATAGATGGATGGAAGAAATCCGTCCTTTCTGAGAATGCTTGGCCATGTATATACATGCATAGCCAATTACAAAAAAAAGGGACATGTCTGCTTGTTTTCTCAAGTAAAATAAAAAGAAAGGGGAAGAACAACATGCAAATATGCTCTGCTCATGCAAGTATACATGGCATGAGTATCTTCGAGTCCTGCGCGTTCAAGTTACAAATTTCGCGCGCAGGCCTCAAAATCAAAAGAAAGAAGAATAATAATAACACGTAAATATACTATGCTCATACAGGTATACAGGACATGGGTATTTTTTCGAGTCCTACGCGTTCAAGTTACAAATTTCACGCGCAGGCGTCGAGGGGGCATCTGTTGAAATCAATTTTGGCTAGGCCAAAAGGTCGCAGTAACCACTGTTTGTTTGAGCCAAAATAACATCAGATAGACTCAAGCAAGCTTAGAACATATTTGAAATGTCCGATAAATGCTTGTCCTAACTTCGATGGCATCCAGGGGCATTTGGGTAATTTCATCCGCCTAAGGGCGTATTGGGAATTTGGGCCAAAATATAGGCCTGGACTCCCCATTACGTTCTACAACAACCTTGCATGGCTTTGATGGCAACCTAAATAAGCCATATGGACGCAGGGATATTCTAGTAATTTTACTGAAACCTCTAGCCCCCAGGGGTATTTTGGGCAATTCACACCCTCAGGGTATAATTGTCTGAAAATTAACCATTCCACCCTCAAAATATTTTGGTCTGACATATATGACCACTGAGGATGTTTTGGATAAAATCCCGGTAAATATTCAGAATTCAGATAAATATTCTATACAGGAGAAAATATTCACAGATGATTTATCAAATCTGGACAAATATTTAAATGACAATGGACATGAGAAATATTCAAAATCGAGATTCGAACAGCACTTTCGAATTTCAAAAGATAAATTCGCCAAAACAAAAATCAGGAAATCTCCATGGGCTGCATGGTTGGTCGTCCTTATACACGTCCATACCATATATATATATAATATATATATAAACCAGCCTCACTCGTCCATACCATATAAATAAAAAAAAGAGAAATATATATAAACCAGCATCACCCGCCCATACCATATAAAAAATATATATAAAATCAACATCCCTTTGATCTCGTTGTAGCTATCCTTATACGAAAGGATGAGCAATCTTAAGGGCAATCAGCAGCCTTTGATTAAGGGATCCATGATCCCATTCCATACAAAGAGATAGGCCTCTCGTGCCTATAAATAGAGGAGTATGGCCTTGAGAAAAGGCTGGTCGGAGCTGGATTGAACGGGCTGAAGGCTGGTCTTGGCTGAAGGCATTGAAGCTTTGTCGGAGCTGGTCGAAGCTGGGTGGAAGAACGCTGAAGGCTGGTCTTGGCTGAAGGCATTGAAGCTTGGCTAAAGAAGAAGCTGGTTGAAGAAATCGAAGGAGAAGCTGAAGAGGAAACTGAAGAAGAGGGTTGAAGACGAAGAGGTTCTGGTGACGTTCCAAAGTTGCGCATCACCGGACGACGTAGATCCAGCCCACACAGCCGGAACCCATTGAGACGCTCGCGTCTCTGGGTCGACGCTGTAGGAGGCTCGTCGATCCTGCGGCTCAACCTTCGCTCTCTTGCTTCTGCAGCTTGGATCTCCAGCAAGGTTGCTCTAGCTTAGTTCCTCGCCAGCGACGGAGATCGAGCCAAGGCTCTCTCTCTCCCGGCGGCTTTGAAGACAAGCTTCCCCTGTTTTTGTTCTTGTTCAATGTTCCAGCCGGCGTTTGTTCCGTCTCCTTGGTGATCTCGCGGCGTAAGAACATCAACCCATTCTGGAGAGGGACAGCCACCATCATCGTTCCGGCGACTGAAGCTCCAGCCGCTCACCGCACCTCTTTGGTTCCAACCAGCGCTCCCCTGTTCTAGCCGGTTCTAAGCTTCTTTTCTCCAAGCCGGCTTCATCAAACCCAGTTGCCACTCCTCCCACGACAATAGGAGTCGGATCTTGCTGGACGGTGTTCTCAAACATTTGCACAACAAAGCTCTCAAGCCCACCGGATTTGAAGCCTCCTGCAGGAAGACCGGCGTGCATGGCGATGAAGGTGGTCTAAAGCCTCACGTGATGCATTTCTTTTGATCTTTTCTTTTATTATTAAATGTTTATTTTATTGGATCTAGAATCGGAGGTATTCCCTACGGGGATGTAAATGATGGATCTGTCGACTTGGCGATCGGCAGATCCAGGGGTGTGGTGCCTACAATTTCCTGAAATGAAATTAAATATGATTTGCTCAGAAATAAAATAGAGACCTCGTCCCAACGAGATCGACGTTTTATCCACGAACAACCGATTTAACGGTACTTATGATTTTATTTTAATTGTTGTAAAGGATTACTTGCTACCCTAATAAAAGCATGAATCCTAGTCTTATTTTCTAACATAAAGAACTGTAAGTTTTGATATTTGGAATAGTAAAAATTTACAATCATATGTTGTGTGTAGAATGGCTGGAGTGGATCAACAGCAAAGATCTCAAACGGTTCACCCACCATCGACTCAGCTACATGGATCACCGGCCGGAGTGGAGGCATGGACATCACCGGAAACCTAGAAAGCCCCCCACCAGCGAGAGAGCGAACAAGGAGAGAAGGGGCTTCAACGGCTACTTGAGGATAGTTGTGGGCTGAGTGGATCGACAGCGAAGAGACAAAGTTTCACCCACAAATGACTTGGCGGACTGGATCAACATGCGAGTGGCCTCACGGATCATCGTCGGAGACCGGGAAAGCCCACCAACGAGAGAGAGAACAATGAGAGAAGAGGCTTTCCAATAGCTACTTAATCATGGATGCTCGGTTGGTGGTGACAATTGTTGGCCGGATGGGTGCTGGAGGCCTAGGTTGCGGCCCAATGGGCTGCAGGCCCAGACAGTAACTCCCTTTTGATTTTACCCTGGCTGCTGGGCTGGGTACTGATGAGACGTAAAAAGTACACAAGTTAACCCCTTAATTTACCTTTATTAGTCTTCGAGCAAGGTATTTCTAATAATCTTCATGGTATTTCAGGTACAAGAGCCTTCAAAAGAAATTAGATCAACATTGGAGCGTAAACGAGCCTATTCGAGCACATTTAGGTACATGGGTCAACTTCAAAGATTAAACTGTATCTTCTCAGGAAGAACCAGATAATGTGCCATATATCATTAGAAAGCTCTGGAAGTCTAGTTTCTGAAGAATTTTACGGTTCATGATTCCGAGTTTCCTAGATGAAGTTATGGCATTTTTCGTACCAATGCGCAGTGCTGAATGGCAAAAGAGATAATATGCAGAAAAGAAGATCGATCCTCTATGTATAAAAGATCGATCCCTTTTGCACATTTTTCAGAAACAGAACGCAACATTCTCTAGGATCGATCTCCATCTACTAGAGGATCGATCCTCGTCGGGGCGCAGCCAGAACTCAAGAGCAAAGATCGATCCTTTACCCTATAAGGATCGATCCTTTTGTGCCAGCCGAGCAAAATCAATGGTCCAGATCTAATCCGAGTGGGGGATGCTTGCAGGCTATAAATAGACCCCTTTTGGGGGATTTTGGGGATTCCTTTGGACAAGAAGAGGCTAAGAAAAGGGGTAATCCCCTTAGGCAAGGAAGGGAGCTCTCATCCAAGAGGGAGCAGATTGATGAAGAAGAGGATCCATCTCTTCTCCATGGCTTCTCCATCAAAGATGAGTAGCTAATCTATTTACCTAGTGGAATACCATGATGTTTTAGGTTTTCTTTATAGTTTTCTTTGGATTTTTAGATGTTGTAAACCCTATTGAGACAAGATTGTATAGATTTATGTTTCATTTATCATCTTTGTAGTTGGATTCTAATGTTGGATGGATGGATTCTTTGGTTTGCATAAGCTAAAACCTTGTGCCCAATAGGTGTTTGTTGATATTCCCCAATGAGTAGGTTGTGCTAGAACTATGACCACTTGTGTTGAAGGGAGTCTTGGCTCTAGGTTAGGGACTTGATTGTGCTAGAACCACTCCAATCCACATCTAACCTAGCATCTATCCTATCTTTTATAGTGTTTTGGATTCGAGATGTTAGAACCACCTCAATCCATTACCATATTCCATACAACCCAATTCCTTGTGACGAGATGATCCTAACCCGACCTCTCGTTAGCGATGATCGTAGCTAATCCCTCGATCATCGACTTTCTAGCATACACCTAGTGCGACGTATAGTCCTTAACCGGCTATTCTTTAGCGACGACCTTTGTTAGCCACAAGGTAGTCGATATTGTAGTGTCTCGATAGAATTGCGCATCTTGATCCATTAGAAAGCTACGATTGAGCCTAATCCGGATTGGGATTCCCTAGGACCTCTCTCTATCCATTGAATCATTTACATGTTTTCTTAGTTTTCTTATCATAAAACCCAAAAACCATCTATTTCATTATCATTGTAGGGACACTTAGATTGAGATTAGTAGTTTAATTGTTTCCATACGCATTCCCTGTGGATTCGACTCGAACTCACCGCTAGCTACCCCCAAAGGTAGTTAGTTAAGAGTTTGATTATAAATTTCTAATTTTGATCGGGCGCGTTAAGCCGCGACACTTTCCACGTCCCATCAAAATTTTGGCGCCGTTGCCGGGGAATTGCTTTAGGAAATGATTGAAGTGCTTTGCTTAATCTACTGTTTCTTGTAAATATCTTCAATTTTAAATTTTGCTTCATATCTCTAAAAAAAAAATAGAGAGTTGTACTTACAATTGCTATATCTTTGTGTTGATAGGAGACGCCTTCGGCAAGACTTCGACGATCAAGATCGGCGACTGACGTCTCGTGCTTGGACCGGCCCATTGTAAAGTATTTCTACCTTTTGGCTTGGTCCTTGTTTATGTGATAGTACATACATGGCCGATGATTGTATGCCACCGGGTGCATTGAGTGATTATTTTTTACCACCTAATTATGCATCCGCTTATGTTAACGATACATATGATTTCTCCAACCCGGTATATGATTTGCATTCATACACCTATGATGCGGATTTGAGTAATCATCCATACTCTTGTTGGCAACCCCAAGGTTACTATCTACCTAATGTTCAACCACAAGATTCGAGCATACCGGACCAAAGTTTTGCACCTAGCTCTACATCGCCCTATCTTTGTCAAACACAATACCCACCACCCCAACATTGGCACGAGCCCTCCATTTCCTTTGAACCACAAGCACAAATAGATCCATCTTTGGATGAAAGGATCCTTAAAGCTCTAGAGGCATTTGAAGCACAAAACCAACTTATACATTCCCACTCACAATCATTAGCCAATATAGAAGTCCAAGTTGGACAACTAGCTTCCTTGATCGATTCATATTATGATGAGGTTGATGGTTGTGTGAGTGAGGTAATGCTTTCTAATTTTAATGATGATGCTTGTAATAACTATCTTACCAATGTTAGTGATACATGCAACTATGAGGTTCCTAATGAGGGTTCGTTCGTTCATGATAATTTGAATGATGTTTTACCGGTGCGTGATGATATTATTGATGATGTTTTGCCGGTATATGTTGATTTTGTGAATGATTCGAAGCCTCCGATTTTTGTTAATCTTGACATTGATGAGAATGATGAATGCATGCATGATTTGGTACCTCCCATGTGTCATGATAATGTTCTTAATGATATGATTTTCAATTATATTGAGATTTCATGGGATATTATGATGCCGGTTTATGAAGCCTTCCTCAAGGACACACCTAAGATTGAGGATGAATCATTTGATATTAATGTGCCTGTTTATGAAGTTTTTCATGAAGATATACTTGATTTTGATAATGATTCATACGATATTGTGTCGCCTGTTTATAAAGGTTTTCATGAGCACACATTTGATTTTGAGGAGGATGATTCTTATGATATTGATTTACCGGTTCACGAAGCTTTTTATGAGAGCTTACCTATTCTTGATGCAGTGGATGACAATGATATCTTACCAATTTTCGATGATTATGGGGATGATGGTGTTTGCAATGATACATTGCCGGTTTTTGACATGTCGGATGGGAATGATATTCTGCCTTGTTTAAATGATCATGAGGACTCTAATGATATTTGCGAGAGCTTTTATAGGAAGCCTCAAATTGAGCCTCTATCTTCCATATCATCCACACTAGTTGAACATTTTGAGGGGCCTGACATTGTTTTGATTGAAGACCATGCCAATTTTCCACATTATTTCATCAAGGACCTTATTGAGACTCCTCACCCTTCAAGTACTTTGTTCGCTAAGGGCAATCCCTATTTCTTTGATGAAACTTGTTTGCATGAGCTCAACTCTCTTCGGACCATGTATTTCTTTACCTTGAACCATCGGCCACCAAAAGCCGATTTTAAGATGGCCCCATTTATTACAATACATGGCTTGAAGGGTGGTAATTGGCCAATGACTGACGCTTTGCATGATTTCGTTGCCAATGATGCTTCATTCTTCTTTGATAAATCATGTTTGCATGTCTTTTCCATTCCTAAATCCATGTATTTCTTTACGTGGAACCATCGGCCATCCAAATTCAATTGTGTTGTACATAGCATAACGTCGGGCAGAAGACGGTAAAATGAGCGCTTGTTGGGAGGCAACCCAACATTTCCATGCTTCTTTGATTGTTTACTTGCTTTCTTGCATGCTTGATTGTTTTGTTTTTATTTTTGGCATGTTTACTTGGTTCCAGTGAGTGTTTCCATGCATCCGGTACGTGAGTTTTGGCCTTGGTATGTTTAGATCTTTGTACGATGTTAGGCCGAGACGATGATGTTTGTACTCTTGCTTTTATTGGACTAACCCTTGGTTATATTTCATATCTTCTTTGCATTTGGCCAAGGATACCTTCACATGGATGCTTTAAAGCATATCAGGTTATCTCTTCCCTTTTACCCTTCATATGTGCTTGAGGACAACCACATTTAAGTTGGGGGGTACATTTGCATGTTCGATAACCTGTATATCTTCACTTAATTTGTCAATTTACTTGCATTGATGACAATGTGAAATTATTTTTGTCTTAGATGCTTGTCTTAGAGAACCATTGCACGGATTTTCTTGATTTTTATGTCTTATAAAAAGTTATGAATCATTGGATAAATGACATTTTTCTTTTACTTCAATTCGGCTTAACACATTGTAAGTCGAATTGAGCGGTCCGAATCACCTGCGCACATGCACTTGTATGAAGGGTTGAGTGATTATCTTGAGTAGGGACCTTGATAGATTGAGATTCTGGAGCATATTCATGATCAATTGATGTGATTTATAGTTGTATTAGAAAATTTTCGTTGACTAGCCTTGATTCGTAGCCTTCTAGGTTCGGGTAATTAAGTCTGTGGGGTGTTTTACACCTAATGCCCTAAAGCCGCCTGGCTTGGGAGTCATTGACCCAATACTCGCTACATGGACCTAGTAGAAAGCTTAAGGGATCAAGGCACTGCACAGCCACGCTAGTTGAATAAAAGCATAATGGTCATTAGTTGTGATTCGTGGCCTTCTAGGTTCGGGAGATTAAGCCTAAGGGGTGCTTTTACACCTAGTGCCCGAAAACCATCTGGTTTGGGAGTCACTAGCCTAAATCCTGTTACATGGACCTAGTAGAAAGCCTAAGGGATCATGACATTGCACAACCACATGCTCTATTCCTCGAAAAAAAAGAAAGAGAGAAAAGGAAAGAAAAAAATATGATTAGTGTTGAATAAAACATGTCACATGTTCAATTGATTTGAATTGCTAAGGATGATTGATCTTGATTGGCTCCCTACTTAGATGATTACAAGACCCCGATTACTTGGTTGCTCCTTTCACGACACGGGATTGTTCAATTAGATCTTAATTGTGTCAAGTGCTTTGAAGTCTTGAAACTATATCATTTATATTCTTATTCATTTGCTTTTTACTTAGGCATGACTTGAGAGATAAAATTCGTGTATGGAAATCTACTTTGAGCATCAGAGTTGAGAATTGATTGCATATGAATCAATGCATTGTATTTTGACAAATTAGTGGTTTTGGTTGTTTGTTTGTTTGTGTGTTTCTTTCTTTTTGGCTTTGCTCGAGGACGAGCAAAGTATAAGTTGGGGGGTGTGATGAGACGTGAAAAGTACACAAGTTAACCCCTTAATTTACCTTTATTAGTCTTCGAGCAAGGTATTTCTAATAATCTTCATGGTATTTCAGGTACAAGAGCCTTCAACAGGAATTAGATAAACTTTGGAGCGTAAACGAGCCTATTCGAGCACATTTAGGTACATGGGTCAACTTCAAAGATTTAAACTGTATCTTCTCAGGAAGAACCAGATAATATGCCATATATCATTAGAAAGCTCTGAAAGTCTAGTTTCTGAAGAATTTTACGGTTCATGATTCCGAGTTTCCTAGATGAAGTTATGGCATTTTTCGTACCAATGCGCAGTGCTGAATGGCAAAAGAGATAATATGCAGAAAAGAAGATCGATTCTCTGTGTATAAAAGATCGATCCCTTTTGCACATTTTTCAGAGAGAACGCAACATTCTCTAGGATCGATCTCCATCTACTAGAGGATCGATCCTCGTCGGGGCGCAGCCAGAACTCAAGAGCAAAGATCGATCCTTTACCCTATAAGGATCGATCCTTTTGTGCCAGCCGAGTAAAATCAATGGTCCAGATCTAATCCGAGTGGGGGATGCTTGGAGGCTATAAATAGACCCCTTTTGGGGGATTTTGGGGATTCCTTTGGACAAGAAGAGGCTAAGGAAAGGGGTAATCCCCTTAGGCAAGGAAGGGAGCTCTCATCCAAGAGGGAGGAGATTGATGAAGAAGAGGATCCATCTCTTCTCCATGGCTTCTCCATCAAAGATGAGTAGCTAATCTATTTACCTAGTGGAATACCATGATGTTTTAGGTTTTCTTTATAGTTTTCTTTGGATTTTTAGATGTTGTAAACCCTATTGAGACAAGATTGTATGGATTTATGCTTCATTTATCATCTTTGTAGTTGGATTCTAATGTTGGATGGATGGATTCTTTGGTTTGCATAAGCTAGAACCTTGTGCCCAATAGGTGTTTGTTGATATTCCCCAATAAGTAGGTTGTGCTAGAACTATGACCACTTATGTTGAAGGGAGTCTTGGCTCTAGGTTAGGGACTTGATTGTGCTAGAACCACTCCAATCCACATCTAACCTAGTAACTATCCTATCTTTTATAGTGTTTTGGATTCGAGATGTTAGAACCACCTCAATCCATTACCATATTCCATACAACCCAATTCCTTGTGACGAGATGATCCTAACCCGACCTCTCGTTAGCGATGATCGTAACTAATCCCTCGATCATCGACTTTCTAGCATACACCTAGTGCGACGGATAGTCCTTAACCGGCTATTCTTTAGCGACGACCTTTGTTAGCCACAAGGTAGTCGATATTGTAGTGTCTCGATAGAATTGCGCATCTTGATCCATTAGAAAGCTACGATTGAGCCTAATCCGGATTGGGATTCCCTAGGACCTCTCTCTATCCATTGAATCATTTACATGTTTTCTTAGTTTTCTTATCATAAAACCCAAAAACCATCTATTTCATTATCATTGTAGGGACACTTAGATTGAGATTAGTAGTTTAATTGTTTCCATATGCATTCCCTGTGGATTCGACTCGGACTCACCGCTAGCTACCCCCAAAGGTAGTTAGTTAAGAGTTTGATTATAAATTTCTAATTTTGATCGGGCGCGTTAAGCCGTGACACTTTCCACGTCCCATCAGGTACCCAGGGCAGAGTGTGGGGACTGACCGCCCCGCCTACGACGCCCACGTGGCGCTGACCCTCATATCCACCTGCCGCTTAGTGCGGGGTTCTGCGCTGCTATGTGATGCCATGGTCGATCTATAGGGGTCGACCGATGGTAAAGGCAATATGGGTGCACCTCTACTATCACTCCGGAGTTTTTGTACGACTGGTTAGCTCGTGAATCCTGAACTGACACGTGGTATCAGAGCGAGGTCGCATGTTCGAATCCCAGGGTCGTTGTTGGGGGAGATTGTTGGGCGGATGGGTGTTGTAGGCTCAGGTTGCGATCGGATGGGTTGCAGGCCCAGGCAACAACTCCTTTTGATTCGCCCCAGGCTACTGGGCTGGGTGCCCAGGGCATGGTGTGGGGACTGACCACAGGGTGTGGGGACTGACCGCCCCGCTTACAGAGCCCACGTGGCACAGACCCTTATGTCCACCTGTCGCTTAGTGCGGGGTTCTGCGCTGCTATGTGGTGCCATGGTCGATCTATGGAGGTCGACCACGGCGCTATGGTAAAGGCAATGTAGGAGCCAGCCCCTACTATCACTCCGAAGTTTTGATATGAGTGATTAGCTCGTGGATCATGAACTGACAACAGTAATAACATTGATGGACTTTATTGGGGACCGCGCTTACGTCACAAGGTGCACAGGAGTTGCACCGCATAGTGCATCATGTTTTGGCCGTTTCACGGTATGCACGATTTTGTCTGTGTTTTGCATTATTCGTACATGTATCCTCAGCTGCATGGCGTGAACTAAACAGGGAATCGGGCTCCAAGAATGCATCACGCGCGTGATGCATGCTGATTCAAGCCAATCAAACATGGGACAGATAAATATTTTATACTTATGCCCCGGTTGGTGATTGGAAGACAAATTGTTGGGGGTTTGATGACACCTTCAACTCTACAAAAAGCTCCTCATAGTTATTTCTTTGATTTTTAAATCCAATAACCGTCTCCGCAGACAAGAGTAGGAGGGAATGCAAGTCTTTGTATGTGCTAAGCACGTCTATTTTGAATTAAGAAGCCAGCGACCCTCGTTCATGTACCCAAAAAAAAGAATTATTGATTGGGATCGGACGGATAAATATAAGGGTAAGGGCCAAAGGTACTTATTTTATTAGAAAATGATATGGCTTGGAGCCGGGGTGTGGTTTTTTCTCCCGAACAAAAAATCCAAATTGCCCGTCTCTTTTAAAACCCAAGCCAAAAACCCTTCCTTCATCCCACGTTATGCTCCACCCATAGCTCAACCCTGAGCCGACGTCACCGCTACAACCATCCCCGTCCCACAAAAACACCACCAATCTTCTCACCATCACCTCCCATGACCTCCTCTTCCCTCCACCTCCAAGTCCTTCTCCCCCGATGCCAAAGAACTCCACAAAGAATCCCATCGCCAAACATCACCGGTTCCGTCGCCAAACATCACCGGTTCCGTCGCCACGCACCTCCATGTAGCTTTGAAAGCTTTCCAAAAGCCTTTATAAGTCCTCACGAATCTTTTTTGACCCTTTCCCATGGCGATTGGAGTTTGAATAACTAGATCCCAACTCCAGCGATCCTTCACCGCGCCAACCACCTATATCCAGCCCTATGCAGGCCTTGATCCCTCGATAAGACCTCGTAGGGAGACTCTCCAAGCCTCCACGAACCCAACACCACTAAGCTCATCCTCTGACGATGTCGTTTCATAGTAATTCACTTTCCATTTTTCAGTTTTACACCTCAAATCCGTCGCCTCCACCGTTGTTCTCACCGAGCAGACGTTGAGAATCAATTCCCCAAGTTCCTACGAACCCTCTTGTGCCAAACTTGACCTCCGATGAGCTCATTCCGCCATTAATCCATCATCAACAACTCTTCAATATTCACATTCCGTCACTTTTCTTTTTCCGCTCTTTACATCTCAGATCCTTCGACGTTCTCGTCAATCAAACACCGGGGATCAATTCCTCAGACTCCTACGAACCCTCTTGTGTCGATTTTGACTTTTGAAACTCCTTTCGTCGTCGAACCACCATCCTTAGCCATATTCAGGCCACCCCCATCGTCATCCAAGACCACCACCACCTCCCGGAAGGTCCTGCGCGGCCACCTATTACTGTCTCTTGCAATCTCTCTACATCACACCAGATCGACAACATATAGAGATTAGGAGGGCATTTTGATCACAAAATACGAAAAACTAATCATAACGGTTGGTTCAAGAACCTAATGCCTTAGAAAAGTTCACATTAACTTTGTAATGATAAATACCCTGTAAATGATACTAAACGACAATTTCCCGTTAAATATATCGTATCGATAAATATATCGTATCGATTCATTGATGATTGGAACTCGGAAGATATTATGATTGGAATTTGTTGACACGTTCAAGAAATTTCTCTTAATTATCTCTTAGAAACCTGGGCCCCTCCTAAACTATTGGGGGCACAGAAAGTATACATATGCACTAAGCATTTGTCTGTCATCGCTGCCGGCAAATTGTCCTCTTTCCATGTGCTGAAAACAGTCTATGGCGTATTTGGATGCCCCGTTTGAAATGATACGAGCGAAATCAAATTGCATGAATCACGGGGTCTGTTCAATTCCGGAATGGTTTTAGGAAGACGGATTCTGTCCGAATGCACGAATAGACGGAATCAAAATTACGGAGGATTCCGTCCATTCGCTCCTCCATCCATGTTGAGTTAAATGCACCCCTAATGAATTGATTGGAGCGGATTTGATTGGAATATCCCTCCCTCTTTGTGCCCCAAATAGCATAGATGCGACCGGAAGAAGAAATGTTAGCTAAGCAACAACCATATCCAAATTAGGTTGTAATGATATGACTACCGAGATGTGACCTGTCCATGATCGAAACATTTGCTGACTTATCCATACAAGAAACAAACTCCTGGGAAAACTGTCTAATATGATCTCGTAAAACTGGGGCTTGTTAATTAAAAGATGACAAGCTCTCAGAATCCACCATCATAAGATTTGTTCACGAAATCAACATATAAAATCTTCAAGAAATCGTCATGCAAGAGAAATCATCTTCTAGTGATTAACATGTGAAGCGAGCGTAGCGGATCTCCAAGCAACAGGGGACTAAATTGAGGAAGAAAGAATATGTAAGCGTTCCGGGATATACACGCAAAAGCAGTTGGGATACAATAGCATGCCCATTTCTGACTCCCGAGAGAACGAAAGAGGAAAAAAAAACATGGAAGAAAGTCTCTCTTGACAAAAGGGAATGTCGAACCCACAACTGATCAACAAAACACTGACTTTCATATAGGGAGTAAATGACATTACTATACTCAAAAGTAACAATCGAGGGGATGGCGACCTTGCCCAGTGTCAAATCCATTGGTCTCAGCACTTGAAGCCATGGCAGACGGAGAGGATAATGATGAGGATCAAAGCGATAATGATGCCCAATACTATCAGCTTAATCTTCATGTTTTGGAACCACATTTTCCTCCTCATCTTGGTTCCCTGCTGCCTGAAATCTTGAGCCTGCAGGCGCAACAATAAGATAATCATCACAAACTCTTCAAATTAAAGAAGTTATCAAGCAAGAATCAAAAGGTGGAAGAAGCCAATGCATTGCAGGAAACCACCGTCTCAGAGCCAATTACACGGTGCACCAACGGTTGCCAGCTGGAAGTATTGGCTAAATGAGAAAGAAACAAACCTGAGAGCGAAGGTTCTCGGTTTTGTCAACAAGGAGCTCAATTTTCTCCCCACGGTCAAGGACCTAAAAAAAGTAAGACATTGCTCGCAAAAGTCAAAACATGACCAAGAACCTATCATATCCTTACCAATTAAACAATCTCGAAGAAAATTAAGAACTCAGGATAGCAATATAATTAGACGCTTCATATTATAAAGCGCACCCAGAATTTGAAATCCTAACCTTTTCAATATTCTCCATCATGACTCCTTTAACTTCTGAAACCTGAGCCTTGACTTTTGCGAGCTTGCTAATTTCCTCAGGATGGTCCACACAGTACTGCATGTGCTCTTTCAGTTTGGACCTTGCAACACATCAATCTAGATTTAGGAAACAAAAAACTTGCCAATATGAAGTTGTAATAGCTGCATCATAGTTGTTTAAATGGTTTAGGCAAAAGAAGAAAGTACCCAAATTCACGGTTAAGACTGTGGGCCATTGCAGTTGCAGCCTTCCCTCCTCCATATCTCTTGTTAAAGTCTTCCTTCACCCTGTCCAGAAAGGCTATTGGAACTTGTCTGCCAGCAGACTCGACTGCAACCACACAATATGCTGCAAAAACCAAGGGGTAAAAAGTTCAGGGTATGTATATATACGAGTAGATGCAACACTTCTACATGTCAACCATGCTAACTAAGCGACGTTAAATTTCTCAGCTAAAAGATTTGAAATTAAGTCAAAACTGCCCCATAAGATAGTAATGCAACATCAACGCTGTATATAAAAAGTGTAGTTTTGCACTAAGTTTGAATCCAGAGAGATGTCAACCAAGCAAAACATTTAAGAGCTGCAACTAGTATTAGTTACAGTCCTTTTCAGTTATTAGCGCTTTCAACTGGTACACAATTCCGACTTTGCATAACCGGAAAAATCATCCAAGACGAAGTACAAGGAAACGGTTTGGACCCGTCCATACCCCATACCACCTTACTGACCTCAGCATCATCTTCCAATAGAGATAATAGTCAATACCAGGGTGTGTGTCAAGATCTCATATCTCTAGGTCCTATAATACCTTGTGATTGACAACAAGAACAAAGGAGACGACTTTAACGTCTGTTAGTGTTATGCTATAATATCTTCGCCGTATATGTGGGATAAATTCTCAGGTCCTTCCATTAGCAATACAACAAAGACCGGGAAGCTAATCCTACTCACGATTAAATACAGAAGATAGGTAAAATTTGTAGAGCATTGGATAGACACCGACTACAAACTGTGAAAATGACCATCAGAAGTATCTGGTGATACCAAGCCACCCACTTAGTTCCCAGTATAAGGAGGGAATAATGTGAAATAGCAGCTAATTCATCTCAAACAACCAAAGAAGGTGAAAGTATAGGCAAGGTATCTAAGACGGATAAACGAATTTATTCCCTTCAAAAGCAAACATCTATGCAACCTAAAATGAGAAGAAATGAGAAGGGTGACTAATTCTCGCAAAAAATGAAAATGCCCTTTGCTCTGTGATGAGCAACATACAACTAAATGCCACTTTCAGCTTAGTATAGCTATGAACCTGAAAGTTTCTTAGGTTCTTTGAAGGGAAAAGTTTTCACCAACTCTCCCAGCTTGTAAGACCAATCATCACATCAAACCTTTTCTTTGAGGCTAATTGGCATATCCTTAGGATGCTCACATTTCATCACTTTGAACCATTTTGACTAACCAGTGAGTTCCAAGACAATCTCATATACCTTAAAGCTCACACCGTCAAGACCACGGACCACAAATTGAAATGATGGGTTGTCCAGAATTCTGACGCCAATGATAATTGGGCATAGAAAGATGATTTGAATCTAAACAATCCCCAGCTTTGTACTACAAGTTCATCACATGCTACTCGTTTGCATTGAATGCAGACATGACCAAGACATAGTTACCTCCTATGAACCATTTGAAACAAGTACAACATATACTTGTCAACATCACATACAAAAAATGAGATACTATGTGAGACGAGATATGACTCAAAATCTTCTTGCTTTAAGTCATGAGTGCCATGCAGCTATATTGAATGTATTGGAAAAACTAAAATTGAACCAGAAGAAAAAAAAAAATTAGCACCATAAACGTCAAATAATGGGAAATAGCTATAAGGATCTGGACAAAAAGATATCTTCAAAGTTCATTACACAACTAGCTTTACACCAATCCGATACAAAACAACGGCAGCATTAGCAAGTTTGGGCTTTATCCCAGTATTTATGTCCTAGTATCATGCTATGGCACTTACAACCATTTTAGTTACTCATAAAGAAACAGAAAATTGGCTATTGCAGACCATAGATGCAATTGTTTAGACAAGAATCAAGCCATATGTCAAGTACAGAAACATAGTGCATGCACTTTAAGAGGGTGGTTAGATAAACACTCAAGCAACTTCATCAACATTTTATCCCAACATATATGTCTAATAGAAATCCATTAGCTCAACATCTTACCATAAACAAATAAGCATACAAGAAGATCTAATACACAAAATCCCAACTACAAGTTTACAAGAGAAATGATCTACTAACCTACACACTACCAGTACCAAAAAAGGCTCTAACCATTGACACCACCTCAAAATATTCTTAACAAGAAACACCAACTCAAAGTTCTAAAAAAGAAAATCTTTCTAACGAAGGTATAAGCTAACTCTATCAGAGAAGGGCCTCAAAACTTAAGAGTACAAATGCTTTCTTACTAAAAATGTTTCACGTTTCATTCAGATCTCTCGACTTTGTAAGATACCATAACCCAACAAAAAGAAAGAGCTGTAACTAATAATCTCATTGCTCAGGAATTAATTATATAGAAAATGAGAACTTCTAATAGTGTACCCACACACATAAGAAAAATGAAGCCATATGACTATAGGTCCATCAATGCAACATCAAAATTCCATATTCTCATTGTCTCTGCTACTATAATAGAGAAATCAAAATGGCCAACATCTATAAACAATTTGGATATGAAAGCAATCTCTCAAATTTGTAAGATATCATAAACCAACAAAAAGCGAAAGCTGCAAATAATAATCTCATTGCTCAGGAATTAGTTATGTGGGAACAAGAACTTCTAATATTGTACCCACAATCATAAGACAAATCAAGCTTTACACCTTTAGGTCCGCCAATGCAACAGAAAAAAAATTCCATACACTCATTGTATTTGGTATTGTAATGGAGATATCTAGAATGTTCAATATCTATAAACAATTGGATATGGAAGCAATCCTCAAGAGAAATATGACAGAGAAAAACTCATCTCCATAGTTTCCTCACACTTGCACTGTATGGAGGGAGGGTCCATGCAACTGTCATCCATGTGTAAAACTTTTTGACGACAACTATTAAAAAGGAATATCAACAAAAGCCTCACACTGATTTCTCAAACACCAACAAGGTAATAACAAAGTGAAGGTGCATTCAAACGAACATACAAGGTGTTATTGTAACCAAATCCTACCTTCCAATGGATTAGCAATGATACCTCATATTGCAGTAAAAGAGTTACCATGTAAACAATTCCATAGAAGAATAAGGTTATGTGACCAGACCATAAAAAATGCACAAGGTCTCAAACCAAAATCTATCTACTGAGTCAAAAAGCAAGAAGTTTCCATCATAAACTGAACCCTTCGGAAAGTTCATTAGTTCAGATGACACAGGGAAGAAATCATCCTATTGAAAGTTGTATCATATGTGCTATTTTCCAAATCTATTCTATAAAAAATAGAATGATAACAAAGTTCTAGCCCTGCAACTTTAAATCCAGATATAAACACACAATTGGTGTCATTTCGCCCTGATCTCCATAACACAAAACCTACAATTATGTCAATCAATATGTGAATCATAAAAAAAGGGCCATCTAAAATTGGTCAAAACACAACCAGCAGATTAATCCGGAATAACAGTGCTCAGATCTAGAAATTAAACCTCAGCGGAAGCCATTCCGCCCAAGTACAACCACAACCTAATACATCAGAACACGACATTTCCAATAATTACAATCCGAAATCTATCCAACACATAAGCAGCAAAGGAATCCGCCCCAATAAGAAATAAAGATGCCCATCCTCCAACCAAAAAAAGGGAAAATTAAAAGGCAATTGAAAACATCAGCTAGGCCTGACCCTAGCCCTGTTGATCAAGATTTAAATCCCCTAACGCGACGTTATTATATATGGTACCAAAAACATCTGAAACCAAATTAATCAAGAAAGCAAGGTAGCATCGAATCCTGAACCGAAACCGTTCAAAACCACAAGGAGCAAAGAACGCTCTTATAAGCCAAAAAGCCGATCTTTCAAGTAAGATCCCCAACCATAACCCCGCGGTTCGCATCTAAAACTCTGGGCCCTTCTCGATGCCATTCTCTCAAATTTCACAAAATAATGCAATAAATCAATCGATCACATAAATATCGCACAAATCCCAATCCGGACCAGCTCAAAAAACATAATAACAGGACAGATCCTTCAACAAATAAGCAAGAATCGACACTCAGCAACCCCAATCCCTTGATTTAACCACAGATCGAGGAGGACAAGAGCCGATCTAGCAATGGTCTCAACGATCCGAGGCAGGGAGAGAGAAAAACAGAGATCCGATTAGAGAGACAGAGAGAGAAGGAGACTCACTATATCCATCCTCGACGAGGTAGTTGAAGGTGTGGCCGTCGCAGTTGTAGGTAAACTTATTGTTCGAAGCGGGGAGCTTCTGGAGGCACTGGGCGGCGATGCCGGTGAAATTGCCAGTGAACTCCGTGTACTCCGCTAGGATCACCGTCCCCCGAGCCACGAAGCTGTAGATCAGCGTCTGCTGCCCCATCTCCCCACCGCCGTCCTCTCTCCTCCCAAAACCCTAACCCTAGATCCTCGCAGCTGCTTGAGAGAGAGAGAGAGAGAGAGAGAGGGGAGAGGAGAGGTCTTGTGTTGAAGACGTAATGATGGGGGAGAGCGAGGAGCGCATCGGAGGAATAATTTAATAAAAGAAATTTTGTTCGTCAGGGGTAGGTTTTCGAAATGTGGACACATCGAAGGAGTTATTTGCAAAATAGAAACATTTCGTTTGAAACGGAACATGGTTGTTATTTCGCGTCCTATTTACATATACACGCCTGGATTCAAGGGGTGTTTGTTTCTGACGCCAAATTATACTTTGATACCGTTTAATTTAAGAGATTAGCATTCTAATACCCCATTTTTTAAAATCACATAAAAGTACCTCTAACTTTCAAAACTATGCAATTTAGTGTCATCACCTGACGCCGTTACTCTAATTTGACAGCAAATCAATCACTATGCTTAATTTCATCAATTTTGACTGGTTTTTGTCTATTTTGACTGGTTTTCTGAGAGTTTTCTGGCGTGGGAAGAGAGAGAGTGTGTGTGTATGTGTGTGAGGACCTATCCCTCTACTCCTGGGTCGACCGCTTGGATCGGGTCGTGACTAGTTGTGGACCGCAAGGGCAATTTTGTAAATTGCGTCTTGTCGGTTTGTTCCACACCCGCGTGGTGCACACACAACCCCTATGTTTGATTTATTTGTTTACTAAAACCCTAGGCGGGCTTGGGATTGAAAGATCCAAGCTCGGGCGCGCAGAAGCCTGTTTTTAGGGCAGCTAGCGCCCCGTGTCCGATCGGTCAATCCTGTTTTTAGGGCAGCCAGTGGCCCATGTGCGATCGGTCAGGAGCGACCGATCGGACCTGTGTCGGTGGTCGGCGTGGGCGACGTGTCCAGATAAGGACGCGAACCGACTGAACCCGGCCCAATCCGACCGATCGGTTCTGAGACCGATCGATCGGACTCGAGCCTATAAGTAGCCCGAGACCTCCTCAGTTTTTCCGGTTTGTTTCTCTTCTCCTTCTTCCCTTCTGTTCTCCCTTCTCCGGCCATATTTTTGAGTGCTTAAGGGCTCGTTGGATTCGTGGCATCGAGAGGAAGATGCTTGGCTTGGTTTGAAGCCGGTTTGGTGCTAGTATAGCAGAGATTCAGCCGAGGTTTGCATAGTTCGGTAGGTTTCTTCCTACTTGAGTTTATTTTGGATTTTCTCTTAATCTAGCCGGTAGATCTAGGTGTTCTTGGTGTTGTTGTGTGCATCTTGGTTAGCTTAATTTTTTGTTTGAGTTTCATATGATTTGATTGAATTTTTAGTAGGATTTTAGTATGCTTAAACTCGGATTTTTCGGTTTCTCTGTTCTTGAAGAACAGCCGACGTACGACGTGTTTTTCGGTCAGTACATGCATGATCTTGATTTATGATGAACATGAGCATTGTATATCTTTGAGTCTAATTTCAGACCCAACCAGTTTCATAATTTTCTTACGAATTGTTATGATTTTCCTACAGATGGGCTGCGTTGCAGCAATTAAACGTAATTAGTGAAGTTAATGGTTTTGATTAGCGTTTTCCCGGTAATCGAACCGTCGGATGTTTCCCAGTTTTGGATATGTTGATCCCAGCATGTTTATATGCGGTTTTCTAAGTTGGATCTCAAATCCGACTTCGTTTAGTCGTCGGATCGACGAGGTCGCTGAGCCTCAAATTAGGGGATTTGATGTTTAAATAATATTATATGTTCAAAACATATAGTATTATATTATTTATGTTCATCTGAGTTTTCAGGGTTGCTTCCCGTTGTAGGGGTCCGCGGTTGACGGCCGCGGTACCGTCGTAATGTCGGGACCCGCTGCGGATTGGCTGGCAGCGGTCAGTAGTATCGCTACAGCAATCCAGTTGAACTTGTTTGTTATTTTATCATACTATTGCATGCTTACTTCTTACCTGCGCACGATCATAGCATGCATTTTTTATCGTGCATTAGATACATAAGGATAGGGCGTGGGTGATGGGTTGATCGCCGATCCGAGGCTTTCGAGTAGCTCGGATTTAGCTCTAGGACAGTGGCAGGTAGCATGGTTCAGGTTGGATGGTAGTATTCTGTCAATCTTGATGATAGGCTTAGATGACTTGAATACATGTTGATCGATGATTTAGAGGTCGTGTCGGCCTCGAGTCGGGTTCTGAGGTGTAGCCGGTGTCCGGTTATAACGACTCTTGGGTAGAGGGTATGCCTACTCAGCGGTGTCATTTCCCGCTTACTGAGCGTGATCCATCGTGTGATCAGCTCGGCTGGAAGATCAGGATTGTAGACCTCAGGGACACACGGTGGGGTTATGGGACCCCAGTGTACACCCAGACCTTACTTGGGGGCGACACTGTTGTGTTCCTTCCTTTTTGTGTGTCGTAGTGTAGAACCCTACTAAGCTTAATGCTCACTCCTACCCAGGCTGCGTTTTGCAGGTGCAGGCGTTAGCTCTTCTTCGGTGGCCCCTACCGGACAGGTGTTTGGTGGCGCGCAGAGTCTGACGGTGCTTGAGGAGCGGTGATCGTCTGTTTACCTTTTTTTAGATAGCCTCCTACGGGAGTGTGATGTATATAAATGTTAACCCTTTTGAGGATTTGAATTTATCTTATTATATTGTTAAGGTTTTGAATTATTGTTAAATAAGGGTGCTTATGAAATGTTTAGGGAAACCTTTAAGCTAGAGGGGAACCCTCGCCAAAATTATTCCGTATTTAGTTAGGTTCTGGTTCGCGTCACCCCGTCCGGTTGGGCCTTCGCGTGTCGGAGCGGGACAGAGAGAGAGAGACGAGAGCGGAGGAGAGAGCACCCGCTGGGGTTGGGGGGAGGTCCGGCGTCCAAGCCTCTCGACGGTGCTCCAACAATCTCGCTCACTCCTTCAGCACAGTGCTCCCCGCTGACAATGTGAAAGCTGAGCACATGGTGCTCGTCGTCGAGAATCTTGAGGAGCTCGCGGCTGGTTGCCGTTGGCATCCCCAAGACGACGTGAACCTTTTTGTTCCCCGCTATGTCGTCGAGGATCGCCTCACCACTGACCACACGCGCGCGCCACCGCGAGAAGCACTGCCTGGATCCCTCCGTCATCACCTCGTGCTTGTCGTGCCACGCCACTGCCTCCAGCACCCATGCGCGAGTCGTGCACCTGTCACTTACGCCGTAGCCCTTCCTTGCGGTGCCGACGATGACCTGAGTAATGGTAGCAATGGCATATGGAGATCCGACATCCAACGAAGCCGCGACATCTTAGATTCGACATCCCTCAAGCTCCCAATGCTGGCGTCTTCCCTCGCTAGCCAACGACGCTACGAGTACCTCACCGTTAGCCTCTACCTCCCTGAGCTCCTTCTTCCTATTCCCCGACCTCACTCGTGCACTCTGATGATCTCGCTCACTCCTCGAGTACGGCGATCTCGCTTACTCCCTTAGCACCACGATCTCGCTCGCCCCCATGCTCCCTTTTCCTTCCCCTCGAGCTCACTCGCTGAGCATGGCGATCTCGCTTGCTCCCTGAGCACGGCGATCTCGCTCGTCCCCAAGCTCCCTTTTCCTTCCCCCGAGTTCGCTTGTTGAGCACGATGGCATGTAGACCAACGCTAGAGCAGTGATCTTCCTCCCGAGCTCGCTCACTACCCCTAAGCTCCTATCGCTGGCGTCTTCCCTCACCGGCCAATGACGCTAGCCTCCGCCTCCCCAAGCTCCCTCTTATTTCTCGAGGCCTAATGAACTGTTCCCGACGATCCTCCGGCAACACTGACTTCGTTGCCGAGGTGAAAACGGGTCACGTGCATGTCACGTGACCGGTTTTCTGTGAGGCCAGTTAACGCCGTTTGACGGTCCGGATTAAAGTGTCAGGTTTTGAAAGTTAGGGGGTACTTTTATGTGATTTTGAAAGATGAGGGTATTAGAATGCTAATCCCTTAAACTAAATGGTATGAAAGTGTAGTTAAGCCTTGTTTCAATGGAAAAGCAGCTGGAATAGAATGGCATTTCAGTCACTTGGGTGTTTATTTCACTAGAATGGCCTCCATTCCATTCTAGGCCTTCCAGGCCCACTTCAAAAGAGCCTCTTTCTAGCCATTCTATTCTGGTGGAAATTTGGCCAGAAACAACTTCCGCCTATGCATTGATGTTCATGCTTGTGTATGGTTGGTTGGATTCAACTCAATCTGAGCCTAAATTCTTTTTTCATGCTCATGTTTGTTATTCAATAGTGTGTTATTCAATATATGTTTCATGTATGCTACTGTTAGATGGACAATAATGATGATGACGAACGATCTAGAACGCTGATGGTATTAGGCGCGACCTATGCGGTAATAGTTGCGGTAGTGGAACACTATATGGACTCAACCACTCGCATTCCTTGCATGCCGAGGGAGGCCCGGGATGAGGCACGAAAGCGGCATATGGCGAGGATCGAATGCTCGGGTCAGATTATTGCATCTCTTATATCCGACTGGATGTAAACGCATTAGATGTGTTGGCACATCTTATGAAACGACGTCAATTGCTTACGGATACTGATCAAATGAAGATTGAAGAACAATAGTGTATCTTCCTACACATTGTCAGCCACAACACAAAAAATCGTATTATGCGGACATAATTTCTACTGTCCGGAGAGACAATCAGTCACTATTTCAATGCGGTGTTGAAGGGCATATGCGGGATTCGTGACCTATACATGCAACAACCATGACTAGCTACACCCCTCAAAATTTTAGCAAGCCCTTCATACTACCCTTATTTTGAGATAGTATAACATGTACTGATGTTGATTGTAAACTAGCTTAAATTTTGACACGTAATGACCTTTTACCTTTTATCACACATGTAGAACAACATCGACCTTATACACGGGACGCACATACATGCCACCGTTCCAACGGACGTAGTACTATGATTTCGGGGTTGGAAAGGAGTAACACAGAATGTGTTGGCTGCTTATACACCTAACCTTCGATTCACCTACGTATTGCCCTGATGGGAGGGTTCGACCAATGACTACACCGTCTTGAAAGACGGTTTCAATTGGGGGTTGTTTAATCGTGTACTTGCTTTATATGGTTTTATGAATATGATTAAAACAACTGTTTATGTTGTGCTTTTATTATGGTAGAATGAAGTTTTATGTCGTCTACAAGGGGAGACGCCTCGGGGTTTATGAGTCATGGTCGGAATATCACGCTCAAGTTCATAAATTCAGTGAAGCTTACTACCGGGGTTTCAATAGTCTAAATGATGCATTGGTGTTGTATAATGAGTATGAGAAGGAAATATGTCAAAAGGAAATGGAACCTATAGGCTTTGGGAATGTGGTTATGTGCATCCTTGATGAGTGCATGAAAGTGCACTCTGAACAACCTTAAAATCATCTCAATTGCTAGATTATTATCCTTAATCAGCATCTTTATTACTATTTTTATATCTATATGTTGCTTCACATGGTTGTTTGGAAAATGCAGGAAATTGGAGCTAAAAGAAGCTGAAAAGAGTATATGGATCAACTTCAACAATTAATCTGTACCTGCTCATGAAGAATCAGATGATGTACCATATATGGTTGGAAAGCTCTTGAAGTCTAGATTCTGGGGAATTTTACGGTTCGTGATTCCGAGTTTCCTAGAAGAAGTTACGGCAATTTCAGTACCGATGCGCAGTCTAAATGGCAGAAAGGAAAATAAGCTGGAAGTCCGAGCGATCCGCCGATCGATCGGACCTGACAAAATCGTGACAGAACATGCTTTATTTGGCTGAATATGATCCGATCGATCCCTCCTTCGCTCCCATAGGGTCCGATCGATCCGACACCAATGGTCCGATCGATCGGACTCGGAAAAAGTCAAAAACAGCGGATTTTTACTCAACCAATCGATCCAACATACATAATCCGATCGATCGGACTTGGGAATTAAAGGGTGACAGAACGTATGCTTTTTAGAGGAGCAGAGTTCGATCGATCCGTCCACCGATCGAACTCGGGAAGAGCCAGAGACGAAGGATTTTTACGAAATCGATCGATCCGACTCCCTTAGTCCGATCGATCGGACTCGGGCGTAAATAGAAGATTGGAGATTTCAAGAGACCGATCGATCCAACATCCCGACAATGATCGATCGGACTTGCCCAGTGACGAAAATCAACGGTTTTGATTAATCCGAGTTTACTAATTCTTGGACCCTATAAATAGGAAACTTAGGGCTAATCAAGGGGGACTTCTTGGACGTTTTTGGAGGCTCTTTTCAGGAGTTTTTCAAGAGGAAAAAGATGGAGACATCTCCATCTATGGCCGAGTAATCCGCGGGCATGGCGGACGGATGATCTAGCGAGGATTAGGGTTTCTTCTCCAACGATGGTTCATGTTTTTAATCTTTATTGTTAAACTCTTTTTATGTATTGGATCTTCACAGATTGCTTTGTGGTTAAACATTATTATAAATCCAGTCATGCTTCTTTTATGATATTGTGATCCCATAGTTATCTCCTTCAATTCTCCTACCGAGTCTCGTGAGACCTTTGCTATACATTGCCCGTAGTGACAGCTGGTATTGTATATTCTTAGGGATCTGGTTAGATAAGGTTGGGGCTCTATACCGTGAGATCTTTGCTATGCATTGCCGATTGTGAGAGTTGGTATTGTGTATTCTTAGAGATCCAGTTAGAGTTAGGGCTTTGTCCCGATGAACTTTTGCTGCGCGTTGCCTGTAGTGACAGCCGGTATCGCGTATTCTTAGGTTTGGTTGGATGAAGTTAGAACTATAAAAAGGAAGAACCAATCATAGGAAGAGATATTTATATTTTATCAGATTCATAATTCTATATCTTCCGGTTAAGGCGATTGGGATGTGAATCCCTTAACTGAGTATTATATGAACCATTGAGAAGAGAAGAACCTTAATCCGAGTGAAGTGATTCTTGAAGCCTAGCCTTATTCAAATCCTGATTTTTTTGTTACCTTTATCTTACCATTACATCTTCGATCTATTTTCTTAACTTTTATCGCTCTTGATTGTTTTCAATTCATTGTTATCTGTGTTTCTGGATCTTTCCTGCTTGTCTCTCTGTGGGATTCGACCTCTCTTATGTTGTACTGCACCGCGACCGCTGTGCGTGACACATTTGAGCGACATCAAAAATTGGCGCCGTTGCCGGGGAGACGGTTCAGAAAAGCGCCAGACTCAGATTACAGTGTTTGTAGACACCGAAAGCGGTAACTTCGTTCATTTTCTTTAGTCTTTATTTCTTTATTTTGGTTTTGATTTTTTTTAGTTGGTTTGCATCTTTTGGATCGTGTGTTTGCTGGTGTATGCCTCGGTATAGAGACGAACTAGGCAGATTTGCTAGACGCCCCGAGGGTGATTCTGAAACTTCTGATAGTGAGACATATATTGCTGATCTTTTTGACGCACAGTCACAAACTTCACATCATACTTTCATTATGGCTGAGCACGAGGAACAACAAGCTCCTAGGAGTTTGCAAGAATATTTGCATCCAACACGCACTGCTACACCTTCATGCATCATGTTTCCACCTAATGCTGCACATGTTGACTTTAAACCTGGCATGATTCAGTTGCTTCCTACCTTTCATGGGTTGGAAAATGAAAATCCATATGTGCATATTAGGGAGTTTGAGGAAGTAGTAGCGACCTTCCATGGCCAACCAGGTGCACTAGATATGATCCGACTTAAGTTCTTTCCCTTCTCACTGAAGAATAGAGCAAAGAGTTGGTTATATTCCTTGAGGCCACGATCTATAGGATCTTGGGCTGAAATGACACAGATATTTTTCAACAAGTATTTCCCACAGCACAAAACCAATACACTTAAGAGACAGATTTCGATCTTCACACAGAAGGATAGTGAAACTCTGTATCAGGCGTGGGAACGATTTAAAGACATGTTGAATTTATGTCCTCATCATGGATATGAAAGTTGGCGTCTTGTTAGCTATTTCTATGATGGTTTAACTGTTAGAGAACGCCAATTTGTTGAGATGATGTGTAATGGTGAATTTTTGCAAAAAGATCCTGACGCAGCTATTGAGTATTTGACAGAGCTTGCTGAGAAAGCTCATACATGGACTGGACCGAATGCAACAGAAAGTACAAATAGGGCCAGACCACCACCGCAGCAACCAGGTGGAGGAATTTATCAATTGCGGGAGGAGGATGCACTCAAGGCAAAAGTGGAGAGTCTAACAAGGGAGCTGGAGCTATTAAAGACCAAAGATATGATGGCAGCCCGAACCTCTCCATACAATGAACCTACAAGGGCGGCTGGGCCATGTGCGATCTGTCAAGGCGCGGATCACCAGATTGATGATTGCCCCACCTATGCTGAGATGAGAGGTGTGTACGACGAGCATTGTAACGCTGTAGGCGGATTCAGGAGGCCATACACTCCCTATTCAGAGACGTATAATCCAGGATGGCGAGAGCATCCAAACTTCAGCTGGAAGTCGAACGCTCCACAGAGCAACGAGCATCATCAACCGCCACCTAATAAGCCTTTTTCTAACCCTCCTTATAATACATCTGGTTTTCCTAGGCCTACATTTAATGATAATTTACAGGAACTAAAATCTATGATTGTGCAGGAATCTAAGGAAATGAAGGAGGATATTCAAGAGATCAAGAGCCAGATCACAAAGTTGATCAACTCTTTGAGCGTGCATGAACGAGGGAAGTTCCCAGCTCAACCTCAACAAACGCAGGTATCTAGTGTTGAGCAAAATAATGTGAAGGAGATGAATGCCATAACTACAAGAAGCGGGAAGACAACAAAAAGCCCTTCCCAAGAGGCCACCGAATCTCCTATTGCTATAGAAGAAGAGGACCGAATTGAGGAGAACCATGTAGAGACCGATCATTCAGATGGCCCTACACCAGGTGACTTTCAGGTACGTGTCCCTTTCCCTCAGGCTTTGAAATCCACTAAATTTACTATGGAGCCCAACAGTGAGATTTTGGAGCATCTTCGGCAGGTTAAGGTAAACCTTCCTCTTTTGCATGTTATTAAGCAAGTTCCTACATATGCTAAAGTGATTAAAGATTTATGCACTATGAAGAGACGACATCATGTAAAGAAAATTGCGTTTTTAACAGAGCATGTTAGTGCATTGCTTCAGCACAGGATTCCTCCTAAATATAAGGATCCTGGCTGTCCTACTGTATCTTGTTTCATTGGAGAGCATGAAGTAGGACAAGGTTTATTAGATCTTGGTGCAAGTGTTAATTTGATGCCATATTCTGTTTACTTGCAACTTGGTTTGGGACAGATTAAGTCGACATCTGTGATCTTGCAATTGGCAGATAGATCCACGAAAACTCCACGAGGAGTAGTTGAGGATGTGCTTGTTCAAATAGATAAATTTTATTATCCTGTTGATTTCTTAATCTTGGATACTCAGGCTATAGTAACTGCTGATTCTAGGATTCCCATTATCTTAGGTAGACCGTTTCTTGCTACTGCTAATGCTATAATTAATTGCAGGAATGGCTTAATGAAGTTAACTTTTGGGAATATGACTTTAGAAATCAATGTTTTTAATGTTGCTAAGCAGCCTGATGAGGATGATGAATGCCAGCAGACTTACCAGATTGATCTGCTCACTGAAGAGGAGTTTGCTACATCTGAAATTAATTCTCTTGAATTAGATTTGGATGAAAATGTTGATGTTGATGCTATGTGTAAAAATTTAGAACATTGTTCCTTTGCAGGTTCATGGAATCCAAAGTTTGAAGAATTGCCAGAAAGAGGACAGCCACCAACACCATCATCCATAGAGCCGCCCAAGCTGGACTTGAAGCCGCTTCCTCAAGGTTTAAAGCACGCCTATCTTGGTCCAGGTGATACATACCCAGTGATTATTTCTTCAGCATTAACTGCAGAGCAAGGTGAGCAATTACTTAGCATTTTGAATGAGCATAAATCAGCTATTGGATGGAGTATAGCAGATCTGAAAGGTATTAGTCCCTTGATATGTTCCCATATGATTAATCTCGAACATGGGGCTGTACCTCGCAGGGATCCTCAGCGTAGGTTGAACCCTACAATGAAAGAGGTAGTCAAAACTGAAGTGTTGAAATTATTAGATGCAGGGATTATCTATCCTATTGCTGATAGCAAATGGGTAAGTCATACACAGGTTGTGCCTAAAAAATCTGGTGTCACTGTTGTTAAGAATGAAAGTGGAGACTTTGTCCCCACTAAATTAGTGACAGGATGGCGTATGTGCATAGATTATAGAAAATTGAATGCTGCCACCCGTAAGGATCATTTTCCACTGCCTTTTCTAGATCAGATTTTAGAGAGAGTAGCTAGACATCCTTTTTATTGTTTTCTCGACGGTTATTCTGGATATTATCAGATTGAGATTGCTTTAGAGGATCAGGAAAAAACTACTTTTACATGTCCTTTTGGTACTTATGCTTTCCGTAGAATGCCATTTGGATTGTGTAATGCTCCTGCTACTTTTCAGCGTTGCATGATGAGTATGTTTGCTGATATGATCGAGGAATGTATGGAAGTATATATGGATGACTTGACTGTATTTGGTAATACTTTTGATGCATGCTAGCAAAACTTAAAGAGAGTCTTGAGCAGGTGTGAGGAGAAGAACCTTGTGCTTAATTGGGAAAAGTGTCACTTCATGGTGCCCTCAGGCATTGTGTTGGGCCATATTGTCTCTTCCAAAGGCATTGAGGTAGATCGATCAAAAATCGATCTCATCTCAAATCTTCCTGTGCCAAAGACCGTTAAAGATGTTAGATCCTTTCTAGGGCATGCTGGTTTTTACAGGAGATTCATTCAAAATTTTTCCTGCCATTGCTCGTCCTTTATGTAATCTGTTGATAAAGGATACCCCTTTTCAGTGGACTATTGATTGTCAGAAGGCTTTTCAAGCCTTGATTGATAAATTGACTTCCGCACCTATTGTGCAACCACCCGATTGGAGCCTTCCTTTTGAATTGATGTGTGATGCAAGTGATTTTGCTGTGGGAGCTGTTTTAGGACAGCGAAAAGATGGTAAACCTCATGTTATTCATTATGCTAGCCGAACCTTGAATAATGCACAGATGAATTATTCTACCACTGAGAAAGAACTATTGGCTATAGTCTTTGCATTAGACAAGTTTCGTGCTTATTTGATTGGTTCTCCCATTACTATTTTCACTGATCATGCCTCACTTAAGTACCTTCTCACCAAGAAGGATGCTAAAGCGCGCCTAATTCGTTGGATATTAATCTTACAGGAATTCGATATCTCTATCAAAGATAAAAAGGGCGTGGAGAACGTTGTTGCTGATCACCTATCATGGCTGATGGTGGAAGTGGCGGAAGATGAGCCACCAATCATGGATGACTTCCCTGATGAGCAACTCTTTTCAGTTGCAAGACTGCCCTGGTATGCGCACATTGTTAACTACTTAGCGACAGGTGAGATCCCTTCATTTTGGAGTACGCAGGATAAGCGTAGATTCTTTGTTGAGGTAAAGAAATTTTATTGGGATGATCCTTGTATGTTTAAGTATTGTCCTGACCAGATTATGCGCAGGTGTGTCCCTGATTATGAAATCGAAAGCATCATTACATTCTGTCACTCTCATGCATGTGGAGGCCATTTTTCGATGAAAAAGACTGCTGCCAAAATTCTTCAATGTGGTTTTTACTGGCCTACTATGTTTCGTGACGTTAATATTTTCTGCAAATCCTGTGATAGATGCCTAACACTAGGAGCTTTATCTAGGAGACATATGATGCCTTTGAACCCAATTCAAGCTGTCGAGATTTTTGATTGTTGGGGTATAGACTTTATGGGACCCTTCCCTTCTTCTTTTGGCTACTTATATATATTGTTGGCTGTGGAATACGTGTCTAAGTGGGTGGAGGCTATTGCATGTAGGAATAATGATCATTCCACTGTCATCAAGTTTCTTAAAGAGCATGTTTTGTCTAGATTTTGTACTCCTAGGGTCATTATTAGTGACCAAGGATCCCATTTTTGTAACCGCTCTTTTGAGGCTTTGATGCGCAGGTATGGAGTTACACATAAGATTTCCACTGCTTATCATCCACAGACGAATGGCCAAGCTGAATTAGCCAATAGAGAGATAAAGCAAATCCTGGAGAAGACAGTGAGCTCCAACCGAAAGGACTGGTCCTTGAGGCTATCAGACGCGTTGTGGGCATATCGCACTGCCTACAAGACTACCTTGGGGATGTCGCCGTTTCGCCTTGTTTATGGAAAACCATGTCATCTTCCAGTTGAATTAGAACATAAGGCATATTGGGCTATTAAGTCACTAAATCTTACTTTGGATACTGCAGGTCTGGAACGAAAACTCCAGCTGTCTGAGCTAGAGGAACTCAGGAACGATGCTTATGAGAGTTCTAGGATTTTCAAGGCAAAGACAAAGGCCTACCATGACAAGAAGATCTTGCGGAAGACGTTTCAAGTAGGACAGCAAGCTTATCTGTATGACGCACGACTGCATCTTCATCCTGGGAAACTGAGATCACGCTGGACAGGCCCCTTCACCATTAGCAGAATATTTGAGAATGGGGCTGTGGAAGTTGAAGACCCAAAGGATGGGAGATTATTTACTGTTAATGGACAGCGTTTGAAACAGATTCCAGAGAAAGCGGACCCTGAGGAGCACACCGTTTCTCTCGTAGACCCTGTCTACGAGGGATGATCTTTCTCCTATCTATCATTTCCCTTTTTGATTAGGATAGTTTGTTTTAGTTTGTTTGCTTTTGTTTTCATTTGTTTTTGTTTGCTCTCTTATTTCTTAGGATGTTGGACCACCGTTTGCCTTGCTTGAGGAATTCGACCACTATTCTGGAGATGAGAAATTCGGCCACCATGAGGAGCCTTGAGGAGATAATCGATATTCTGTCAGGTGGCCTCGCTCTTATTTCGATTTCCTATTTTTATTTCTGTCATATATGAAAATTCAGCCAACACCCTTCTGCTTATTTACATGATTAGCACACATTGAGGACAATGTGAATTTCAGGTTGGGGGGTGTAGGCATGCATGACCTTGTGCATGCTACCTTATTGAGTTTAACAGTGTTGACTTGATTATATTAGTAGAAATTGTACATGAGCTGAAATTTTTATGCTTATTCTATATGTTGCTTTCATATGGATTGACCAATACATTGATTGCATGCGTGATCACCTGAACGTATAGCATCATGTGATCCACACACGAACACTTTATGTGCAGTGGTAATTATACTCACTAGAGGAATGAGCATGCTATTGTCCATCGAGACCATGATTTCAACATTAGCTAGTGTTGAGTATTGCATGCAGAAAAAAAAAACAGAAAAAGTTCTGGAGCTTGATAAAGCTGTGCCTAAACAACTATTAAGTGATCTATTGAGTAACCGGGTGTTCTTGCCTCAGGAAGCGGGGAGCTCGCGTAAAAAGGTAGAACCACTTATAGCGAAAAAAAAAAAACTACTAAGTGTTTTGCTAAGTAACCGGGTCTCTGCGCCTCAAGAAGCGGAGAGTGCTCGCGTAAAAAGGCAAAATATCTGATAGTTGAAAAGAAAAAAATAGAGAAAGAGCATGCTGTACTTAAAGTGCGAGGGTTGGATGATTGGTCATGATGATAGTAGTGTGTTTGGACTAATGGTGGGTAGAAGTTGCTTCTGCACGTAACATTTATTTGTCACGTCACATGTGTTCTTCTGGATGGTGATTAGCATGTTTTGATGTGTAGAAGTTGATTTCATATGTTGGTAGTATGTGTATGAGTATAAGAAGTTTTCATGCTCTGTACTGTATGAAACACTATTGACTTTATAAGGTAGAATTTTTATCATGCTTGTCTACATCCTTGAACCGTTAGTGTGCTTAATTATATTCTATGCGCTTTGAATTGCTAGAGACTAGCAATAAGCTGGTTGGGGGGTGTGATGAGTGCATGAAAGTGCACTCTGAACAACCTTAAAACCATCTCAATTGCTAGATTATTATCCTTAATCAACATCTTTATTACTATTTTTATATCTATATGTTGCTTCACATGGTTGTTTGGAAAATGCAGGAAATTGGAGCTAAAAGAAGCTGAAAAGAGTATATGGATCAACTTCAACAATTAATCTGTACCTGCTCATGAAGAATCAGATGATGTGCCATATATGGTTGGAAAGCACTTGAAGTCTAGATTCTGGGGAATTTTACGGTTCGTGATTCCGAGTTTCCTAGAAGAAGTTACGGCAATTTCAGTACCGATGCGCAGTCTGAATGGCAGAAAGGAAAATAAGCTGGAAGTCCGAGCGATCCGCCGATCGATCGGACCTGACAAAATCGTGACAGAACATGCGTTATTTGGCTGAATATGATCCGATCGATCCCTCCTTCGCTCCCATAGGGTCCGATCGATCCGACACCAATGGTCCGATCGATAAGACTCGGAAAAAGTCAAAAACAGCGGATTTTTACTCAACCAATCGATCCAACATACATAATCCGATCGATCGAACTTGGGAATTAAAGGGTGACAGAACGTATGCTTTTTAGAGGAGCAGAGTTCGATCGATCCGTCCATCGATCGAACTCGGGAAGAGCCAGAGACGAAGGATTTTTACGAAATCGATCGATCCGACTCCCTTAGTCCGATCGATCGGACTCGGGCGTAAATAGAAGATTGGAGATTTCAAGAGACCGATCGATCCAACATCCCGACAAGGATCGATCGGACTTGCCCAGTGACGAAAATCAACGGTTTTGATTAATCCGAGTTTACTAATTCTTGGACCCTATAAATAGGAAACTTAGGGCTAATCAAGGGGGACTTCTTGGACGTTTTTGGAGGCTCTTTTCAGGAGTTTTTCAAGAGGAAAAAGATGGAGACATCTCCATCTATGGCCGAGTAATCCGCGGGCATGGCGGACGGATGATCTAGCGAGGATTAGGGTTTCTTCTCCAACGATGGTTCATGTTTTTAATCTTTATTGTTAAACTCTTTTTATGTATTGGATCTTCACAGATTGCTTTGTGGTTAAACATTATTATAAATCCAGTCATGCTTCTTTTATGATATTGTGATCCCATAGTTATCTCCTTCAATTCTCCTACCGAGTCTCGTGAGACCTTTGCTATACATTGCCCGTAGTGACAGCTGGTATTGTATATTCTTAGGGATCTGGTTAGATAAGGTTGGGGCTCTATACCGTGAGATCTTTGCTATGCATTGCCGATTGTGAGAGTTGGTATTGTGTATTCTTAGAGATCCAGTTAGAGTTAGGGCTTTGTCCCGATGAACTTTTGCTGCGCGTTGCCTGTAGTGACAGCCGGTATCGCGTATTCTTAGGTTTGGTTGGATGAAGTTAGAACTATAAAAAGGAAGAACCAATCATAGGAAGAGATATTTATATTTTATCAGATTCATAATTCTATATCTTCCGGTTAAGGCGATTGGGATGTGAATCCCTTAACTGAGTATTATATGAACCATTGAGAAGAGAAGAACCTTAATCCGAGTGAAGTGATTCTTGAAGCCTAGCCTTATTCAAATCCTGATTTCTTTGTTACCTTTATCTTACCATTACATCTTCGATCTATTTTCTTAGCTTTTATCGCTCTTGATTGTTTTCAATTCATTGTTATCTGTGTTTCTGGATCTTTCCTGCTTGTCTCTCTGTGGGATTCGACCTCTCTTATGTTGTACTGCACCGCGACCGCTGTGCGTGACACATTTGAGCGACATCAATCCTAGTGGTCGCAATTGTGATAATTGTGTGTTTATTGTTCCACTCTACTTGTAAAAAAATATTGCGCATGCAATTGGCATGAGACATGGCTGCTATCATTTGAATTGTTGGTTTTTGTATGGTTTTGTTTCAAATTGGATGGTCTTGAATTGTTGAAACTGTTAGGAATTATTGGCTTTTGTATGGCTTGGATTCAAATTGAATGCTATCATGTAATTGAATGCTATCATTTGAATTGATATTCTTACTGCATAGGCATGTACAATCAAGGATGTTGAATGTGAATGTATATGCTATTGATAATCTTACTGAGGAAATGATGGTATCGGGAGATGATGATTTTTTCCAAGAAAACTGGGAGTGAGAGCGGTGGCTTGGCAATTTGGATGGCTATCCATTTAGCAACCAATTGTCACCATACAAGAATGATGATGAGTTAAAATCTGAGTCCTATTTCTACAATCAAGCTGACTACATATGCGAGATTTGAGATCTAAGTTAGATTCTTATAATTTTATGGTAGATTATAAATTGTTGTACATGTGAGTTTATTAATTGGGATTTGTACATGAGTTTGTTGTACATGGGAGGTTCTAAATTGTTGTTCATTAATGTTTGTAAAATTAGCAAAGTATGAATTTTGTAAACCTGGGTGTGGAATATATTATTTCTCATGTTCAAATTTTCTACATGAGTGTTTGTAAAGTTATTTTTTTATACAAGTTTGAATAGTTGATGTTCATGATGAGATATGAAATTTTGTACATGAGTTTTTTTTTTGTACAAGTTCAAATACTCGATGTACAAGGGTGTTATAAATTTGATTACCATCATCTAACGTATATAGAACATAAGTTCTCCATCAATAAAATTGATTACCATCGTCGAATGAAAAAAAATTTGCTTGGCCAATAAAATTCCTTCTCCAACATCGAATATGATTACAAAAATAAAAGAATTAAAAAAACAAAGAAATTCTGAATTGAAAGAGATATGCTATTATATTTTCATCAACATAGATATTGATATATCATAATTATTTCATATTATTAACGTCATAAAAAGTTTAATATAAATCAAAATCGGAATATATGATGGTATTCTCATCACTAGCATTTTGGGGTGACCATTTCCCCAATTCCATCACAAAACAAACACAAAAATAGCAAAAGTCACTGAATTCTGTTTCCATTCCAGCACCAAACAAACAACAAAAAGTGTCAGATTTCACATAATTCAGTTTCCACTTCAGCACGAAACAAACAGCAAAAGTGACATTCCATTCTAATCCATTCCATCCCACATGAATCACATTCCATTCCAACACTCGATTCCAAAACATTCAAGCGAAACAAACATGCCCTTAGAGGAATTATCCATCGTGTAGGATTTCGATCATTGTTGGATCCCAACCGGATATCTAGTAATGACTTCACCGGTTAAATAACCAAATTAATAATGTTACAAATTCTACTTGGAAAAGACGAGTAGAGTCCCAATTGGATTGGGACTACTATGAGGACCTGCCCCTCTACTCCTGGGTCGACCGGCTGGGTCGGACCCGTGGCTCGTTTGCTTGTTTCACGTCGAGCGCGCGATCCGGTGGATTGCATTATTTCTTGGACCGCAAGGGAAATTTAGTAAATTGCGTCTTGTCGGTTTGTTTCACACCCGTGTGTGTACACACTGACCGTGTTTGTGATAATGTCTGTTTAGAACGGTTAGGTGGACCCAGGATCGAAAGATCCGAACTTGGGCTTGTGTTCTAGCACAAGTCTAGCTTTCTGCACCTAGATGATCGATCATTCCTTACTAGAAGGATCGATCATTTAGTGATGATCGATCATCCCTTGCTAGAAGGATCGATCATTTGGTGCCAGAAAGTCTTGCATCATCATGAAAGATCGATCATTCATTCATATGTCGGTTCGTCTATTTATAAAACGGACGCGACCTTCTTCTTCAATCCTTTTGAAATCCGCCATCCCTGAGCTCAGAGCTGGCTGGATTTGGAAGAGGTTGAGGGCGATCTTTGGCGTGGCAGCTGGGATTTAAGCTGCGCAAGTCTAGGTAGGGATCCTAGCTACTTGCTTTTCGGTTTTGTGAGGTTTTGTGCTTATTTGTGTTTGGTTTGAGTTAATCTTGTTACATGTTCATTGGTTTTTGGCATAAATACTGGTTTTGGACTCGTGGTCCTTCGTACTACCAAATTCCAAGGTTTTGTAGGATTTGATAGAGTTTTTCGACGGTATTTCTCGTCGTCCGGTTGCCGGAGAACCCAACATGATTGATCCTTGCTGAGGAAGGATCAATCACTCTTTGTGCATCATGCTTAGCCCGAGAAGGATTGATCATCTGGTGAGGATGATCGATCACTTCGCTTTGGCTTGCATGGGTGAGGTCTCTGTCGCGAGGATGATCGATCCTTTCGGAGGAAGGATCCGAAAGGATCGATCACCTTGGGCTTGACATGGACGAAACCTTCCTATCACTAGGAAGATCGATCATTCCCTTTGGAGATGATCGATCCTTTGGGTGACAGGGAAGTGATTTCGCTGGTTTTTACCCGCAGGGCTTCACATATGCGGTTTTTCTTTACCATTTTATAAACTGGGACATATCCTTGAGCATATTAGCCCCATAATGAGGGGTAGTGGTGAACCGGGAGAGTGACGACTCCCGGGATGTATAGATAGCATGTTGTATTGTTAGTCTTATTTCCCGTAACATGTTTTTTGGCGGATTGGCTGCAGTTGGTGAGGCTACCTGTGAGGACCTGTCCCTCTACCCCTGTGGCTCGTTGTAGACCGCAATGGCAATTTGATAAATTACGCATTGCTGGTTTGTTTTACACCCGCATGTGCACACACAAACCATGTTTGTGTTAGTGTTTGATTAGAACGGTTAGGTGGACCCGAGATCGAAAGATCCGGGTTTGGGCTTGTGTTTAGCTCAAGTCTAGCTTTCTGCACCTAAAGGATCGATCTTTCCTTGCTAGAAGATCATCTTTTAGTGCCAGAAAGTCAAGACACGTTCGTCATGAAGGATCTGGGAAAGATCGATCATTCATAGGTCAGTTCGTTTGCCTATAAAGCGGACGCAACCTTCTTCCTTGAATCCCTTTGAAATCCGCCGTTCTTGAGCTCAGATCTGGCCAGATTTTGGAGCGATTGAGGACGATCCAAGGCTTAGCAGCTGGGATTGAAGCAGCTCTTGCCTAGGTAGGGATCCTACCTACTTTGTTTTCCAGTTTTTGAGAGTTTCGAGTTTCCTTGTGTTCTTTTGCTTAGATCCGTCAATTTGCATGTTGGTTTTTAGCATGCTTACCGGTTTTGGACCCGTGATCCTTCGTACTACTAGATCCCAAGGTTTTGTGGGGTTTGGTAGAGTTTTTTGACGGTATTTTCTCATCGGAGGTTCACCGGAGAACCCAACAAGATCGATCATTCATGGTGAATGATCGATCCTTCTTGTTGGTCATGCTGAGCCCGAGCGAGGATCAATCTTCTGTTGGAGAGGATCAATCTTCTGTTGGAGAGGATCAATCTGTGTTCCGGGGTAGCATGGGATGCCCTCTGTCGCGAGGATGATCGATCTTCCTGGAAGGAAGGATCGATCTTCTTTGGCCCGACAAAGAAGATGCCCCCTGTCGCGAGAAGGATCGATCTTCCTGGGAGGAAGGATCGATCTTCTTCGGCTCGACAAGGGAGATGCTCTCTGTCATTTGGAAGATCGATTTTTTCTTAGGAAAAGATCAATCCTTTGGTGACAGAGAGGAGTTTTCATTGGTTTTTTTTTTTGCCCGCGGGGCTTTGCCTGCAGTTCTTCTTTACTATTTTATGAATTTGTACATACCTTTAAGCATGTTAACCCCATATTAGGTGTAGTGGTGAACCAGGAGAGTGATAACTCCTGGGATGTTTAGAATAAATAGGCGAGTAGCCCTACTGCTTTCCATAGCCTTGCATGCCAGCGTACGCCGAGGGCTTTATCTGTGTGGTGTGCCTTCTGTTGTTTACGGGGCTACTTCCCAATGCAGGTTGCTGGTGAACTGGATGTCCGTTGGTGGTGGTACCTTTGCAGCAGTTCTAGACCTTAATACTTGTTCACCACCCCGGGCCGGCAGAGTGCCGAGCCCAGACCTTGTTGGTGTTATCATCACATATTGCTGCATGCTTAAATGTTTTATATGCGCATGTTCATAGCATGCATATTGTTGTGCATTAGTTGCATAAGGTTAGGGCGTAGGCGATCTGTGGGTCGCCGTCCCGAGGCTTGGAAGCTCGGATTTAGCCCTAGGACTGGGGTCGGGTAGTTTGGACCAGGTTTGAATTGTGGTGTACAGTCGAATTTGATGATATGCCTAGATGACTCGTACACCTGTGGATTGATGATTGTAGAGGTCGTGTTGGTCCCTAGTCGAGTTCTGAGGTGTAGCCGGTGTCCAGCTATGATGACTCTTGAGTAGAGGGAGTGCCTACTCAGCGGTGCCTTTTCCAGCCAGCAGTGCCGGTTCCCTGCTTGTGAGTCAACAGTGTTGGTTCCTGCTTACTGAGCGTGACCCATCATGTGACCAGTTCTTCTGGAAGATCATGATCGTGGACCTCAGGGACACGCGGTGGGGTTATGGGGCCCCCTTGTATACCTAGGCTTTACTAGAGGGCGACATTGTTGTGTTTCCCTCTTCCTTGTGTTTGTCGTAGTGTAGTTTTCCTGCTGAGCTTAGTTGCTCACTGGCGTTAGCTCCTCTTCGGTGGCCCCTACCGGGCAGTTGGTTGCGACGGCGCCAGGCGGAGTTTGAGAGGTGGTGATCCTTTACTGCTTTCGAACCCTTTGTTAGTTAGTCTCCTACGGGAGTATCAAATGTTGTATTTGAATCGTCCCCTCTTCGAGGATATGTATATTAAACTTTTGGGATTGTAATCTTTGATTTGAGGTTATGTTAATTATAGTCTTTTAATTGAGGGGGTTTTGATGACTTGTTAGGGAGACAAATAGGTTAGAGGGAACCCTTGCCAAATTATTTCCTCGTTTCATTAGGTTTCGGTTCACGTCACCCGGCCCGGTTGGGCTTCCACGGGTCGGGGAACGACACTACCACTGTAGCAGCTCCTTGGGCTGTTTTACTGCTCACCACCCCGGGCCGGCAGGTTGCCGAGCCGAAACCTTGTTTAATTAATCGTCACATGTGTTGCATGCTTATTTGCTTTCCTACGTATGTTCATAGCATGCATCTGGTTGTGCATTAGTTGCATAAGGTTAGGACGTGGGTGATCTGTGGATCATCGTCCTGAGGCTTGGAAGCTCGGATTTAGCCCTAGGACCGGGGTTTAAATGGTTATGTTTAGTCGATTTCGAGGATAGACCTAGATGACTTGAACACATGTTAATTGATGATTTTTAGAGATCGTATCGGCCTTGAGTCGGGTTCTGAGGTGTAGCCGGTGTCTAGTTATGACGACTCTTGAGCAGAGGGTGTGCCTACTCAACAGTGTCATTTCCTGCCAGCAGTGCCGGTTTCCTACTTGTGAGTCAGCAGTATTGGTTTCCTGCTTACTGAGCGTGACCCGTCATGTGACCAGTTCTTCTGGAATATCATGACCGTGGATCTCAGGGACACGCGGTGAGATTATGGGGCCCATGTGTACACCCAAGCTTTGCTAGAGGGCAACACTGTTGTGTTTCCCTCTTCCTTCTGTGTGTCGTAGTGTAGTTTCTCAGCTGAGCTTAGTTGTTCATTCCTACCCGGGCTGCGTTTTACAGGTGCAAGCGTTAGCTCCTCTTCGGTGGCCCCTACCGGGCAGTTGGTCGGCGGTGCGGTGACGCCTGACGGAGTTTGAGGAGTGGTGATCTTTCCTTTCAGCTTTTGTCCCCTTGTATAGTTAGCATCCTACTGGAGTGTATAAATGTTTGTACATGATTTCCCCTCTTCGAGGCTTTGTAGAGTGGCATTTTGATTTTGTAATCTTCAGTTTGAGATTTTTGTAAATTATAGAATTGTTAATTGAGGATGTTTGTTGAATTGCTTTGGGAGACCAATAGGTTAGAGAGAACCCTCGTCAAAAACTTTCCGTAATTTGTTAGGTTCCGGTTTGCGTCCCGGTCTGATTGGGCTTTCACGAGTCGGGGTGCGAAAACTACTTCGAGGCCAACAGGATCGGCGATCTTGACCTTGATGGCGGCATTGATGGCATCCTTGATCTTGTGAGAGAGCATGTGCTTGTCTAGGTATTCCTGGACGAACATCTCTCCAGGCTAGAACTCGAAGCCTAGTTTCTTATTCTTCTCAATGACGACAGATCACTGAGAACTAATTGAACTATTTCGCCCTTTATACCTCAGTAAGCTCGAGATGAGAATTATATTTGTCTGGATTACCAGAGGTGACCTTGTCCGATTCTTGTAGCTATCACAATTGATTCACTCAGAACTAGGTAATAACCGTACTAAATATACCGCTTGTGGAAATATTTTGTATTAATCACAAAATCTTTAAATTTCTGACAATACCACAAAAAATCTCAAAAGAAAAAGAAAAAGCCATCAAAGTCATTTCCGTATATAATTGTAAAAATGCATGATTAAGTTCTAAAACGATTTATATGTCCTGAGACATTAGGACAAAAGTTTAAAAATAATATAAATATAAATATACCCCATATAACTACTAAGTAGGAATCAACTAATCAAATATATATATATATATATATTAACTAGGAATAGTTTATATATAAGATGCAAATACCCGGTTCATGAAGTGCCTCGTTGCTAATGCCTTGTGGTCACTGTGGAAAAATAGATGTCCAAGGCAGTTTGCTGCTTGGGGTTGTGACGTTGAGAGCCTGGTGCACTCAATTAGATGGCAAACAGTGGAGTTTCTGCTGCTCAATCCAAGGCTTGTTTCTGCAAAGAAAGATGGGTTAGAAAGGTGTGTGCGAATTCAGGCTGATGCCTCAATGACTGATACAGGGGCTGGCTTTGGGGTTGTGTGCTGGGATGGAAGTGAAAATAGTAGATGGAAATCCATGACTATCGGCAATGCCTCTTCGGTTGTCCATGCGGAGCTCCAGGCAATCTTGTTTGGATTAAGGGAAGCACATCAAGAAGATGAGACAAGCATCCTTGTCGAATGTGACTCTAAGCAGGCAGTAGATATGGTCTAGGACATCTTCCTTCGTCTGTGGACTGCACACACAGTTCTTGATATTTGATGGGAGGTTAGCAAATTTCATGGATTTTCTATTGTTCATATTCCGTGTGAGTTTAATGTAAGGGCAGATGAGATTGCTCGATCTGCCTGTGATATGATCCCCTGGTGAGATGAGAACAAATATGTCAAAGCTGTAGCTTCGGCTTATCTATTCAAAATAAAAACTGCATTAAACTAACCAAGTCTATGTTTTCAAGGGGTTTTGTGACATTACCATAAAGTTAAGAAAATTTGAAATAATTGGTGGGTGTGTTATGATATTAACCGTTTAATATTTGGTACTAAATCACCATGAATTTGTCCGGACTTCAAACTATACAGGACTACTAATTGGCATAGGTTCTACCCGGGGGATTCAACGTATAGACGTACGCTAGCGGAGAAGTCAAAATCAGCTGAAATAGTTATGATTCATGAACGATGCCATATAGATGGCTCTCGGAACCACTGAAAAAATGAGATGACATATGAGAAACTGTTAACGTGAAAATCTTATCGTTCATTGGCAAAGTCAAAATAGTCAAAATGTGTAAAGGCTCAACCCTTCGAACTCGGTTCGAAAAGAGGTGTTGAAGCTGAGAAGTGGATGACGAGAAATGAACGATGAGAAATGTGGAGGATGAGTAATGGACGATGAGAAGTTGAGGAAAATGGATGATGAGAAGTGGTGGGAAATGGATGATGAGAAATGGTGGAAAAATGGACGATGAGATGTAGTGAAAAATGGATAATGAGAAATAGTGAAAAATGGATGATGACAAATGTACTAGAACTACTCCTATGAATGATAGAGCTACTCCTATAAATGAAAAAACTACTCCTATGAATAAAAGCTTCATTGCAGAAAATTAAAAGAAAGAAAAGACTTTCATTGTTGAAATTTAAAGATACATGAAGATAAATAAAACTATATTGGAAATAAAGATAAAAAACTACATTGGAAATAAAGATAAAAGCTAGTTTTGCTCTTGATTTCGAGAGAGAGGATTCTTCTTCATCTTCTTGTCTTTTATAGAGCTTCTAGCATAACTACTTTGGAATCGTCTGAACTGCTTTGGAACCGTCGGAACTGCTCTGGGACCTTCAGAACTGAATCTGGTCGATATCTTTAGTTATTTATGAAACTGCCATCAGATAAAACGTATTGTCTTTTATAGCAATTTTTCTGATGATAACCTTGAAATTTGGCAAAACTTTGAACATAAATGTTGTAAATCTTCAAATTCCCTTTCCATCAATCTAAAAATCAACCCATTTGGTCATCATATGAGAAAATTATTATCGAAATAGTCGGATCACATTGACGACCATTATTAATATAATCGGTCAAAATATGGTCGATTGGATATGGCCAACGCGGAATTGGCCGATGGGAAATCGGCCATTCTTTGAACAATTGAATTTAAAAATTTGGTCCTTATTTACTATTTTACTATTGGACACTTTAGCTGCCAATTTGATATACTAAACGATGGAATCTGAAAATCTTATCAACATGAAAATTGTAGATCTTTTCATCCTTTTTCCAATGATTTAAGAATCGGCCAATTTGGATCTTTTATGTAAAAGTTAAGGTTAAAATACTTTAGCTATGTCAAAGCTAAAGATAAGGATGATTTTGTGACGATATTTACGAAATTGCCATTGACCTTATGAATCGCCCTAATGACTTTAGGACATGCTTAAATTTATGGCTAACATTTTGCCTCCGGTCTTTATGAAAATAAAAATTTTCGTAAGGACCATATTCTAAACGTCGACCAATTGAGCGATTTTGTTGGCCAATTGTATCATCCATGACCAGTGGGCGATTTTGTTGGCCAATTGGACGATTCTGTTTACCAATCGGGTTATTCTATTGGACAATTGGACGATTCTATTGGCCAATCGGGTTATTCTGTTTGCCAATTGGATGATTCTGTTGGTCAATTGAACGATTCAGTTGGTCAATTGGACGATTTCGTTGACTAATCGAGTCATCCATAAAACATATTTTGTTGGCCATTCTTGTTTTTTAACTAAGTGTTGGTCGTTCTTAACATTTGATTGGCCGTGTATATTTGCTAGCTATTTTGTTTTTTTTTGGCAACAATTGATTGTTTAGATTAGTTGAGCATATGTATATTTGTTGCTTTGATTGGCTAAGTCGGCTGACCATAAGTATACTTATTTTATGACAAGTGATGATCAGCCATGATGATCGGCCATATTACTTGATCCTATACGTTTAGTATCCGTCGATCAGTCAGAGCATGTATATATGTTTATTGGTCGGCCAAAGTATATTTGTTGGTCGGTCAGCACATATACATCTGCTGATTTTAACATTTTTTAATAGATGATGATCATATTCATGGTCGGCTAAGCTATTCGGGCATTTATACTAGTTGGTCTCATATCATTTTTTAGCAAACATTGGTCGGCCATGCATGTCAGGCCAATATCAGTCAAGAGCCATTATTGATCTCTCTCTTATTTTTTTTTTTTTCACAGCTTCAACACATGGTCCCACTGGATATGTCAAAAAATATTGACGTGAAAATTTTACCGTTGACAGGCAAAGTCAAAATAGTCAAAATCACATGCAAAGTCTCAGCTACTTCGAACTCAATTCGAATATAGGTGTTGAAGCTGCTGAAAAATGGAAGAGAAGTAATGACAAAATGGGTGATGAGAAATGGACGACGAGAAATGGACGATGAGAAATGTAGATGATGATAAATGGACGATGAGAAGTGAAGGACAATGGATGAAGAGAAGTGGTGGAAAATGGACGATGAGATGTAGTGGAAAATGGACGATGAGAAGTGGTGGAAAATGGATGATGAGAAATATGCTAGAACTACTCCTATGATTGATAGAATCATTCTTATGAATGATAGAACCACTCCTATGAATGAAAGTTTCATTGTAGAAAATTAAAATAAAGAAAAGGTTTCATTGCTGAAATTTAAAGGTACATGAAGATCAATAAAGCTACATTGGAAATAAAGATAAAAGCTGGTTTTGTTTTTGATTTCAGGAGAAAGGTTTTTTCTTCATCTTCCTGCCTTTTATAGAGCTTCTAGCATAACCATTTTGGAATCGTCTGAACTGCTCTGAAATTGTCAAATCTGAATCCGAAATCATCAGAACTGAATCTAGTCGATATCTTCAGTTATTTACGAAACTACCATTGGATAAAGCGTCTTGTCTTCTACAGCAATTTGGTTGATGACAACCTTGAAATTTGGCAAACCTCTAAACATGAAAGTTGTAGGCTTTGAAATTTGACAAACCACTGAACATGAAAGTTTTAGGCCATCAAATTCCTTTTCCATCGGTCTAAAAATCAACTCATTTGGTCATTATATGATAAAGTAATAACTGAAATAGTCGACTACGTTGACGACCATTATTAAAATAATTGGCTAAAATATGACCAATTGGATATGCCCGATGGGGAATTGGCCGATTAGAAATCAATCATTCTTTGGACGATTGGATTTGAAAATTTGATCCTTATTTACTATTTTTCCACTGGACATTTCAGCTGCCAGTTTAATACACTAAACGATGGAATCTGAAAATCTTGTCGATAGGAAGGTTGTAGATCTTTTCATCCTCTTTTCAATGATTCAAGAATCGGTCAATTTGGATATTTGATGTAAAAATTATGATCAAAATACTTCAGTTATGTCAAAGCTAAAGGTAATGAAAATTTGATGATAATATTTATGAAATTACTATTAACCTTATGAATCACGACTTTAGGATATGATTATAGTTACGACTAAAAGAAACATTCAATCGTACACAAACATACATCGAGAAGTAGAAGCACATCATATCGTTTCATACAACCACTGATGATTTGTGCAATTCATTCTAGAATTGTGACCTGAAGCTTACATCCTGTTTTGAATTTGATAATCTCAGTTCGAGAAGTTGCCGGAATGTCACACACCTGACTTTGAGCACACCTTTTATATTGGAAAACTGCTGTTGTATAGCCTCTAGGAAGTGGTGAGATGGTGTCGTGTGAACTAGCTTTGACCGGTCCTCGGTGAGGGACAGGATGCTAGTTATGGGTTGTAGAGTGTATTACCTACCTTCGACTGAACTCATCAAAAAAAATAAAAAATTACTGTCATATGAACATGTAAACGCATCTAGAGCACAACAAAAGCCCGAGATGAGCCTGTGAAATGCTTCATGGAACCAAACAAGCTTTTCCATGCTCCAAAATGCCTGATTCTATAAACACCTGAAGGAGCACTTCTCGGAATTCTCCACTCTATGGATGCATGTGAACTTAGCTGTGAAGGCCTTGACCAATTAAATCTTAGGCAGAAATCATCGTCCTCGTAAGCTGGAACCCAAGTGTCAGTACCATGAAGAACTTCCACTAGGGAAAATGTACCCTCCGTCATGAGATCATTCCGTGGGCAAGCTGACCAGAAAGTAGCAGACACCATCTCACCCCTTTTGAAAGTAGAGTTCACAGGGACGTCACTGCTCATATCCCCAAATTTGACCCCAGAGGGAGTCGAGTCTAGAATGACAGGAGGGAGTAGGCTGATTTGTTTAGCCATCAGATCCGGTGGTTGTAGGTATTGTGGAATGCTCTGGCCACCAACTAGAGACGCTGCAAGTTTCTTGAACTCCTGGATGTCGGCATTGAACGTGTGCGGGACCGTATAACGTCGAAGCTCCCTGAGAACATGTTCGAAAAATGAATAAGTACTTGATACGATAGACCTCGATCATGCGCATGTGACTGCCTCCAAGTGTCACATGCGCATGATTCCACCCAGTCCACCTCCTCCAAGTTTCACCACTGAGGTCGGCGAGGTCGCCGTCGAGGCCATCTCCGATGGTTGCGACTACGGGTCGACACGACCCGACATGGTCCAGGCATACCTGGACCGGCTCGAGTCATTCAGCTCGGCATCGCTGGCCAAGCTGATCAGGTCCCAGCAAGCTGAGTGACGAGCGATCCGGGCTGTGGTGTATGATGGGTTCGTCACGTGGACGTTGGAAGTTGGGAAACGGTTCGGTTTGGTTTGCGTCGCGTTCTTGGCACAGTCGTGTGCGGTGAACTTGGTTTATTGACACATGATTCAGGGTCGAGTTGAGGTGTGGTGGCTTGGACCGGAGTTAGTGGCTCCCGATCTGACCCGGATGGAGCCAAGGGATGTACCGTTGTTTGTCAAGGGACCGGATCGGTCATCCTACCCAGCTTACTTCCATGTGCTAAAGAACCAGTATTCACACATTGAACAGGTCGATTTCTTGCTGGTGAATTCCTTCCATGAGCTAGAACGCCAGGTATCAATCAAAAAATCTCTCTCTACAACTTAGATTCCTAGTTGGATGATATTAGATAGCTTGAACCAATTTAATTAGCTGTTTTCAAAGACGGTATAAGTTACATGGACTAGTCTTGTGTATATATATATATTTTTATATATATTTGATTAGATAGGCCCGAGGGCTGGGTTACGAGAGAAAAAGAAGAGTCTTGTATATATATATTCCTGTTCTGTTGTTAGAATCATTGATGGTTATGTCCGTGAAATATGAGCAAGAGGTGGACTGGATGGAATCAGAGGTGGGAGCGAAGATGATTGGGCCACAACTCGTGATTCCATATCATATCAGATAGAAAGAACTTCTACTACTGATATCTGGAGAAACCATGCTACACCACCCCTATCTATGGTGAATCCAATTTGATGATTCACACTGATTAGTAACTCTTAATAAGAAGGTGACAACACAATTTAGATTATTAAGCTGCTACACGAGCATCATATCGCTGGATCTGGTACTCCTCGAAGGTTGTCATATATTGAGAATATGAATTTGTCAAGCCAGCAGTAGCAATATGAAGATTATGATTAAATTCTCCCCTGCTGCTACTGGTAAGCACCATTCGCACTGCAGCACGAAGACGCCTCCCAGCCATTGTTGTGAATTCTGTTAGGAGCAAAGGCAATTTGACTCACCTAGGCTCGTAGAATAAGTAAAGGTACATTACAACTTCCACAGGAAAGAAAGAGGATATTAAATATGATAAAATAAAAAAAAATCGATTTTAAGAGTTAATGTCAATGAGTACAGAACTCTTGAATAAAATAGACCAAGGCATTAAAAAAGGACGAAGAAAGAAACATTTCTGAGGAATAAAACAAAAAGATAAGCCAAAATGAAGATATACCTCCAGCCTCCAGGTACACAGAATAACCACCTGCCCGATCCCTATTATCTGAATTGGAAGTATCGAAGGCTGGAGCAGGGAAATGCTAATTAGCAATGAGATAGAGGTAGCTATTTAAAAAACAGTAAAAGAAAATTCAGAGAACAGTCCTAAGCATTTCCTGGAGAATTATTAGTTGTAATTATAAGAAGGGAAGTGATAACATTTGATGAACATGAAGTCGTGATGCAGGCATGACACACTTAAGAAACATGATGATGGTATTCCAGTCAGAAAAGGGGGAAAGAACTGTGTGTTGGCGTTAATAAATCCACACAATCATGCAGGTTCATACATAGGCCAATTACAGTATATGATGGTGGAGGTGGTGGCAGCAGTGACAACTGCAATGGCAACAAAACAGATGGCCCAAATTAGCCAGGAATGATGCTGCAGCAGCAGCGAGAAGGTATGCTGATCAGAAATGCACTATATCATGCAACATATATGTAACACGTGAAATTAGCGCAAGTATAGGAAATTAAAGTGAAGCTCACCGCCCAAGCATATGGTTCTGTCATTTCACCAGTATCCAATAAAATTGGTTTTGGATGTTAACGATCAACTTGCTTCTTATAAGGTGTTTTTAGCAAGTTTCTTACCAATCTCCAGAATGGGTTGCCCTGATATAGCATCAAAATACATCATGATCAAAAACTGCAAAAGCAAATATCTGTAACCATATTAGCATAACTAACCTTGTCATCCCCTTGTATAAATTCAAAAGCCCCTGGACCATCTGTCGTTCCTGCAGCAAAAGCAAATCCCATGGCAGCTGGACAAGTCTGAACCACTTCTTGTCCCCCATCACTTAAAGGTAGAATGACTTTAAGCTGTGAGAAATCCAAGTAAGTATGCCGATAATCAACTTTCCCTCTTGCTCAGATGCTGTACTGAAAAGATCCACTGCTTTCCTGTATTGCCTCTCTCCTATGATCCGCGTACTTTCAAATTTGTCTGGGTAACTGGCAGAAGAATCGTTAAGGATTTCAATATCACAAAGAAACATCAGAACACAGATTTGGAGCACAGAGCACGTCCACTAATTCTTACCCAGGCCCACACCCATAGCACAGTTCATTCTTTCCATTACAGGTGCTGTGATTGAAATCACAAAGGCAATCCACTGTCTATACAGAATGCTCCAAGCACATTTGGGCTTACGTCACCACAATTTGTTTGACAAAATGCAGATATAAACTTTTGCTTGTTTCCCTGCCTGAAAGAACTCCAGACACGATGAATAGCACTCAAGTAACTAATTACTCGCCTTCCCCCCGAAGCCTGGAAGGAACATGCTAGTTGCTTTAGCCCATCACCTGCATAAGACAGTTGGCGTAAAACTTGTTGAGAAGGTGAATTCATACAACAAAGACCATCCTCTAATTATCATTCACTGCAAAAACGAGAACAGCTAGAAGAAATGAAGCAGCAAGACTACATATGTTTTTCATGCTGTTGAGTGACAATGCTAGAATTTCTTCGAGGACTCATGTTCTGTTTGCTCCCAGTACTCAGATCACTGGGATATATATCATCAACTTCATCAGGAAAGCCATTCTTTTCATACCAGTCCTCCATAAATCTAGCAGCAGCTCCTTTTTTGTCTCCGCTTATCAGGGAGTTTGTACGTCTCATAGATGTTCCGTGAGTTGCAAACCAGTTAAAAGCACCCACAGGACCCCACTCATCATCTACAAACTTGAGCAACGTCATTTCTTTGTCAACACCATACTCGTATTGGCTTTGTTCCATGGAAGGATTATTGAGGTAAGCACTATGACTCCGGTTCACACCAGCATCTAACAGGTCTCCTGTAATCAAGAATCTAGTTTATGACACAGGCAATATAGTTAATACATATCAGACCAATGAATTCGGGCCACTTTGGCATCAAATAGAACTACATTCTACACAGTACCAAGAAGCTTCCAGGAAAACAAACGTTCATCTCATGCCTTTCCACAGGATTCAATTATTCATAAACATGAATGAAAAATATATTTCAGTATTTGGACAATGCAAGTAGATAAGGAAAACAATCGCTGGGAGGGAGGAAATCACACCAGCCATTCAGCAATTTAAGCTTATTAACCTGAGGAGTAAATTTGGAAAGAGTCCATTGTAAGTGGGGATGAGAAAGTATGGGATACAGAACAAGATTCAGATTTTGGATCGATTAAATCTGAATGCCCATGAAGTGCTAGATCTTCACATGTTAAGTCGTCTCGAAAGCTTGTTCAAAACAAAATCAAGCACTTCACTGGCCAAAAATAAATTTCATTAGATCCACTAGGGCTGTATACCTCTAAAACCATTCTGACTTTATAATAAGTTGTATCTGTTTTAGAAACCACCTTTCCTTCCATGACATTCTTGTGGCTCACAGAAAAACATACTTGGCATTTTGTCACCATTGTAATACGGATACTCAGTAGCTAGGCCTAAGAAATGATATCAATTAAGCAACCATGAGAGCTTTAGAATCTTACTTAATAAGACTGGTCAACCTTATAAACAAGAGAAAACAACATCGAAGGGCCAGCTTTATGTGCAATAACAAATCAGTCAACAAAAAGAAGTAGCGCAATGTTAATCCAGACCAACAAGCGAAATCCGTTTTCATTACATTAGCAGAAGTAAAAACCTACCCTGATTAACAAAGATTGATCCAGGGCGCAAGTTTTCATGAGCCTGTATGATGCTTTTCTCAATGCCATCAACAATGACATCAAATGATTGGCGTACAAACCCAAGCGATGTTACGATATATACAACATACAGGAGGTAACCCCAAGGCCCAGCATGAGTATGAATTCCACTGATAGCCACATTGTTTTCGTTATACATGTCACCATACCTGCCATGAAATAAAACGGTGAGCTTATCACCATTAGTTGGATAAATTAGAAAGGTTTACAGTTTGAATGAATAACATCAACGTGAACACTTTAGCTACATGACACTTGAGAAGTCACCTATCTGGTTAAATATAAGGTGATAAGTGAATCATCATCATGTTTTTTCAGAAAGTGGGCATCATCTGCTCCTCAGCATGATTGTAAATTATCTTATCAGACATGTCTTTCCAAGAAAGGGCATCATATGCTCCTTTTTCCTCCAGTAGTCATTTACACAAGATGCTTGATTAACTGAACAATCTAATACCCCCAGAAGACAACTCAAGTTCAATTCGCACAAGTGCATAAGGCATGTGAAACTCATAAGCTAACACTCCTCCAAGGAAGTACTTGAAGCAAGCAAGTTTAAGATGAACTCCAGGTCAAACATTTATGTTCCTTATTCAGAAAGGCAAGATACGAAGAGAAAAGAGCTGGACTTCATGAAACTATCCTAAAAATCACTTCATTTTTACCAAGCAACGAATATCCACCTCAGAATTCAACGACAAATTTTTCTCAGATGTTGCTTCTTAAGAACTGATTGAAGGGTACCAGCAAAATAGAATCTAATGGTATTTAAAAGCTCATGATCAAGAAGATTGCAAGTTTCCAAAGGCCCGGATCCTACTAGTGAAAAAAAGCTCATCTAAATGCTTTACCACTAGAGGATACTACTCTGACAAACAGTGCAGTAGCCAGAGGTAATGTTCTTGGGATCCAAAAGAATTTCTGACCTAATCGACATATTATATTTTAAGCGGAGATATTAAGAGACTTGTTTATATGCATTGCATTGGAAGATAACCGCAAAAATCAAATATGAGGTCTATCATGCAGCCTAAACTCGTACCTTGGTTTTAGCCTTTCAAACACCTTAATCGTGACAATTTGAGATGCCATGCACGCATCAAGGTTTACGAACACCACACGGTTACCTCCAGGCTCAGCGACAATGAACGATCGAGCTTGTAGCCGAAAGTGAACTCCAGATGCAGTTTGCTCCATATTAGCATATCTCATCATATTAACATCAGCAGCAGGTCCAGTTATGTCATAGCTGCCAAGCCCAATCAAATATGTGGAATTCGAGAGCACCCCCTTAAAATTCTATGCAAACAATAGTATTGAAACACAAAGCCCAATAAGAGCAATTGGACCCCGTAATCGGCTGCAGAAGAATAAAGGAAACTCCATGGATGCTGCCAAATAGGCCGCCTAGTATAAGCTCATGTGTGCCAGATCTGTTTGCATGAAAGCAAGGTGATGATTAAACTCAGCAACTAAAAAACTGTACATGCTTAACTGTATTTCCGCAAATTATGTTGCGTGACTTGTAAAACAATGAAACCACTATATGTTGGCTTGATGTTGAAGCTAGATGCATATCTTGAACCTTGTCGATTCAGAACTTGGTCCTAAATTTTCAGGGATCGCCATTTGGCTCTCAAAAAACATTAGAAATGTGGAATACAAATGGCAACCAAAGCTGCACATACAATGCCAATGCTCTAACCAACCAGGAGATCTTTTCCATATATCAGTTCTGAGGACTACATATGCATAGGTTTGACACGAATCACTATTACCCTCAGCCAATATAATCGCAGAGAAGTGACAGATGCCAGTTGCTGAAAAATCTCCAATACCATCTACGGCTAAGTTGAAATCAGGATGTGAAGCTTGTTGGTAAAGACCTAAAATAAAGTACTAAAAAATGATCCTACTAGCCAACGGAAGCGCAAATAGTACCAATTATTTAAATTTGAGAAATACAAACATCACATGGCAATCAGCTCTTCGCATGAATCACCTAGCTATCAGATGAAAAGGACCTTCTACGCTCTATACTTAGCTAGGGACGAAGTAGCCCCTGCGCCCACTTCAGCGGAAGCTGATTGAATCAGTAAGGCCAAAAGAAAAGAAAATAAAATAAAAATCTATTCATCCATTTCTCAACACGATTGGTCGTTATCCATGATCCTAACAAGAACGATGAAGTAAGCACTAACTCATCTTTACAATTATACATGCCCTATCTCTTTGCTCATCAGAAATCTTTGTTCATGAAAAAGAAATAGATACAAATGCGATGACGAGATCTTGCCAAAATCATGATAGAGGAACCAGAATAATTCCTAAAATGCTCTCAAAAGTCAACAAAGCCCCAGGAAAAAGTACGCAAAATTTTGATCAAGGAATCGGATAAAGGTCTTAGTGCCTTGATACAATCTAACAAGTTCGAACAGCGATACTGTGAGATCTTTGTTCAAAAGGGAGCACAAGAGAACAAGCAACAGCCCTTTCCACTAGCTATAGGACATCATCAAGATATTAATCCACACGGAAGCAAGCGGTTTCTACATGGAAGAAAGGAGACTTACATTAACATAAACGCCAACAGAGGAGCAGCCTTGCACTCAACAAGCTGACGAGGTGCTCATCTGCTGGGCCTGGCCTGCCCAAGCCCAAATAATTCCTAGGCCAGGCCTAACACCAATACTCCAGCCCGACTGAACCAAGCCCGACCAATTTGTTCAACAAAATTGAACAATTTTACTTCCAGGCTTCCAGCTTGAAGTGTTGCCCATGAGGACTCACATTTTGTAGAACTAGCAATATATTTCCAATTGAGGTCACCAATAGTCTTTGCATGAACAAACACCATCCTCAAAATGATGAAAACGACTAGAATCTCTCACAACTATCCTCCTGTTGGTAATCTTAGACAACAGCTTTGTTACACTGTGACAATCCCCACAGACACGAAGGTTCTTCACTATTCGGATCTCTGCACCTGGCTCTGAGTTTAAAAGAGCAAATGACATAGCTAGCCTCTCACTATGGCCAGATAGAAAGGATTGCTTCTCCTCTTCTTCCACATTATACAGCACTGAACTTGTTTCTGGGACATAACCCACCTTCACCATCCTATCATACACATCGTTCCATAAGCGTCTCATGCGTTCATATTGAGGGTGGGATTGATCTCCAACTGTGAATGCATGTATTGTGTTGTGGATCTCAACCCAACTGCAACCAGGAAGTTTGTTTGATCCTGTTTGGCGCATTGCTGCTCTTATTTTTCCAGCATCAGCCCACCTTCCAACTTGCGAATATATGTTTGAGAGAGCCACATAATGAGCAGGGTTTTGAGGTTCTAGCTGAACTAAGTTGCCAAGTGCTATCTCTCCCATTCTTATATCAGAATGCATTCTGCTAGCACCCAGCAAGGCCCCCCAGACAGCAACATCAGGTGCCATTGGCATTCCCTGAATCAGATTCAAGGCTTCATCAAATCCACCAGCACGGCCGAGCAAATCCACCACACAAGCATAGTGCTCCAAATTTGGCTCCAGATGGTACTCATATTGCATGGAGTTAAAAATGCTCCTTCCTTCTGCAAGTAACCCTCCATGCCTGCAAGCAGACAAGGCGCTGAGAAAGGACACTGAATTTGCTTCAACGCGGTTGCCCTTCATCTCTGAGAAAAGCTGAACAGCACCTTCACCGAGCCCGTGAATGGCATATCCAGCAAGCATTACATTCCATGATACTGTATCTCTATAGCCCATCTGATCAAAAAAGTATCGCCCCAAATGGAGGCATCCACATTTTGCGTACATGTCAATAAGACTGTTTGCAACCAGCAGATGCGATTCAAAACCAGTTCTAATCACATACGAATGGAGTGCCAAACCTACTCGCAAAGCAGCCAAGTAAGCAGCTGCAGGGATTACACTCACAAGAGTAACTTTATTAGGCTTAAGATCCTCTCTTTTCATAATATGGAAAGCATTCAGTGCATCATTTGCATGTCCATTGTGCATGTATCCACCAATTATGGTGTTCCAAGACACTATATCATTCTCAGATTTGGTCTTGGAGAACAAGAATTTAGCACCAGGAAGGTCCCCACACTTTGCGTACATATCAATGGTAGCATTTTTCACATGAAGATCTGTCTCGAAACCATGCTTAATACTCAGAGCATGTGCAGATGACCCTTCTTCCACCGCATTTAAGAGAGCATACGCTGAAAGAACACCAACCATGGTTCCCGCATCAGGATGCTGTCCTGTTGATTGTAACTGCTTAAACATCTGCAAAGCGTTAGCTGCATCGCCACATTGACTATACCCATTTATCAATGCATTCCATGTTACAACTTGTCTCTCCTGTAAGCCATCGAATATAGCATGCGCTAATTTGAAGTATCCACACTGAGCATACATTGCAACCAGAGCAGTTCCCACATAAACATCCGTATCAATTTTGGATTTCAAGGCATAACAATGTACACTCTTCCCTAAATTCAGATCCGAGAAGTCCGCACAAGCTGGCAGCAAGCTGACAATAGTAACCTGATTTGGTGAAATGCCTGTCAACTGCATCTCTTGGAAAAGAGATATTGCGTGATGAGAGCAACCTGTTTGGGCATATGCTGAGATCATTGCAGACCAAGCAACAACATCTCTCTCTTTGAACCCCTCAAACAGCAACTTTGCCTCCTCCAGATCTCCGCATTTTGCATACATTGTGATGAGCATTGTACTGACTGAAACATGGAAATCCAATCCTTTCTGAACTGCATAACCATGTATATCCACTCCTCTCTTTAAATCTCTCGTCTCTGCTGCAGCCATTAGAGCACTAACTACACTAACCTGATTCAATTTCATATTCTCTTTTCTCAAGTCATCAAAAAGTTCCAAAGCCTCCGTAAAATGACCATCGTACGTGTAACCAGAGATCATTGTTCCCCAAGTAACATCATTCCTACATCCCGACATCCCATCAAAAATTCGCCGAGCAATATCCGTTCTTCTGCATTTGGAGTAGGTATCAATCAGACCATTATAGACGATCGGCAAAAGACATCGCCTAATAACAGAACCATGGAGTGCCCTGCACAATATAAGCTCAGACAGATCACAAATTGCGGGAAACAAGTTCAGAAATGTGACTGAGTCAGGCACTATTCTTCTAGACACCATCTTCTTAAACAAGGCAAGAGCCTCATGAGAGCTGCCGCTCTGGGATAACCCATCAATCATGGCATTCCACAAAACAGCATCTGATTCAGGCACCGATTCAAACAGCTCACGAGCAGTATCAACCATACCCAGTTTACAGTACATGTCGACGAGGCCAGTCTCTATGAACACATCTCCTTGCAGTCCTCTTCTGACTACCTCTTTGTGAACCAAAACACCAGTACCAGAATCCAAAGCTCCAGTGCAAGCCTTCAGTGCAAAGGTGAAGGTGTACTTATCAGGCTCGACACCTCGTTCCAGCATGCCATGATAGAAGTGGACTGCTTTGCTGTGCTGATTTGATCTGGCATAGCATCTGATCATGGAGTTCCATATAAAGACGTCTGGGCTGGGTGTCGAGTTGAAGATAGAGAGAGCGGAGTCTGTTTTACCGAAGGACGAGTAGGAGTTGATCAAGTGGGTGCGAGTAGTGTTGTTGGATTCGGCTCCTGTGACCAAGAGATTGCCATGGATTTGGAGGAGTGAATCTAGATATTGGCATGAGCTTAGAAGATTGGAGTGGTTAGAGGTATTAGTTTGGTTTAGGAAGGATAGTAACCGCATTCGAAAGGCTAATGGTGTTGTTGATGTCGAGGGATGTCTGTAACAAAGAGACAAAAGCCAATCTGACGAAATTAAACAGTGAAACAGTAATGAAAAATGAAAACAATCCGGCAGAGACAAAAGCCAAGTATAGTTTTTGGAAACTTAAGTTTGCAAGGAATTCCTAACTTAAGTCTACAAGGAATTCCTATTAAGCATTGTTGATAAACCATCTGAGTATACATATATATTTACAGCTTTCAGAAACCAGATTATAAGATAAGTAGCTAAATGAAGCTGTTAAATTAAACTGAATTATAGTTTCAAGAGTTGTCTATGGAATTATGTATTAGGGCCATTACAAATGAATAATGGTCATTCATATCATTGCTGTGGCAACGAATACATAAAGAAAGAGGTAAAGAGAAGCAAACAACATGAGAAACAGTGGCCTTGAATGAACATAACAAATGTAGAAAAAAAGAACAAATAGGCCTCATTCGTGATTAAATGCAGCCAAGAAAGCGAATTTTAAAGTGAAGGAATTGAAACACTTGAGTGGCCAATGGAAAGGGACCTGAAGTCGGATCAGTGGCGTGCCCGCGATGGCAAAGTTCACACCATGATGAAAGTTGGAGCCCGAAGACTCCAAATACGGGCTCAAATAGCTGATCTTCAAGCTTTCACCTGCGTGATCATAGAATTTTTCTTCTGCATAATGATTTTTGTCTTATGAATAGCTATATGTAATGTATGGAGAGCAGGAAAGAAAGAGAGTAACATACATAGGAAGTCAATGTACAGGCGACCGTCGGAGAAGCGAACGGTTTGATGATGAAAGAAATAACGGCCGGCTAGGGGTCTGAGGAAAAAGGCAAGGCCAACAGAGAGGCCTCTGGTCTCCGAGTTAGAGTCACCAAAGTTGAACTGTATACATTTGGCATCAACAAATGAGATTGAACATGGTAGAAGCACTTGAACAAATCTGATCAAATTAAACAGACGTTAGCAATCCGAAACGTTAGCAACTGCCAAAAACATACCCAAAATCAAAGAACAAACACAAAATTTTGTAAATGAAAACAAAAGAAGAGAAAACTATTAAAGCTACCGGAAGAAATAGAGAAGAAAGAAAACAAAAGAATGAATTAAATTCCTCTGAAAAGTAAAAACAATCCGAGACGACATTAGCAACTGCCAAAAACATATGAAAAATTGAGGAACAAACACTAAAGTAACCCATCTTTCTAGGACCAGTGAATGCACACAGTTTTGGATCCGAGAATCACATTTGGAGAGCATGCCTATGCAGCAAGAAACATGTTTCCAGCAGCCCTTCCAATGTTTATCTCATAAATAAAACATGGACTTACATGTAAAAACTCGATCTTCTCAAACATGGGGTGAAATTCCATAAGAAATCATGTTACATATGGATCCAACTCAAAGAAACCCAACTTTCTATTGAGTTTTCTGTTCTAAATAATGCAGCAGCCCTTTAATCAAAATCTGGAAAACCAAAAGCAACAAAAGCACCTTAGATCTGGTCCATAGTGCATCAAAACCAACTAAAACACACATTCTTCGCAAGGAAAAAGGGCAGCAACACAAATTTGAAACAAAAGAAGAGAAAACTATTAAAGCCACCAGAATAAATAGAGAAGAAAGAAAGTGAAAAAATGAATTAAATTCCTCTGAAAAATAGAAACAATCCGAGACGACGTTAGCAACTGCCAAAAACATATGAAAAATTGAAGAACGAACACTAAAGTATGCATAGATGCACTGATCACAGACATGAGGTCAATAGAGAGATACTTTCTCAGAAGAAAAGCATAAAGAGCAAACAAAGAAATTACATGCCCGGAAACTTCGTGCATCATACCCTTACAAGCCCTATAGACAAATTACGACCAAACCATGTCCTCACCCTCTCAGTAAAGATGTTATTTAGGTTTGCTATGTCCCCGCACTGTCCTCCCAAAAGTATCTCACTTGAGCAGGCTTTTGCATGGCTCAGCATTTGTAAATGCTTCTGAAAGGCTCGCCATGTATTTGCTTTATTTGGAGTCTTAAACCAAAAGGATTTAAGTAGCATTAGAAAAATGCGCTCTCATGAAGTGAAAGCACCTCAATCCCCCATCCTCAATGATGATATTGTCTACCAAAGACTCCTATTCGAATATGTGATCAAAATCGACAAAGATGAGTGACCATTGTATACTTGAGCAGAGCACAAACAAAAACTGCTAAGTACTATAGCAGAACACAAACTTGATCAGAGCACAAACAAAAATATTACTGTTAAGTACTATAGCAGAACACAGCTACCTTGGGCTTCATCGTTATAAAGCCGCCAATCTCCCTTAGAAAAAAAAACTAAATAATAGGATGATCTTCCAAAATGAAAGCAAAATTTTGAGAAAATACTAACAAAATAGCAGATTGAAGAGCTAAAAGGATCCATCTAGCAGGATTCAGCTAGGTAGCTCTCATGATATCCTTCATATACACACACTTGCACAGAAAATTAGCCGAGTCACTATCCTGTTTTGCCTGAATAAAAATGGAGTAGGCTTGGATATGGGCAATGTGTTAAATAAGCCAAAGAATACAGATAATCTTGCTTTAGCACTACCATATGCTCCCAATGCAACAATGGGCATCGTCTTCTTCGAGATTACAATAGATTGCATGATTTCTGACCAGAAAAGTTCAGATTGGAGCTAAATGAGTTCATTCTTTCCTATTACACAAAGAATAGTGGCCAGAAGTGAAGATCAAAACTTACAGTTGATAATTTACATCCCACCCTAACAATTCACTGCATTCATCCACCATCTAAGTTGTGATTCTTATAGCAGTAGAAATGTTACAGCATAAAGCCAATTCTATTCTAGAATATGCTTGTAATCTTCCAGATGGCTCAAAATGAACTACGGATTAAAAATAACTTGAGTTATGAAACGGGCACTAACCTAAAAGGTTAATTTTATAACATGTGTTGGGCAAGTGTTAAACAAGCCTAAGAATACAGATAATCTTGCTTTAGCACTACCATATGTGCCCAATGTAACAATGGACATCATCTTCTTCGAGATTACAATAGATAGCATGATTTCTGACCAGAAAAGTTCAGATTGGAGGTAACTACGTTCACTTTCCTATTACACAAAGATAGTGGCCAGAAGTGAAGATCAAAACTTACAGTTGATAATTTACATCCCAGCCTAGCAATTCACTGCATTCATCCGCTATCTAAGTTGTGATTCTTATAGCAGTAGAAATGGAACAGCATAAAGCGAATTCTATTCTAAAATATGCTTGTAAAAATAGCTTGAAGTTATGAATCGGAACAATTCCAATTAGTCTACATAATTCAACAACTACCATAAACAGTGAATTCAAACAATAAACAAAGTAGCTGCAAAAGCTCAAAATCAAGAGCTTTTAGACATAAAGAGGAAAAAAGAGAAAAAAAAACGTGCACATAACAGTGGCAGGAAAAAACTGAAAAGAACATAAAATCTAGAAGAAGAACAATAAAGTTACTCGCGAGATAGAGGAAAAAACTAAAAAGAACATATAATCTAGAAGAAGTACATAAAATTTCGCCTAAAAAGAACATATAAACAATAAAGCCAAGAAAAACGAAAAAGCTATCCCAACATTTCAACCAATGACGTCGCCAGATGCGGAAAAGAAATAGAGAACAAAAGAAAGCGACAAAAAACCTTCTTTAATCGTGGAAAATCGGCGTCCGTAGAAACGCGATGACGAACGGTGGCTATTGGCTTGATCGGCTTGTTGGAACACACGATCTCAGTCGCAGGCGAGGACGGAGGAGGGCAACCGCGATCTCAGTGAAGGCAGGGTCACTCGGCGGAGTGGAGGAGGAAGAAGAGGGCGATGCGAAGGTGCATAATCGCGTGAGCTTGCCTCACACGGTTTCCCGCGACTGTGAGGCCTTCTTCTCCGATGGGCGATGCGAAGGTGCCTGAATCAGGATCGGAGATCGGGGAGTAGAGGTCTACGCGATGGGTGTCGGAAGAGGGGGAGCGGAGAGGAACGGGGGAGACCTCGAGGATAAGGACGGTGAAAGATCGGAAGGGCGGAGGGGCAGGAGAGGGGAAGAGCGTGGAGGTTAGGGAGTCCTCGAGCGTCTGCGAGGCGGAGGATCCTCGCGAAAGCTCTCTCGCGCGCAGTCGCTCTCTCACGAATAGGGTGAGCAGAACCGAACCGAACTTAAAATAGTTCGGTGTTCGGTTCGGTTCGGTTCTGAATTTAAAATTTCAAATAAAATCGAAAAACCAAACTTAAATAAGCTTAGTGGTCTAATAGGACCAATATATGTGGTTCGGATTGGTTTATTATTTTGATCTAGATCTAACCCATTAGTGCATTACCCAGCCCCTTATCTAACCCGATCTTAATTCTCACAATCTCAGTCTCACCCACCCACCTGACCTCCTCCCCTGCTGCCTCGGCCTCGCTCCTCGTGTTCGCGGTCCCCCTCGACCCTCGCTCCTCACGTCCGGCGGTCCACCACGAAGACGTCCGTGCTCCTCCCGTCCTCCGCCCAAGCTCCACCATCTCCACCGGCTTCACCAAACCCCGCCCCCACGAAGACTCGCCCTCGCTTCTCGCGTTCGCGATGAAGACGTCGAAGAGGGAAGGTCCCTTGTCACGGCGAAGTTGGGAAAGAAGAGAGAAGGTGACGGTGAAGCTTGGTGGAAAGAGGTTGAGGTCGGGCGGGTCGGACGGCGTGTGAGACAGAGGAAGATCGAAGCGGGAGAAGATCGGTGATGGCGAGTGTGAAGGGGGACGGTGACGGAGAAGGACACGGGAGAGAGGGAGACACATGGGTCGATGGAGATCCGGCGAAGGATGGTCGGAGACAAAGTCGGGGGTGCCCATGTATCGGCTTGGAGTGAAAGGGGGTCACGATTGGGCGGGTCGGACGGCGTGTGAGACAGAGGAAGATCAGAGAGAGGGAGACGCACGGGGGCCCCAACTCCTCTCTCCTGCAAGCCCCTCTCAACGGACTCCTCCCTCCCCCCCAACTCCCGATCTCGACCACCATCTCCGACAACCACCTCGCCGACCAAGCCCCGCCCACCGCCCGACCCCTTCACCTAGCCGTTGCCAAGCTTCGCCACCGCCTCTAGACTCCCTCCGCCCTCGCGCGCCCCCGAGCTCCGTCGACCTCTTCTCGCAGCTGCCCTGACGCCAAGCTCCGCCGCGCTGCTCTGATCTCTTCCCTCCACGAGCTCCCCTCGTTCTCTCTCCTCCAAGCCCCCCTCCTCAACGGGCTCCTCCCTCCCCCAACTCCCGATCTCGAGTATGGGTTGATGGTGATCCGACGAAGGATGGGCGGCAACGAAGTCGAGGGCGGCCATGTATCGGCTTGGGGTCGTGATTGGAACGGAGGAGGGAGAAGAGAGAACGCCGCGTGAGGCCGCGAGGGGGCTTTGGAGGAGAGAGAGCGATTTTGGGAGGGGGGTTCGGTTCGGTTCGGTTCAGTTCCTAATCCGAATTTTAGAAATCATAGATACCCAGTTGGCAATTTCAAGGTTATCAACCCCCTAACGTTCAACCATGGAATATAGAAACACCGGCCCAAAATTCAGCACCTTATTTTGATCAGCAATATCCTCCACAACCACCCTCTGACCCGACTTTGAACACAATTATGACTACTCTAGCAAACATGAGTGCTAGTATGAATAACATGAATGCAAACTTTAAGGCTAACATGATTGAGCTTAAAAGTGAGATGGCATTGATGAGAGGCGATGGTAATTCTAATGCTCAATCAATTAAGAATTTAGAGATACAAATTAGACAACTAGCCCACATGGTTGATTCATATTATGATAATGAGGATTATGCGAATAATTCTCTTTCTCCTGTTTGCAGTGACAATGCTTGTGATGCTTATGTTTTTAATGATAATAATACATGTTATTTTGAGATGTGTTCTAATACTTTGCTGAATTATACAACTATTGACAATATTTTGCCGGTCCCTGAAAATAATATTCCTGAATGCATACCTAATAAAACTGGACCTTATATGTATTTTGATCATACTTTAGAAGCTAATTTTTTTAGTGATGATGAGAATTGTTCTGATGAATTGCCAGTTTTAGATGATGTGTTGAATGACGATGTAGTGCCTATTTGCAATGATGGTAATGAGGATAAGCTCTTTAGTGAGATTTCTTGTCAGAAACCTCAAATTGAGCCTCTACATTATGCACTATCCATACTAGTTGAACGTTGTGAGGAGGAGAAACCTAACATGAGTGAATACCATGTTAATTTCTATCGTCCCTTCATTAAAAATCGTATCAAATCTTCTCGTCCTATGCACCCTTTATTTGCTATGGGTATTCCTATTTTTCTTGATGAAGCATGTCTGCATACATTCACCATTCTCCGAGCCATGTATTTCTTCACATGGAACCATCGGGCTCCAAAATTTTGTTTCGGGAGCGTCTAGCGAAAGACGTAAAATTACGCGCTTGCTGGGAGGCAACGCAGTTTTTAGGAGTTCTTTTTACTTTTTAGGATTTTTTCCAGATTTTCCTTAATTTTTAGGATTTTCCATGATTTTGTTTCCTTTTTTCATTTTTTTTAGAATGTCCTTATATTTCCCCGAGTTTTTCTCTCTCCTTTTAGTCGCGGCTCACCGACGAGTCAGGACATCATCGTCCCGGCTCCACCTTAGCTTCCATCGGCTCATCCTCGAGCCGACGACCACCACCGCCAATGTGAGGACCCGGTCCTCAGACCTGGCTCGACTGTGTTCATCGAGGGTTGTTCCACACTCGCGTTGTGCACACACGACCTTGAGATGTTGTCCTTGTTTAATTAGAACCCTTAGGTGTGACTTGGATCGAAAGATCGGGGTTTGGGACACGTTGTTTCCCCGTTTTTCACTTTCCAAGACGAGATGATCGATCTTTTCAGCATAGAAGATTGATCTCCTTGTGCCTGGAAAGTCTTCGCCTTATCATGAAGAAGATCGATCTTCATGGTGGTCTTTGGTCGTGACTGGTTCTATAAGTAGAGCCACCGACTCCTTTTTTATTTCTTTGGAAATCTTGGAAGATGGTCGAATCCGACGGCTCGGGGAGGATCGTTTGGATGATCCAAAGCTTCTTGAGCCGGATTTGGAGGCTTCCATCGGTTCTAGGTAGGGATCTCTACCCAGATCTTAAGATTTGGTAACTTAGGTTTGTTTTGTCTCTCTTTAGCTTAGATCTTTATTTTTAGCCGTTGGTTTTCCGGTATTTTGGTGTTTTCGGACTCTCCTAGTCCCATGCTATCAGATCCCTGAGTTTTTGAAGTTTGGTTTTGTATTTCGCGCGTTTTTCGGCGCTTTCTCTGGTGGGTTTCCGGCGGTGCTCAAGAAGGATCGATCTTCTTGTGAAGACGATCAATCTTCTTGTGATCTCACTCCCAGCCTGAGAAGGATTGATCTTCACGGCCATGAAGATCGATCTCTTTTGTGTTGAGGGCGGGTGCAGTGCTGGCCCGAGGAGGATCGATCTTCATTGGAGATGAAGATGAAGATCGATCTCCCTCCTTGGCAGTGGATCTGTGCAAGGAAGATCGATCTCCATTGGGTGTGAAGATCGATCATTTGCCCTTGATAGAGGGCTTGAATGGAGAAGATCGATCTTCATGGGCATGAAGATCGATCTCCTTTGTGTTGAGAGCTGTTTTTAGCTTGGTTTTTAAAGATTTGTTTTCAAATCAACTTGGTTTTCTTTTATGTCTTCCCTATTGTTAGAATTAGGATGTTATAATGGTTTTAATCGTGATTTCACTCTTTGTTTTGAGTTTCTACGACGATTTGTATTTCCGATCGTTTTGCCGACTTTTATGGATTTTAATCGGTTTTTCGATAAGCATATGTTAACTGTAGTTGCATTTATTTAGTATGCTTTCTTTAGTTGTAACTTGTAGTAGTTAGATGTTTACTGCTTTGTAGTTAACCGGGAGAGTCATGACTCCCGGGAATGTGTAGAATAATTGTACCTCATTTTTTTGATATGCCATAGAGTGACACTTATGTTAGATGTTTGTATATGTGCATGCATTTGATTGCATTAGCTGCATTTTAGGTTAGGGTGTGGGCGATGGGTTGATCGCCGATCCGAGGCTCTCGGATAGCTCGGGTCTAGCTCTAGAACCGTGGTTGGGTAGCCTGGTCTAGGGCGAGATTATTGTGCAACTCTTATCAGATCTTGGTTCTTGAGGTTTAGAGGTCGTACCATCCTCCTTTCCCAAGCTTGAGTGTGGGTGTGCTTTACCTTTCCGTTGTTGACGTTTGGGGAGCGCTAGCTGGCGTGATCCCCGACGGGGTCGGCGATTGGGGAGCGTCCAGAGCAAGCGTGATCCCCGTCGTGTTTGTATGCTTGTTGTAGTTGCGCCTTAGGCTTGGCAAGGAGACGGTTCAGTTGCAGTTTCCCCTCTTCCTTGAGTGTGACGTAGAGTAGAACCCTACTGGGCTTTATGCTCACCCTACCCGGGCTGCGTTTGCAGGTGCAGACGCCAGCGCTTCCGTAGCTCCCAGCATATCAGCTTTTGGCGGCACTTCAACTTCTGGAGGGCGTTGAGGTGACTGAGGATCAGATCTTACAGTTGGCAGTTTTTGTATACAGTATCCCTTGAGAATAAGTTTATATGTATAATTCCCATTTTTGGGTAATTTTGATACAGATCTGTATAACTATGATGTTAATGGTATAGTTTGTTTTAGATTTCAATTATGCCTTCAGAAGTCAAATGTTTAAATTATTTATGGTAATTGTTGTATTGCGCCCGATTGGAAGTGAACGGGTGTAGGTCCTCTCCCTCACGTCCCGGTCTGAATGGGTTTTCTGGGCCAAGGCGTGACAGCCAATATCCACCATCCAGACCTCGCCGTACCTCCAAATCACCACAAACACCTTCGCCATCCTTCCCCCTACCCTCCCATGACCTTCTTCACCATCATCTCTGTCTCCTCTGACGGGGGTAAGCCCCTCGACCGTCATCAACACCTTCCTCCACGGCCGCCCACTGCCCCAGAACACCTCCAGAAGCTTCCCCTTGCCACCACGATCGTTTTCCACCCATCAAAACCTGGACTTGCGCCCGGAATCACCGGAATCGACCTACCCATTGCCGACCATCACCGACCACTTTCAATCCATCGGCTGGAAGCTCAATTCATCCATTCGCCACCATAGGACAATTCCTTGGCCTTCCATGATCCTTTATCAACCTTTTCCAACCATGATTGTAGCTTGGATCGGCGGAATCCAATTCCAGCAATCAACCTCCGCGCCGGCCATCTCTGATCTCCAACCTAGAAGCCTCAATTTCACAATCAGACTACATAGATGAGTTCCTTAGGCTTCCACGATTCTTCCTGTACCTTCCACGTCATCCGGCAATGAAGTTTCACCATCGATCACCCGTCGGCGAACTTTCAGCCATCCGATGGATGCTTGACACGATCCAGGTGCTACAGTGATCCTATTTCCGATCAGACTGTCTAGATATTCAATCAGAACCATCACAAGCATTCACGGGTGTTCACTTTTCTCTATCTCCGCTAATTTTGAATTTGATCTCGCCGCGGGCTGCAGACCGTGAATGAGAATGACCATACTACGGATTAGGAATAATTTGGTGCTCTGCTTGGATGTTGTTGGTTCGTTATTTCTTTGTCTGTGATGTCTAGATGATATCTATGATGCTACTGTCATCTCCTTTCCAATCTCATGTGCATTAGTTATTTTGTGTGATGAATGTTTGTACAGGTCAATATATCATGAAAATACAAAAGTGACTGCCGATATTTTCTATGATTCCAATAGCTTTTTCGACTTTTATTAGCTATATTTGATCTTTTTGAAAAGATATATAATTTTGGGCGGTCCACCACCAGTTAAGAGCGTCTCCGTCGAACTTAAACACCGTGAGGGTGACCCGGATCCGGTCATCCTCGATGAAGAGAGGGTCCAGGATGCGCGTGACTCCCCTGACCCGGCCGTTCGTTGCTGTCGGATTTCCAGTCTCACCACTGAACCGAGGCGGGTTCAGCTGCTGAAAATCCATCATGACCGCCGCAGTGGTTCGCCCGTCGACAGGAGCGAGGACTCTCTCCTCGGTGAGAAAGGCTTCCTCTTGTGCGACCGAAACCATCATTGGTGATGGCGTAGCCCGCCTAGCTCGGACCTCCCTGACAGGTGCCACCCTGTCCGGTCGGACGGGTCGACTAGGTAGAGCCCCACCCCGACCAACAATCAATGGTCGGCCTTGAGCTCCCGACATCTGCTCAATCACCAACGACAAACGAGCGTCCACTCGTCAGAAATAGCAAGACAAACAACACAACGTTAAAGAGAAAAAGTACAACACATCACAGAAGAGCATGCACGGATGTTCTAGACATAGAACTATCCCATCCCACGCTCAATCTCAATTAAATCCTGATCCTATCCCTGGGATCTACAACTTATACTCTGATACCAAATCATCACACCCCGACCCGCGAAGGCCCAACAGGGCCAGGCGACGCCAATCGGACTAAATGCGGAATTTATTTTTGGCAAGGGTTCCCTCTAATCTATTGGTCTCCCTAAACAATTCATAAGCACTCTTATGCAAGCAGTTAATTAACCAACCTTAACAGACATAAACTAAAAATTCAAATCCTCAAAAGGGTTAAGATTTATACCACACACTCATGTAGGAGACTATCTAAACAAAAAGGGGTACAGATGACGATCACTGCTTCTCAAGCCCCGCCAGACGCTGCCGCACTACCAAACACCTGTCTGGTAGGGGTCACCGAAGAGGAGCTAACGCCTGCACCTGCAAAACACAGCCCGGGTAGGATTGAGCAACTATGCTAAGCAGGAAAATTAAACTACGACACATACAAGAAGGAGGGAACACAATAGTGTCGCCCTTAAGCAGAGCCTGGGTATACATAGGGGCCTCATAACCCCACCGAGTGTCCCTGAGAGCCTCAATAATGGTCTTCCAGAAGAACTGGTCACATGCCGGGTCACGCTCAGTTAGCAGGAAACCAACACTGCTGACTCACAAGCATGAAACCGACACTGCCGGTAGGAAACGACACCGCTGAGTAGGCACACCCTCTACTCAAGAGTCGTAGAACACTGGACACCGACTACACCTCAGAACCCGCCTCAAGTCCGACACGACCTCTAAACCTCAATCAATATGTATTCAAGTCATCTAAGCTTGTCATCGATATCGACTGAATACCACCATCTGATCCTTGACCACGCTACCCGCCACGGTTCTAGAGCTAGATCCGAGCTACCCGAAAGCCTCGGATCGGCGATCAACCTATTGCCCATACCATATCCTTATGCATCTAATAGACAATCCAGATGCATGTTATGAACACACACAGATAAGCAGGTAAGCATGCAACACATGTGATGATAAAATAAACAAGGTCTGGGCTCGGCGCCCTGCCGGCCCGGGGTCGTGAATAGATAAGTAAGGTCGGGGAATTGCTGCAGCGGTAACACCACCAGCTGCCAGCCAGTCACAAAGGGAACAAGCAACGGGAAGCAACCCCGACAAGCAAGGCTAACAATACAACATAACAAGCCCTCGGCGCACGCCGGCATGCTAGGTTAATGAAAGCAATAGAGCAACCTGCCAGTTTGTTCTACACATCCTGGGAGGTATCACTCTCCCGGTTCACCACTACCCCTCATTATGGGGCTAACATGCTTAACATATGTATAAAGCGGTAAAGAAAACCAGTACATGTGAAGCCCCGCGGGCAAAAGCCATTGAAAAACACCTCCCTGTCACATAAAGGATCGATCATTTCCCTTCCTAGTGATGGGAAGGTTCCGTCCCTGTCAAGCCCAAGGTGATCGATCTTTCCTCCGAATGGATCGATCATCCTCGCGACAGAGACCTCATCCATGCCAGCCAAGGGAAATGATCGATCATCTCCCCCAGATGATCGATCATGCTCGGGCTAGGCATGACCCACCCAGAATGATCGATCATTGATCCTTTTGGGTTCTCCGGCGTCCAGCCAGTGAGAAATACCGTCGAATAACTCTACCGAATCCCACAAAACCTTGGGATCTGAGAGTACAAGGGACAACGAGTCCAAAACTAGTTTTTGCATTGAAAACAAACATGCAGATTAGCAGATCTACGCAAAAGCCAAAAACTGAGAACTCAAGTAGGTAGGATCCCTACCTAGAATAGAGCAGCTTCAATCCGCACTGCTAAGCCAAAAATCAGCCTCAACCTCTTCCAAATCCAGCCGAATCTAAGCTCAGGAATAGCGGATTTCAAAAGAAATTAAAGAAGGAGGTCACGTCCATTTTATAGACGGACGAACTGACTTATGAATGATCGATCTTTTCTTCAAGAAAGATCTTTTCTGGAAGAGAAGATCGATCATTTTGGTGCAGAAAGCTAGACTTGGGCTAGAACACAAGCCCAAGCCCGGAACTTTCGATCCCGGGTCCACCTAACCGTTCTACACAAACATTAACGCAAACACGGTTAGTGTATGCACCGACTACACCTCAGAACCCACTGTCCGACGACCTCTCCTTTCGCTATCCCGACCATTGTCGTGCTCCCTATGCCGGCGATCCACTCTGGTGCTCTCCCAGCCATCGGATCTTTTATGCTAGCCTTGACCAATTGACTTGGTCAACCTGGTCCCATCCAATCAAGTGAATCCAGCCAACCTGATCCAGATCAACCTAGACTTGATCCAGCTAGCCAGATTTAGCCAATCAAGTCCAATCAGACTCAATTCTGATCAATTGGAGCAGTAGAGACCCGATACGAGAGGATTGTGAGTACACCGCTCGTATCAGATTGATTGCATTAGATGCATTCTAGGCTAGACACGGGTGATGGGTTGATCGCATATCCGAAGGCTCAGGCAGCTCGGATCTAGCCGTAGGACTGAGGCTGGGTAGTAAGGTCTAGGACTGAATTGTTATGATAATATATGTTATCGAGCTTATTGTCTAGCTGACTGCAATTACTCTGATTGAGGTGTAGAGGTTATCTTAGGTTCCAGTCTTAATTTCATTTCAGTAGAGGAAGTTACGTATCTCCTTGTGTCCTACCCCTATCGTTCAGCGCTAGAGAGCTGGGTTTAAGAGGGACGACTGTTGACAGTAGATGTCAGGTCATCAGAGTGCGTGCCCTGGGGTAGGACGTGAGTTTTTTCCCTAGAGATGAGATGGAACCTGGGACTTTACTGTTCCCTTCCTTTCAGTGTGATGTAGAATAGAATCCTACTGAACTTATCGCTCACTCCTACCTAGGCTGCATTTTGCAGGTGCAGACGTCAGCACCTCTTTCGTAGCACCAGCTTGATAGACTCTTGGTGGCTCGTCGATGTCCGGAGATGTTTAAGGTTTCTGCGGATTGTTGTACCTTTTTGTCAGTTTTTGTTTATAGTTATCCTTCGAGAATTATGTTAAATGCATAATTTTCCTTTTCAGAAATTTTGAAATATATGTATAAGTCGATAGTTTATGATCTTTAATGAATTAGTAGAAATTTCAATCTTACCCCGGATCAATTATTAAATTTTAGATCTATTATTTTATTATAAATGTGCCACAAATGGATTGAGTAGATTTGGAACCCTCATGCCCCGGACCGGATAGGTTTTCTGGGTCAGGGTGTGACAACCTCATCAGTCTCCTCCGACCTACTCTTCCCGACAGCCAACTCGCGATCCCTGTTGCCAATCTTGAGTTGGAGGACCGCAACCTTGGGATGGAGACCTCCTCCTCTCGACGGCGAGCTTGGGATCGGCGAGGGACGATGGTTGGGATCGGCGAAGGGCTTGGCGTCGAGATTGTCGGCGACCTCCCGTCTGATCCGACATGATCGGACAGGATCGGCGACGGGATCCGACTAGATCGGCGATGGGGGGCCGGGGAAGGAGTTGGCGGCGACCCTGATCCGTCGGGATCCGACTGGATCGGTGACTGGGAGCCAAAGAAGTAGGTGGCGGCGGGGATGTGATGAGTCACTAAATATTCATACTTAAACGCCTTAATTTACCTTTGTTAACCCGACAGTGTTTGTATTTGATAGCTTGTTAGTTGATTTCAGGTTCAATGAATATTCAAGTTGGAAAATACAGAAAAAGGTTAATATGCTGAAAATACACTGCTCAGTTGTCAGTTTGGAAAGAATTCATTATAAATTCCAGAAAATCCCTCCTAAAATTTGGGGAACTACTAGAAGACATCAAGATGAACAACGTTTATGTTGGATGCTTTACCAAAATCAATACAGTAATTCCAAAATTATCATGAGAAGTTAGAGGATCGGTCGTCCAAACGGACGATAAATCGGTAAATAGTGCCGATCAATCGGTCATACGGATGATCGATTGGTCGATGATCGATTGGTCGGACGGAAACCTAATTTCAGAAACATTAAACATAGAGTCATACTTGATGTGTTACTACTTGGGCTGAGTCTATCCCTATATAAAGAGATTTTCTGGCCGAAAATTAAGGGCCCTTATAGAGAAAAAAAAAAGAGAATTAGGGTTTCTGAAGACGATGGAGATGCAGTTTCGATCTTCCGAGTTCGTCATCAAACCTATGGCTTCCATCCCCAAGATGAGTGGCTGATTCTTATACTTAGGGATCTAATGAAGCTTTAGTATATCTTCCTTGTATTTTTATAGTTTGAAACTTGTATTTTTATGCTAGACATAATCTTATAAATTTGGTTTTAATGATGAAAGAGTTGAAGGAACAAAGTTCCTTGACATATATTAAGGCCTACCTGATTTTGATAATTGATGGTAGAGATCTTTAAGATAGTTTTAATGTGGTTTGTGAAATAAGCGAATGAGATACTTTATGCTTAGTGACGATATGTTGTGCTAAGGTTACCCCGAAGATAAGCTATGATAATCGAAGATAAAGTATGTCTTTGGAAAACACTCACCTTCTTTCAGGGATTCGTGGAAGCTTAAGAATCTATGAATCTATAATGCCTAGATATGAAGACAAGAGGATAACTAGAGAATACAAGAAGTGACACTAAAATGGATTGAGTAATCCCTAGGTTTTCCCTCATTGATTTATCTTAATCTTAATTTCCATTGCTTTCTTAGTTAGTTTTAATTAATTAAATTCCAAAAACCTAATGAACCCTTTTGTTAATTTAGAATCAAGTATTGAGAGTTAGTTTTGTTTTCGTTGTTTGAATCAATAGTTTTCCTGTGGATCGACCCCATATTTCATCATTATACTATCTTTTGAAATTAATATTGAAATAAGGGTTTATAAATTTCTAAATTATGGATTGCATATGATTTAACGACATCGTTTCACGAGACATCAGTTTTTGGCGCCGTTGTCGGGGAGATTTTTTATTTTCAATGAAAGCATTGACTTACTCTTTTCTGAGCATTGAGTTTTCAACGAAAGCATTGGTTTTTTTTATCTATTTTATTTTCAGTTTTTCTTTGGAATTTGTCTTACCAATTTTCAGAATTTTTGCAGTTTGAAATTGGTAGTTTGTGAGGAGAAAGATCTGCAATCTTCAGACGAACGATTGATCGGCCATACAACCAATCCATCGTTTGGAAACCGATCGATGTACAACCTAGCCGATCAATCGTCCACCAGTCAGCAGAGGAATGGATTTTTCCCAAAGGAAGGAAACAACTTGCTTGTTGCCTGGAATGCTCAGTCGAACTGTTATTCGACTGTCCAGGGACTGTACAGCCAGGTAAGTCTTCTAACTTACAACTGTTCATTTTAGCTGTGGTATTTCGTGGTTTTCTCCTCTCCTCTGAATATTTTGTTTTCTTTTTCTTTTCTTTTTTTGGCATGTGATCTTGTATGTAAGGCAGACGATCCCTAAACATCAGTTTGGAACCTTTGGATTTAGAAATAGAGGCCACACTCAGAACAGCTAGAACCTCAGGGCATAAATCTTTAAGTAACTATCATGAAGCCTTAAGTAATTTGCAATCTATTCAAGAGACCGTTGTTACAATGGCTGAAAATGAGGAACTTGTCATAGACAATAGAGAAGTAATATTGGTAGGGGAGTTAATAATGGTAGGAATCACTTCCTACTTGGACCTTATACCTATGCTTCTTGTATTAACCCACCTGCTATTAATGCTACGCATTATGAGATTAAGCCCAATTGGATTATAGCTTTACCTTCTTTCTATGGGCGTGAGAATGAGGGCTCCTATGGACACATTGCTAACTTTCTTGAAATCCTTTTCATGTTCAAACTTCAACATTTTAATGATGATGCCTTTAGACTCAAGCTTTTCCCTTTTTCTTTAAAAGACCAGGCTAAACATTGGCTTCAAACCTTAGCTCTAAATTCGATTTCAACATAGGACAAGCTTCAGGATGCTTTCATTAAAAAATATTTTCCTATCATTAAAACTCAAAATTATCATACCATAATTATTTCCTTTAAGCAAAATGAAGATGAGATGTTTTATGAAGCTTGGGAAAGATTTAAGTATCTTCTTAGAGATTGTCCCCATCATGAGGTATCTGAGTGACAATTAGCCCATTCATTCTATAATGGTCTTAATGATTGTTATAGTATGATGGTTGAAGCATGTTGAGGGGGTGTTGTTCTTAGTAAGCTATGGACTGCTCTTTAGGAAATGTATGATAACCTTGCTGAAAATTCAGAACACAATGCCTCAGTTTCTAGGAGTCGGTCTACCACTGTTCGTAATTCTTGGGGAATGAAAATTCTGAGTTTCAAAGTCTCTCCGCACAAGTAGCCCTCCTAACTAAAGATTTAAACCAGTTGAAAACATGTCAGTCTCTTGCTCAACAATTGCCTAACGCTTCAATTGAGACCTATGTCCTTTGCCTTAATCCTGATCATTCTATAATTGACTGTCATTTAGCTCCCAATTTCCCTAACTTTGTTCAGGAACATGTTAATGCAACTTATGGTTTTTCCAAACCTCAAAACAATCCTTATTCTAATACCTACAATCCAGGTTGGAGAAATCATCCTAATTTTAGTTGGAAGCTACAACAGTCAAGTACTTTTCAAGGACAAAACAATACAGTTAATCCTTCTGCTTTCAAGTGCCCACCAAAACCTTCTGCAAATCCAAACCCTGGGTACCCTCCACAATCAACTTCAGCCCCACCAGTCCAAACCACTTCTGAACTCACTTTGAGTTCCATGCTTTCTGCCATGACTGCCATGAATGAAAATCTTAGTCAAATAATGACAAGTGAAATTTCTAAAATGCAAAATTATGTGTCTAGAATAGAGAACCAATGCAATTCTAATACTCAATCCATTGCTAAAGTTCTGAATTCATTGGGCCAACTTTCCAACACCTTGCCAACCTGTCACCAACCCTAGAGGCCAGCACTATGTAGAAAGCAAAAACATTGAGAGTGCTAAGGCCGTTGTGACCCTTAGAACTGGTAAAATAGTAGATAATCAAATAGACGAACCTATTAGTACGGTCGATCGATCGGTCATCCCGACAATCCATCTTCCATACGACGATCGATCGGCCTCCCAGCCGATCCAACGTCCAATCCGAGATGACTCTTTTGTTTCACTTGATTATGATCCAACTGATTCTAGAGAGCCTGATCCAACTAAATACATTCCAAAAGTGTCTTTTCCAGCAGCTCTTAAGGATCCATCTTCAACCATAAAAGCCCGAAAAACAGCCAAAGAGATCCTTGAAACCTTCAAACAAGTCCTAAACCCTAAACCCTTGCTTGATGCCATCAGACAGATTCCTTCTTATGCCAAATTTCTTAAGGATCTGTGTACCCATAAACGCCAGGCCAAATCCAAAGTTTCTAAAAAGATCTTTCTTATCGAGCAAGTCAGTTCTATTTTGAAACATAATACGCCACCCAAATTAAAGGATCATGGTACCCTATCATAGCTTGTTATATAGGAGACTACCTGTCACGTCCCGACCCAGAAAATCCATCCAGATCGAGGCATGAGCCACCTAAACCTGTTTACATCATCAATTGGCGCACAAGTGTATAACTGCTATGAATTTAAACAATTTAAACCCCAAGTTCATAAAACAAAAATTCGACAGAATCCCCTTATTAATTATAGCACAAGAAACCTGTACATTTCATAATATTACAATTTCAATTGGAACAATGGTAACATTGTAAATAACTAATTATTACATTTCTCAAATGTCTACTTCAATAATATGACAAATTTTCTCGAATACAATTGAATTAATACTCATACAATTCTGTTCTCGAATACATCATGTTATACCTCGATTTATACATCAATTTGTACATCATTGATTAAAACTGTAAATTATCTGTAGACGAACTCCTCAAAGCTCCAAGTCCTCGGTCACCTCGACATATCGCGTCACCGTCTAGAAGAACACCTGAAAGAAGGAACTGCATCGACCTGCATCGTCGATGCAGCCCAGGTAGGGTGAGCAACAATGCCCAGTAGGGTTCTACTCTACGTCGCACAGAAAGGAAGGGAAACTGCAACTGTGTCGTTCTCCGCCTAAGCCTAAGAGATGCCAAGGGGCCCCATAACCACGTCGATTCCTGAGGGCTCCTGTCCAGATCCCACCCTCACCCATAAACAGACGAGAGGAAACAAAGACTGCGGGCTCATATCCAGGTGCCACCCTGCCCAGTCATATCATCTCTCGCGGGGACACACATGTCAGGGATATCGACAACCATCCTTAGCACTTGGCCTTGGACACTGACACGACCTCTACACCGCAAATATAAGTGCATAACCTATAGTCGACTAGAGCAATAATGTCACGCCCCGACCCAGAAAACCCATCCGGATCAAGGCGTGAACCACCTAAACCTGTTTACATCATCAATTGGCGCACAAGTGTATAACTGCTATGAATTAAAACAATTTAATTCTCAACTTCATAAAAATTTTGGTAGAATTCCCTTTATAATTATAACACAGGAAACCTGTACATTTGATAATTTTACCAATTACAATTAGGACAAAAGATTAATCATTATATTCCTCAAATGTCTACATTAAAGAAGGTTACAACATTTCTCCAATACAATTGAATTAATAGATCATACAATCATGTCCTCGAATACATCATGTTATATCTCAATTTATACATCAATTTGTACATCATTGATCAAAACTGTAAATTATCTGCAGATGAACTCCTCGAAGCTCCTAGTCCTCGATCACCTCGAAATATCGCGCCATCTTCTAGAAGATCACCTGAAAGAAGGAACTGCATCGACCTGCATCGCCGATGCAGCCCAGGTAGGGTGAGCAACAATGCCCAGTAGGGTTCTACTCTACGTCGCACAGAAAGGAAGGGAAACTGCAACTGTGTCGTTCTCCGCCTAAGCCTAAGGTATGCCAAGGGGTCCCATAACCCCGTCGATTCCCGAGGGCTCCTGTCCAGGTCCCACCCTCACCCAAGAACAAATGAGAGGAAACACAGACTGCGGGCTCCTGTCCAGGTACCACCCTGCCCAGTCATACCATCTCTCGCGGGGACACATATGTCAGGGACATCGACAACCATCCTTAGCGCTTGGCCTTGGAAACCCGACACGACCTCTACACCTCAAATATAAATAATATCAAATATGGTCGACTATGCCAATAACCTCACTGATATCAAGCTTAATCGTTGATGACAATCACGTCCTAATCCTCGACTACCAAACCCCGGTCCTATGGCTAGATTCGGGCTACCCGAGAACCTCGGATCGGCGATCGAATCCATCGCCCGCACCTAGCCTTAATGCTTCTAATGCATACAACATGCATGAGCCTAAGCAAACAACTAGGCCTAGGTGTCTCTACATGCCAAATCATCACTCAATTGTCCAACAGGTTATAATATAGTCATAGAGTAGAGTTAGCATAAGAGAACTGACATAAGGCACACATGACCTTCCTGTATCCGAACCATATAATAATATCATTCAAAACACACAGGGCATACCTTCAGCCCAGTTAATCTAAACATTCCCAAGGGGCATCCCTCCCTTGGTTAACCCATAAATAAAATACAAACAGCCGCACAACTGGCCCTAGGCTGAATCATAATACAGGAATAAGTAATGGGCACTATTAACATGAAAGTATAAGAGTTGAATAGAGGAAGGAATAAGCGGCACTGATGAATAGCAAATAGCAGACTGGACATAGAAATCAATAAACCGAACCTCAGCCAAACTAGGTAAATATACTCTTAGATTATACATTACGATGGGGAGAATAAGCGTCGACCAAAACGACATTAATCAGAGAAGGAATGCGGCATTAATCTGAAGGGATGTGGATGATGCAAACTATACACGTCTACAAGAGTGCAGTATAACCTCCCTCGACCAATACACATGCAAGCCAAAGAAGGGATTATCGAGGAATGCAATTGGCACTATACTATCATTCATAAAATTCGAAGGAAAACAGCCGTCGTCTCAATGAGGAAAGCATCCAGGAAAAACAGCACCAAAAATCTCCATGAACCAAGCCAAGGTTTCAACATACAACTCATGCCACCGAACATACTCAAGTGTTCAGGAGGAAAGATTTATAGCTATTCCAGCTAAGGCTGGGGGAAACCAGACAAGGTAAGCTATCACACCCCCATTCACAATAGATCACAAGCCCCTACGGACAACGGCAAAGCTATCCACAGCGAAGAACAACAGAGATCCAAATCTGAGAGCAAGGGGGGAACAACATGCACTAATCTAATAGCAGCTACCATAAGCACTACAACAGTGATTTTAAAGATTAGCTGGAGGGAAGAAGAGGGCAGGACAGGGAGGTTAGCCATCGTAGAAAAACACAGCCAACGATCAAACCAAAGCCTCAGCCCAGTACTCCGCAGCACAGAAGCAACCCAGCAAACCCCTTGCCTACATACCCGAGGCTGCACTAGAAAGAAAACTGAGCCAGCCTCAATCCAACCCAACATAACCATCCATAAAAGCAAGGAGGAAACTAAGAACTCCAGAAAACTCTACCTAGTCTACTAAAGATTAACCCAAGGATCAATAACAATTCAATCCCCCAGACATCGCAGTAGAACATTGACAATTAGCTACCAGGTAAGGGAGAATTATCAACTAATCCCCTATTCTGGCCGCTGCTTCTAAAAGCAATAACCAGCAGAGGTTGCTGCGGCACTGAAGCAAACCAACAAATACCCAACGTGCATATCAGAAGACCACCAGCCGATCCAACGACCCACAAAACAGAGAAGAACACTAGCAATCAATTCCCCTGTTCTCGGTAAGAGATAACCAGTCGACAACTCTACATAAATTGAGAAGATTAACAAGGGAATCCAACCCACGGATCCAACAAACGAAATCAACCAAACCGGATCTTACAAAACTTCCAGAACCAACATCTCAAGATCCAAATCAAACGCCAAGAGATTCAATAGAAATCAGGAATAAGGGAAAGAAAAGAGAGGAAGATCTCATCGAAATCCAACAAATCAGTGAAAAGGAAACAAATCTCATCAGAGTCACCATTCCCTCATAAATCCAAGCAACGGCATGCAATAGAAGAGAAAGAACATCAACAGAGCAGCAAGACAAGAAGGAGCAAGCACAACAAATCCAACCCCGATGCAATCCTATGGCCTAATCTATGCTAGTAGAGTCTAAACCAAGTTTAGGCTAGAAACCCTACCTCCAGCGTCGAGCTCGCCTCCTATTCCGGCCGCATCGTCGTCCCCGGGTTCCAAGATCTCCGCCGGTCGTGTGGGTTTTCCGTCGCCCAATCGTGGTCGCCGTAGCCAAACGGAATCCTCCTCCGGCCGCCAGGCACCGACGCCGTACTCTCCTCCCTTCTCCTCCCTCTCTCTTCTCTCTCGGCTGAGCCGCCGCCCTTATTCTCTCTCTCCACGCGATGGTTTAGAGGCTACAACTATCTTAGGGTTTTAAACGGGTTTTATTAGCCTATTAATATGAAGGGTTAATAACATATCTTGGCCGTCCGATTAGTCAGACGGGATCCTGCCTGATCAAGCCTCGATCTTCGCGATCGAACTCAGATCCTTCGATCTGAGGCACACCTAAAGATTTATCCAAACACATACATCATGACAAGGCCGTGTGTGCGCTACGCGTGTGTGGAACCAACTCCGCCTAGGGTAATTTACCAAATTACCCCCGGAGCCGCAACGATCAAAGGGGATCGCGAAACAAGGCCAACCAAGCCAAACCAAACGAACCAGACCCTCGACCGACGCGGTCGGACCGGGTTGGAGGTACTGGTCCTCACAAATAACCTCGAATGATATCAAATATAATCATTGATGACAATTCCGTTCTAATCCTCGACTACCCAAACCCTGGTCCTAGGGCTAGATCCGGGCTACTCGAGAACCCCGGATCGGCGATCGAATCCATCGCCTACCACCTAGCCTGAGCCTGAATGCCTCTAATGCAAGCATCATGCATGAGCTTATTTAAACAACTAGGCCTAGGTGTCTCTACATGACAAATCATCAGTCAATTGTCCAACATGATATACCGTGGTTATAGAGTAGGGTTTAGCATTACAGAGATATATAAAGTCCATCCATGGCATTCATACATCTAAACCATATATAATATCATTCGATAAACAAGGGCACACCCTCGGCCCAATTAGTATAAACATTCCCAAGGGGCATTACTCCCTTGGTTAATCCATGAATAAAATATAAACGGGCGCACAACCGGCCCTAGGCTTGAGCATGATATACAACACACTATCGGATAGTTGACGAAAGAGCGTAAGAAATTGCGAAGTTCACATTAATTAACAGGAATCGAACAGAGGGGGGAACACGCTATAATAAAATGCAACTAACATGCTTGGCATACATATACCATGATCGCATGAAGAGAAGAGAACTACTGTTACCTCCATTATTGTCATCTCAATCAAGCATTTCAAAATGTTATTGAAAATAATTTGGATTAAAACCAAACTTTGCAGATCTCATCTAAAGACCACTGAGATCAACCCTACCAAAAATCCGCTCAATTAAACAATTAAAAACCACTTACATACTCGGATTAAGGTGGCTGCCCTGTTCCTGCACAGCCAGCCCAAATAATTCACCCGAAATTCCACAGAGCTCCAAAATTCATGAAACCACTTGCAATCGGCAGCTAACTCATCCATATACAACTTCTATGTATAACATAAACTCCGATCATACACGTACGACTCTATATCAAAGCTAGAACACCACTGTTCTGATTAGAACAGTAAAATCCGAGAAAACCCCCATGAAAAACATGCTCAAATCCATGTTAAATCAAATCCAATTACTACCAACTTTAAATAGTTGTTAAGCAGGACATAAACATCATCCAGTACACTTGCATGAAGAACAAATCAAATAAACAACAACAAACACTATGTCTGCATACCCGAGGCTAACCAGTTTCAAAGGAAAACAGAGCTGGTAAGCACCAATTGAACAGAGACCATACTAATCTACTCCTCTAGATCCAAAATAGAGGAACCCAATTGGTAATCCACAACTCAGACACTAATCCAGCAACCATCCGAAAACAGAGGCCACGAAATAGGGGATGAAAATGGGAAGACACAAGGGAGGAGGAAATCCAGCAATCCGGTAGAGAAGAGGATATCATGGCATAGGGATTCACTGCATGTCACAGCAAGGCATGGCATAACATTGGCATCGTCTGGAAAGACGAGGAAGACCACCGGAGAACAGGGCATAGCACCAGGGGGAAAAGGAGAATACCAGAGCATAGCAAAGCATGAAAATGAATCACAATAGGGGGAAACTAAGCACTGCAGAGGCATGAAAACAGCAACATAATCAAGATCAATCGCAGCGGGGGAAAAATAGTGGAATCGGAATCCTAGCACCTCAAGCAATCCATGCCAGCAAGGAAAAACAGAGAAAATCCCAAGCAACTCAAGCAATCCATCGGAAGCCAAGAAATCCAAGGGGAAATCCATAGAGCAACCAACAATCCACACCACAAGCATCAAACCCTATTCTACTCTAGTAGAGTCCTAAACCATGTTTAGGGAAGTAACCCTACCTCTAGCGTCGAGCTCACGTCCTTTCTCTTCTTCTCCGGCCGCGGCAGTCATCGCCGCCTCCAAGATCTCCGTCGACGTCGCCTCCAAGCTCTCCATCGATGCCACCTCCAAGCTCTCCGTTGTCGCCAAGATCTTCTCTCTCCGGTCTAGATCCAATAACGAAATAAGAAAACGATGAAAATATGATGGATGAATACTAATGTTCCGATTTCACCATAACATCCTCATTCTATGCATTGAATCAACAAAATCTCAATTTAATTCCAAGGGCTCGTTCTTCCGGTATGATGATCCGTTCGATCGCGGTCTTCACCAAGTACCCTCAATTAACCCTAGCTAATGAACCCATAACTAAGTGTTAATCAAGAATCCATTAAGCTTTGAAGAACAATTATGAACCAAGAATTGTCTTAGCTTGAACCCGGCTTCGACATAAACTCATTCATTTATAGATCCTGCAAGATTAGGTAATGAACCCTCGTCTAATCTCGCATAAAACAATCTACAGTACTTCTATTAGGCAGATAAAGGTATTTAAGATCTCAGTTATAATAATGAATGAAACAAGGAAAACAAACTGATTAAAACATTAATTCAATAGCATAGAATGATTCAGTCAGGGCTACATCGGTTCCTTAGCAAAGGGATTAGGCACTCATGTTCATCATAAAAACAACCAAGATATTCATAAGAAAGAAAAACCTTAGATCTTCGTGCAGTCTTCTCCCCTCTTTCCGGCTTTCAAAACTTCTCCAATAGTGATGGCCGACCCTCCCCTCCCCCCCCCCCCCCCCGGTATGTCTTGGACGACTTCCTTAAATATGGGTAAGAAACCCTAACTTTATTTCTGCCTTTGGATTAAATCTGGTCCGTTCGTTTTCAGGTCGTCCGACAAGAGATCGATCTTCTTAAGGATAAAGATCGATCTTTTTTCTAATCTCAATTTTCGTAACCTGGTTTGCCCCGACTAAGATCAATCTTCTTTGGAAAAGGATCGATCTTCTTTCTCCGTAGACTGGGTCACTTCCAGATCACCCAGGTTCAGATCGATCATGTTTTGGGAAAGGATCAATCTTTTTATAATTGGTCCTCTGTCAACTCTCTGTCAGCGTCTGAGCACAAAAGGAGATCGATCTTCTTTGGCATCAGATCAATCTTGTTCTTCCGTAGCTGTTTGCTCCTGCACCTCTCGTATTAACAATGACAAATCTTCCTCTAGGAAACTCCAAATCACGAATCATAAAATTCTCCAGAAACTAGACTTCAAGAGCTTTTGAACCATGTATAGAATATTATCTGGTTCGTTCTGAACAGGTACAGATTCGATGTTGAATATGACATATCGTTGCTTCTTTAGCTCCACTTTCCTACATATTCCAAATAACTTTGTGAAGCAACATATAAGTATAAAAATAGTACTAAAAAGACTAATTAAGGATGAAAAATCAAGTAATTAAACTAGTTATAAGGCTATTCAGAATGCACTTTCATGCACTCATCAGTATCTTAGAAGATGTTCTAGTTAAAGTGGATAACTTCTTCTTTCTTATTGACTTTGTTGTCTTAGATATGGAATCTTTTGTCCACTGCAAAAAGACTGTACTCATTATTCTAGGACGTCCCTTTTTGGCCACTCATATTGCCTGCATAAATTGTCGAACTTGTGTGATGGATGTTGCTTTTAGTCACATGCATGTTAAATTGAATATTTTTAAAACTGCATGTTTGCCTGAGCCTGATGATGATGGATATTTTAATGTTGATACTTTGATTGAATGTGTGGATGCTAGATTATATGCTCTGATTTTTGATGAATTATCTGATATTTTGAAAGATTATGAATCTAATAATGATGTTGAGAATGCTCTGGACACTACACAATCAACAAATGATATTGAAACACACAACTCGGCTAGACCGATCGCTCTTCCAGAGGACCGATCAATCGGCCTATAATCGATCGATCGGCCGTCTGGCCGATCAATCGGTCAGTGCATAGCGGATACGAAAAATGTTTCTTAGTTGGTTGAACCCCTTCCACTGCTCTCTTCTACACCTGCACCTTCTTCACTGGAAAGACCACTTGATTTAGAATTAAGACCAGTTGATTTAGAATTAAAACCACTTGATTTAGAATTAAAACCATTGCCTATAGCGCTAAAATATGTTTTTCTACGATCAGATTCCTCTCTTCCTGTTATCATCTCGTCTTCACTTTCAAACGATCAGGAGAGTCAACTTATAAAGGTTATGAAACAACATAGGAAAGCCATAGGTTGGTCACAGGCTGATTTGAAAGGTATTGACCCTTTGATTTGCATGCATAAGAGTCATCTCGGGGATGAATCTAAAACTATTAGGCAAATACAACGCCACCTTAATCCTAATATGAAAGAGGTGGTGAAAAAAGAGGTAGTTAAACTTTTAGATGCCTGTATTATTTACCCAATTTCTGATAGCCAGTGGGTCAGCCCTATACAAGTTGTTCCTAAGAAATCCGGCTTCATAGTTGTAGAAAATGAGAACGGTGATCAGATTCCGATGCGTCACACTACGGGATGACGTATTTGCATAGATTATAGGAAATTAAATGCTTTGACTAGGAAAGATCACTTCCCTCTTCCTTTCATTGATCAAATCTTGGAAAGACTTTCTGGTCAGAGTTATTATTGTTTTCTAGATGGATACTAAGGATATAACCAAGTTGCAGTCGATCTTCAAGATCAAGAGAAAACTACTTTCACATGTCCTTTTTGTACTTTCGCTTATTGTAGGATGTTTTTTGGTATTTGTAATGTACCAGCGACTTTTCAATGGTGTATGATGGCCATCATCTCTAATACGATTGATAAATTTCTTGAAGTCTTTATGGATGATTTTTCTGTTATTGGAAATTCTTTCGAAACCTGTTTAGACAATCTTTCTAAAGTTCTTGACCGATGCATAGAAACCAATCTTTTTCTAAGTTGAGAAAAGAGTCACTTCATGGTTCAAGAAGGAATTGTGTTAGGTCACATTGTTTCTAAACGTGGTATAGAGGTTGATAGGGAAAAAGTTGAATTAATTCTAATTTACCTCCACCGACTTTTGTACTTCAGATTCGTTCTTTCTTAGGTCATGTTGAATTTTACCGTCAATTCATTAAAGACTTTTCTAAAATTTCACGACCCTTGTGTGAATTACTAGCCAAGGAAGTCTCTTTTGTCTTCGATGATGCATGTTTGACTGCTTTTAAGACCATTCATGATTTATTGTCTACCGCACCTATAGTTCATGCACCTGATTATTCTCTACCTTTTGAACTTATATGTGATACTTCTAATTCTGCCATAAGAGCAGTTTTAGGACAACGAGTAAAAAAACATCCACATGTGATTTATTATGCTAGTAGGACCCTCTCTGAATCCCAATTGAATTATACAACCACTAAGAAGGAATTATTAGCCGTCATATTTGCATTGGAAAAGTTCCGTCCCTGCCTCATGGGTTCCAAAATCCTTATCTATACTGATCATGTTACTTTACGATATCTTTTAGCTAAAAACGATGCCAAACCTAGACTGATTCGATGAATCTTGTTTTTGCACGAATTTGATCTAAAGATTAGGGATAAGAAAGGCTCAGAAAATGTAGTTGCTGACCACTTGTCTCGCCTTCCTTTGAAGCATATTCTTGATAACACTCCTATTGATACGTCCTTTCCCGATGAGCATCTCTTTCAGGTGACTCGTCTTTCACAGCCTTGGTATGCACATATAGTGAATTATCTTGTTTCAGGCAAGCTTCTCGATTCATGGTCTAAAAATACTAAAGATAAATTCTTTTCTCAGATTAAATATTATATTTGGAAAGACCCTGAGTTATTTAAACATTAATCTGATCAAGTAATTAGAAGATGTGTGCCTAAGTCTGAAACTCATGACATTCTCACTTTTTGTCGTACACATGCATGTGGTGGTCATTTTTCAGGAAAGAAAACTGTTGCAAAAGCTCTGCAATGCGGATTCTATTGGCCTACGATTTTTAAAGATTCTCAAATTTTTTACCAATCTTGTATTCGATGTCAGAAAACTGGAAATATCTCTCGTAGGAATGAGATGTCTCAGACTCCGATTTAAGCTGAATACTAATAGTAATGCTGTCACAACACATAGGAAACTTAGTTTATGTGAACTTGATGAGATTCGCATTGAAGCCTATTTGAATTCCAAAATTTATAAATACAAAACAAAGGCCTTCCATGATAAACACATTTCAAGGAGGACTTTTGTTGTTGGGCAAAAAGTTTTGATTTTCAATACTAAATTGCATCTTTTCCTAGGAAAATTACAATCGTGATGGACTGGACCTTTTATTATAAATAAAGTATTTCCGCATGACGCTATAGTAATTAGAATCCATAGACAAATGAAGTTTTCACTGTTAATGGAGATAGATTAAAACATTATGTGGATGACATTGCTCACGGCAATGTGGTTGAGTCCGTCGAACTGACGGATCCATGCTATAACTGATCCTTTTAGGGACGTCTAGCAAAAGACGTAAAATTCCGCGCTTGTTGGGAGACAACCCAGAAGTTTTTAGGACTTTTCCTTACATTTTCCTTGATTTTTCTCTCTCCTCCCGCTCTGTTCCTTCATCGTGGGTCGTCGTCCCGGCTCATCAGCTCGTCCCCAAGCCGTTACACATCACTACCCACCACCACCTCTCCGGCCGCCCTCATCCCTCCAAACCAGTCCCAAAACCTCCGCCAACCTTCCACCTCTTCATTCCCGTCCTCCTATTCTCTCGAAACCTTCTCCTCCGACGCCGGTGAGCGCCTCAGCTGTCGTCGACACCATCATCCACGACCGCCCACAGCCCTGAAACCCCTCCAAAAGCTTCCTCAGGCTACCACGAACCCTCCGCCACCATCAAAACTCTTGCTTGTCGCCAGGATCATTGGTATCAAACTCCGATGAAACCATTTCTCTGACAACCTTCAATCCACCGCATTGAAGCTGAATTGTTCAATTAAACCCAATCCTTGCCAACCTTGATTGAAGCCTCAATCATCTCTTCCAACCCCGGCCATGGCAACCTCTCTGATCCGGCCATCTCCGATCTACCACATGGGGACCTCCATTCTTCGATTAGAGCTCACCGAAGAACTCCTCCGACATCCACAATTCTTCCTGTACCTTCCCTGTCCTCCGACGAAGCCGTTTTTCCGTTAATCACCTCCGGGAGTTTCCAGCCATCCAATTGCTGATGGACATGTTTGATGTGCTGTCGCAGGCACTCAAAAATAAAACCAATACTCTTTACGATAAATGTAGTAGTGCGAGTACGACTCGATCCCACGAAGAGTGTTTAGCCTAGTTTTGTGCTAAGTGAACAAAGATAGGGGGGGTTTTAAATGTGAGGAAAAACAGTAAAGAAATAATCTAAAACCAAGAAACAAGTTGAATCAAGAGAACAAACCTTGGTCTGAGTCAACATCCACCTTCTCTGGCTATTTTTGAGTCCGATCGATCGAACTTTAGGTTTCGGATCGATCGGACCCCTTAGGATGGATGGATGGATCGATCGGACCATGTTCAGCCGAAAAATATATGTTCTGTCACGATTCTGCATAGTCGGATCGATCCCACCAGGGTGTCGGATCGATCCAACTTTCCAGCATATTTACTGTTCTGCCATCCAGACTGCGCCATCGGTACTGAAATTACGGTAACTTCCTCTAGGAAACTCGGAATCACAAACCGTAAAATTCTCTAGAAAATAGACTTCAAGAGCTTTCCAACCATATATGGCACATCATCTGGTTCTTCATGAGCAGGTACAGATTAATCTTTAAAGTTGATCCAAGCACTCTTTTCAGCTTCTTTTCGACTTAATGACTTCAATTGCATCCTAAATCAAAATATAAGAATAATGAGTGTATTTAGGAACTAAATAAGCATAGGAGACTAAGTATTAAGGGATAAAAATATAACATTATGCATCATCATCAAATTCCCCCACACTTAGCTTTTGCTCGTCCTCGGGCAAAACTAAAATTCACTCTACTCAAGATATCAAGGTTGCAACACCATCAACAAAGAACAATCAAGCTCTTCACAATTCATAACACATCATGAACAAACATTTTTAGACAACATAAAAATCAATCAATAAGCATTTCCGCTTGAAGATGAAGCATACTAAATAAGTAGACCCTCACGAAAATTAACACTCAACTCTCATGTGTTTGAAGGGTATGTATTTCACTCAAATTCATTCCAATGAAAATGATCTACCATAAGCTTGCATATATTCTCATTCTCCACCACTAGAATCACATGCATAACACAAATCATAAGGACTTCAAAAGGTTGAAATGGGGTCCAGGATTAAGGTGGAAAATATTTGGAAATGTAGCTCAAAAGCCAATAGAACTAATGGAGTAAAAATGCATTAATAAGACATGTACAACCAATCACTCCGTTCAGCAACTTCTTCAATTTGGCTTTAACATACTCGAACCGTATAGCATTACACCTTGGCAAAGAGATTGTTCAAAGGAATACTTACTGAAATAGTGAACAATCTTTTGCAAAAACTTCCACCTTTGTAGAAATCATACATAGACATACCCCTTTTTTTGAGTATTAGGAGGATTCATAAACACATTTTGTAACATGAGAACAATTTCCTCCTTCACTTTCTTCTTTCTTTTTTTTTTTTTTTCAAATATAGCCATATCACAAATCCAAACACCCCCACACTTGAACTTTTGCACCCATACATGTCATAATGATGATCAATGCTCCACTAGTTTTATGGCTTGGGTAACGGAAATATATTTTTTTTTCAGGTTTAAAGCTTGTAATGTGGGTTAACAATGAAGTCGATAAAGCTCAAAGGTGTTTAGCAAAAGGAAAAATTAATCACAAGGTAGGCTATTTGGCTTATGTAACTTATAACAAAGATGGCCTTAATCATGTTCATGTCTGCATGTGTCAATGTGACCTTGAATAGAATCAAAGCAAGTTCTAGAGAAACAAATCTATGGAAGAATATCTCTCATGAAGGAAATTAGTGAGACTGAAATGAATGTGTCAGTCTAAAGGCTCAAAATCTCACCGGCTTTTGTCTACTCATTTAGTCACTACCATCTCAAGGAAAATAACTCAACTAATTAATTCCAAGTCGCAAGATTACTCATTCAATCATGTTATGAAAATGTCAAGCTTAACTAGTTCTCGCTCATGGCAAATGCAACCTAGATCTCCTCCCCCACACTTGAAACTGACATTGTCCCCAATGTTAGGTGGAATGCAAAGAAAAGCAAAAATATCTAAAATGGAAATGCGAAAATAAATACAGAAAGGAACGAACTCCCCTTGGGTTGCCTTCCAAGCAGCGCTTTTGTTTATTAGTTGCACAGGAATGGTTCACTGCATGTCTGGGTGAATTCTTCATGTATCACAGGGGGTACTCAATCACCTACAAAGCAAAAGCAAAGCAAAGCAAAACAAAAGCAAACATGCATGCACACAACCTAAAAATAATTCAAGCACTCTTAAGCACACAAGAAAGTAAATAAAACAAACTAAACTACTATATACAATAGAAAAATTTTTAATCGTGCCCTTGGTGGCCGTTCTCTAGCACGATGGTATGCAAAATCACTGGGTGCTATAATCTGAATATTTAACCTCAATAATGCCACCAAGGTTAATTTAGCATAAGAGTCCAAGTGGCATATTTCAAAAATGAAAACTAGCTTTTCCATTCTAACATTAGTAAACAACATAGCTAGATCTCTTAAACAAAAATACTTATCATCATGGTGATCAAGAAGAAAGGGGTCAACATTATGCTCAACTATAATCGAATCATCCATTGATCTATTGATAATGTCGTCGTTCGCATTGTCAAAGATGTCAAGATCACATGATCGAAAATAAATCCGTCGAGATATGAAAATATCTACTAAGGTCATCTCCTTTTAAACCACTAATGAAGAAGAAATAGTCACAGGAAATATACCTCGCGGCGTAACAGGAATGCTTTCAACTTCAGCTAGAGGAGGTTCTTCGAATAAGTGCTCCTTGTATTCTCGGCGGTCGACCGAATCTTTCTCGCCGTCGACTGGACATGGTTGGACAACTTCTTCATCTGCATTTTGTAGAAATTCCCCCGAAGCATCTCCAACCGCAACAGTCAGTGAAATATCATCATTAATTGCATGAACCGATAAAGAATCACAAGTAGTATGACATATATCATTATCATCAGAAACAAAAGCATCACAAGTATTATCATTACAAACATGAGGTATAGAATCATATCTATCAACTTCTTTATCAAAAGAGTGACTCACATTAACTTGGTCAATTATTAGTGGCTCTTGTTGCATTTGTGACTGAGCAATGAAGAGGTTCTCAGTTTTGTCACGCTCCCTAGAAAATCCTTCCTCCCAAGAAATATGCATTTCTCTTAAGGAATTAGTATTTTCTTCCATTTCCTTCAGAATCTCTTGAAAAGATGCTTGAAACTGCCAACTAGGGTAGATATGATCTCTAAAATTCGAATTATAAGAATATGAATATGAATCATAGGCCGGGTTTGAGAAACCATGAAACTGCCAACTAGGGTAGGTATGATCTCTACAATCTGAATTATAAGAATATGAATATGAATCATAGGCCGGGTTTGAGAAACCATATGTGTCATTATTGTAAACGGATCAATAACCAAAAGGCAAATCATCATTCCATATGTCACCCGGTAGCATATTATAATTGGCCATACATTCAAACCATAGAAACTATATAATTTTTTTTTAATGAAAATAAAGATCACTATAAGCACAAAAATCAACTAGAATCACTCCCCGACAACGGCGCCAAAATTTGATGTGCTGTCGCAGGCATTCAAAAATAAAACCAATACTCTTTACGATAAATGTAGTAGTGCGAGTACGAGTCGATCCCACGAATAGTGTTTAGCCTAGTTTTGTGCTAAGTGAACAAAGATAGGGGGGTTTTAAACGTGAGGAAAAACAGTAAAGAAATAATCTAAAACGAAGAAACAAGTTGAATCAAGAGAACAAACCTTGGTCTGAGTCAACATCCACCTTCTCTGGCTATTTTTGAGTCCGATCGATCGAACTTTAGGTGTCGGATCGATCAGACCCCTTAGGATGGATGGATGGATCGATCGGACCATGTTCAGCCGAAAAATATATGTTCTATCACGATTCTGCATAGTCGGATTGATCCCACCAGGGTGTCGGATCGATCCAATTTTCCAGCATATTTACTGTTCTGACATCCAGACTGCGCCATCGGTACTGAAATTGCCGTAACTTCCTCTAGGAAACTCAGAATCACGAACCGTAAAATTCTCCAGAAACTATACTTCAAGAGCTTTCCAACCATGTATGGAACATCATCTGGTTCTTCATGAGCAGGTACAGATTAATCTTTAAAGTTGATCCAAGCACTCTTTTCAGCTTCTTTTCGACTTAAGGACTTCAATTGCATCTTAAATCAAAATATAAGAATAATGAGTGTATTTAGGAACTAAATAAGCATAGGAGACTAAGTATTAAGGGATAAAAATATAACATTATGCATCATCTCCAGGTTCTGCAGAGCTTCGATTTCTGATTATACGGTGTTGATCTTCAATCAGGATGATATTATAGATGTTGACTATTTTTGGTGTTGTGCATGGATGACTTGATGTATTTTAATGTTTTTATCTATTCATTTTAAATTTTATGTGGATTTATGTGAATGAATGATTGTATAGGTTTCTTAGTTACTAAATACAAAGAAGACTCTGCCGAAATTTTTAATGATTCTTATGCCTTTTTGCTATTCTTGCTATATTTTCCATTCTATTTTATTTGATCTTTTGAAAAGGCACTTTTCCGGCAAGTTTTCCTTTGGATATTACTCATGGGCAGATATTTATGCAAAATATAGATCGATTATGGGGTTATTTTACTTTCTTTATATATGTCTCTCAGGTTTTATAGTGATTTTTATGGCTTTATTCTTTAGTTATTTCTAGAGATATGCATTTCGTAGGTTGTGATGTTTTCATTGTGTGGGCAATGTGGTTATTATATATATAAAAGGATTTTCAACTTAGCAACTGGACAGTGTGCCTGGCGAGCATGGTGTTCGCGTAAAATAGTTGAAATTTCTACAAAAAAAGTGACTAGTTATGATTTGGAGCATTCATGGTTTGAGCATTAGATTCTGAAGAGTGTTTTACACTTAGTGCCCTAAAGCCATCTGGTTTGGGAGTCACTGGCTTGAAGCTCGTTACATGGACCTTGAAGAAAGTTTAAGAAATCATAACATTGCACATGACATATGAAAAAAAAGAGAAAATAAAAACAGAGATTGCTATGTGATAAGTGGAACATATGTGCTGGTATAGGATTTTGATCTTGAGTAGTTGAAGTGTTTAGATATAATTGATACTCTGAAGCATGTTGAATCCTATTGACACACATGAGTGTTAAAATTGTTTTTAGTCATGATTAAATATGTTAAGTGTTAGAAATATGTTATGCTATGTTTTGATTTACTATATTCTTATGTAACTATGAGTTGAAGAGAGTATTCATAGATATGATTTCTATTTCATCTATTAGAGTTGATGAGTATTATGATTGATTTCTAATGATATATTCAAGGGAATGTATAGATGTTTGTGGGTGTCATCCCTGAAAACACTCAAGAGACTATAACTCCTCCACGAGGGTAACCCAGGGGTTTAAAGGCTTATTGCACATGCTAAGTGCAATCGTGAGGCCTACGAAAGTGGCTAGTTAGATTTATTATTTTCTTTTTTATCTTATATTTCCTTGAGAACTAGCAAAGTGTAAGTTGGGGGGTGTGATGAGTCACTAAATATTCATACTTAAACCCCTTTAATTTACCTTTGTTAGTCCGAAAGTGTTTGTATTTGATAGTTTTTTAGTTGATTTCAGGTTTAATGAAGATTCAAGTTGGAAAATACAGAAAAATGTTAATATGCTGAGAATATGCTGCTTCGTTGTCAGTTTGGAAAGAATTCGTCATAAACTCCCGAAAATTCCTAAATTCCTGAAATTTGGAAGACTATTAGAAGACATCAAGATGAACAACTTTCATGTTGGAAGCTTCGCCAAAATCCGTACAACAATTCCATAATTATCAAGATGAAGTTGGGAGGAAAAAGAACTGCAGGACAATCGATCGCCCAAACGGACGATCGATCGCCCAAACGGACGATCGATCGGTGAATAGTGTCGATCAATTAGTCATACAGGCGATCGATCGGTCGGGCGGAAACCTAATTTCAGAAACATTACAAATAGAGTCATACTTGATGTGTTGCTACTTGGGTTGAGTCTATCCCTATATAAAGAGCTTTTCTGGCCGAAAATTAACGGCCCCCGTAGAGAAAAAAAAGAGAATTAGGGTTTCTGAAGACGGTGGAGATGCAGTTTCGATCTTTGGAGTTCTTCATCAAACCTATAGCTTCCATCCCCAAGATGAGTGGTTGATTCTTATACTTAGGGATCTCATGAAGCTTTAGTATATCTTCTCTGTATTTTTATAGTTTGAAACTTGTATTTTTATGCTAGACATAATCTTATAGATTTGGTTTTAATGATGAAAGAGTTGAGGGAACAGAGTTTCTTAATGTATATTGAGGCCTACCTGATTTCGGTGATTGATGGTAGAGATATATAATATAGTTTTAATGTGATTTGTGAAATAACCGATGAGATACTTTATGCTTAGTGAGGATAGGTTGTGCTAAGGTTACCCCGAAGACAAGTTATGCTAATCGAAGATAAAGTATGCCTTTGAAAAACACTCATCTTCTTTCAGAGATTCATGTAAGTTTAAGAAGCTGTGAATTTATAATGCCTAGATAGGAAGATAAAAGGATAACTAGAGAATACAGGAAGTGACACTAAAGTGGATTGAGTAATCCCTAGGTTTTCCCTCATTGATTTATCTTAATCTTAATTTCCATTGCTTTCTTAGCTAGTTTTAATTAATTAAATTCCAAAAACCTAATTAACCCTTTTGTTTCTTTAGAATAGAGTATTGAGAGTTAATTTTGTTTTCGTTGTTTGAATCAATAGTTTCCATGTGAATCGACCCTGTATTTCATCATTATACTATGTTTTGAATTTAATATTGAAATAAGGGTTTATAAATTTCTAAATTGCGAATTGCATACGATTTAACGACATCGTTTCACAAGACATCAGGATGGCGTTGGGGAAGGAGGTGGCGACGGGGATCGACGACGGGCAGCGACGGCGAGCTCGGAATCGGCGACGGACGGAATCGATGACGGCGAGCTCGAGATCAGCGACGGAAAGGAGGGATAGGGGGTATGGATACATATAGATACATAATAGGGGCATTTTGATCCAGTAAGAGTTTGGAGATCTAATGACAAATTAGCATATTGTAGAAGACTTATTGACAGATCATGGCAAGTTTGAAATCAAACTATGAGCTCAATTGATGCTTGGAAACCATCTTATAACCTGTTGTCTCCGTAATTGAAGAGCGATTGTTGAGGAAGCTTGTTCTTGGGCAGCATTTAAACCTGTCCCCTGACACAAGTCCGTCGAAAATAAAATTCCCGTCTCAATCTAACATGATGCCCGATCATACCCAAGCCCAATCAAGATTGGGCGGAAGGATAAAGATGCATTTGGCCCCAAATCCGAGTTCATAGTTCGATAGCAGGCTAGATCCCAATGTACGCGGAACCTATGTGACCCAACTCCATTAGTTTAGCATTTTAAAAAAAAATTCAATGGAGGCCATTTACCAAACGTATCTCCACTTTTTTATAAGAAAATTTCCATTTCTTTTACGGGGGTATATTCCCCAGATCCTTTTATGTTCGGCATCTAATTGGATAAATGCCAAATATTCGACTACCCACTACCGGCGATCTTCTCTCTGGCTGGGAAGTGGGTACTCTCGATGGCTTCAGGCCAGAGCCTACGTTTTCTGAGCAGTGGGCCAGATCCGGTATAGCTGATCAGGCCTGGCCCAAGGCTAGAGCGCACTTGTTTTGGGTTCAGTAGTTGGCAAGGCTGGGCCTCTAAACCCTCTTATTCCGGCCTTGCAGACTCAGGCCGTGCCTAGAATCTAGATCGACACCTCTTTGGGCTCAGTCCTGGGAAAAACTTGGCCCAGCCTGAACATAATGGGCCGGCCCCTGGACAGCCCTAGCAGAATTACTAGAGAAAGCTTGTTAAACTTGAGCATTCTCTTCTTCCATTTTTTTTTTCTGATCAGATGAGCTCAAAGACTAGATTAACTCTACTTACATCGAACGATCCAAAAAAGAGGGCAGTAGCCTCCCTCCCGGACCAAAAGTAACCGTTTGAATAGATGTTTATAACACAAACCTCTAATAAACTCAAAAGAACCACAAGATATATATTCTCACATTCAGTATAAGAAAACAGAGCAGCACTCATCTTTAGCTTGAGCAACTTCACCAAACATTGCGCAACTTAACCACCATGTTACAAGAGAAAGACAAACTATGGAAGGAGCCCTGCTATAGAATTCAAGCCGACATCCAGTTCTCTCCTGCATAAATAGCTTGTTCTCCAAGTTCTTCCTCGATTCTGAGTAACTGGAGAACAGAATACACACTGCTTATGACAAAGTTATTCAAAGCTTTATGTTATCATACACACTGAGTAACTGCTATAGAAGATGATGGCTAGGACAGTATCACATGATGAGAGAGGTAGACATAGGTTAAAAGAGACTTCATGCTTCACTGCTCTCTCTAGCAAAGAGGTAGTGTCACCGATGTTTCTGGCAACAAAAATTTGATATCTTTTGCACCAGTCACAACCAAGCCCCACCTCCATTTCGTTATTTGGCGAACTTTAACTAAACCTATGAAAAGAAATAAAAAGACAATATATGGCGAAAACCAATCTGATTGTATTTTGCAAGCCGCTCTCTGCGGCAAGGTGCACCAGCTTTGATCTGACCGGTCGCAAGGCCAACTGCTAAATCAGCAATGAAAAGAGTCATTAGTATCTCCACATCCATAAGATACAACCACACCCCAGTGAGCATCCTTTGCAAGCTTCACAACTTCTATAGCCTCTGTGATGGTTCCAATCTGATTTATTTGGAGACACAAGATTTACTCCAATATCATTCAAATAGCAAGAAAATCATCACATGAAATAGCCTGTAGTTAGCTATCTATAGTCTATAAGAGAATTTCACACTATAACATACATATCTAAATCATGTAGAGCATATTTCATTTGACAAAAATATCCTGATATGTGCAAGTATCATGATCAAGAAAGTTACTTCAGCGTTACCATTTAAGCAACGAAACAAGTTCTTAAAATTCTTACTAAATATGCATATTCTGTAATTTTTAAAACAGAAGCAACATCGCCTATAAGTTTGAAAAACCATCATAATCTGGCCAAAATCCATAATACAAGAGAGTTTCGCACGTATATGGTCATATGGAGGTCTTTATTTAAGGACTTAGAAAGCCTGTAATTCCATATTCAACAACCTGCAAAATTGTTACGTGAATAACTGCCTTTGCCTACATAAAAAAAATAGCAATAACAGAAAATAACTTTGTGTGTTCCCGGTCATCCTTGTGAAGCAGGACCAATTCCAAATCCAGACCTGGCTGAGCCCAAACCAAAGAGACTCCCTAGGCGTTCAGGTCGTGTTCGAACTCCCTCAGTCGGACTCAGATCTCCGTACGACAGTGACCGTCGGATGGGCAATGATATTATACCTCTAACAATGTAAGGTAACCCTCCATCTGCTTCATTGCCCATCTACTACAGACACCCAAGTGTCGGTACAAGTACGCTAGGGCAGTAGCTCCCATGCGTACTGGGCCGCAGCAGGCATATCCCTCGGTGCAAAAAGGCAAGACACATGCACTTTGCTCGCCGATTTATCACAAAACAATGTGCAGCTGAGCAAGTAGAGCAAGTAGGCCTTCACTGAGCAATCTAGGCCAACTTTCTGGATGCTGCATTCACTTTTGAGCCATGTCAATCTAAGTGCATTCCCTTTGTTCTTATTCAGCTGAGCCAATGCGCTCTCCATAAAAACTCCCAGTTGTCTATAAACCAATTGTGTAGCTTCCTTTTCCCCGTCTTGCGAAGCTCTATGGCTGGTCCGGTGACAAAGATACCCAATATATTCCTCACATCGACAAGTGTGATAGTCATTTCCCCGCATGGTAGGTGGAATGTGTTGGTCTTTGTTTGCCATCTCTCAATGAGTGCCAAAACTAGCACCTTACTGATTATATTATATGTACAATTCAGCAAACCCCTCGGTACTGAAGTCTGCACAACCTCTCTAAATGTGGCCGTCTTGACGCCTTTCCAATCATTGACCATAAGCCCGTGGACCAAACATTTCAAAGGTTTGCATTCCTACATTATTGAGTAAACATAAAAGTTGTTAGAACAATAGTAAATAGCATATAATTCAAGAAAAAAATTACATTTATTATTTGGTAATAGACCACTCCATGCCAGATCCGATATGCAACGTGGGTCCTGAATTCCTTGAGGATTGATTCATCTTCAGGCCCTTCAGGAATAGGTTTACTCATATCAAACTCATCTTCACCTGGTTGTGGCTCCCACAATGGCTCCAATGCCTCACCCTCTTCCTCGTGCTTGTGTTCTGGCCTCCTCCTTCGTCTCTTCGATGCCGTGGGTCGTCGGCGTACAATGTCCGCAACAACCCTCAAGCTCTCCCCTACTTCTTTGTTTTTACGAACCATGTAATTGTCACAAAACCATCAACTAAGAATATGAAACTGTGCCAAGTTCGGTTACATGACGCCGACAAAAAATATCACAAACGAACATGTCGCACCGATAGTATGGTAAAAAACGGCTCTAATAAACCAATCAGTAACAAAATAATTGGTTCACATTCATTGAAATTTATAGTTCGCCTACAAGAGTCAGAAAAAATAGTTCATGTTTGGGTGAATAAAACTGAACATTAAGCACCTAATCAGTTTTATTAAATCGTAAAGAAAAATAAATACCGGTGTCCTAAAACCGAATAAAACGTGAAAGATCGGTTTAACATAGCCGAACCCATATCGAGAATATTGGATTTACAGGGCCGAATGACACTAATCCGACAACGGTATGATGGCATAGATCGTGAGCAGCATCAAACGACAATAACTGTCACACCCCGACCCAGAAAACCCATCCAGGGTGGGGCGTTAGGGTCCTATCACTATTCAACTTCAATCGGCTCGATACAAAGCGGAAAAGACGGATAATTTAAACAATTGTATTCCAGAGGCGAAGCAAATTCAATTCATATAACATCAAGTTGTACAGTTACAAAATTCCATTCTAATACTCCCAAGGTAAAGACATATATACATGATCCAAAATCCTCAGAATGCTTACAACAACATATATATATATAAATATCCAAAATGTACAACAGATAATCCTCCAGCAACCTCAAGCGCCTCTAGATGTACTCGCGCCGCCCAAGGCCGATCCTGCCGGCTCCACTGAAGAAGAACTGCCGCCTGCACCTGCAAACGCAGCCCGGATAGGAGTGAGCGATAAGCTCAGTAGGGTTCTACTCTACGACACACTGAAAGGACGAAAACAACAACAGTGTTGTCTCCCAGCCTAAGTCTAATGGATGCCACGGGTCCCATAACCCAGTTGATGTCCCAAGGGCTCCTGTCATGAAACCTCTCTCCTAAACAAGTTACCAGGAGGCCAAGGAACAGTAACATGCAAGATCACCCTTACCCAAGCTGGAATACCAAGCCTTGGGGAACCACGTCGGGAACACATCAACATCCATCCTTAGCACTTGGCCTTGGAAGACAACACGACCTCTAAACCTCAAACAGATCAGAGTCAACTATCGCAATCCTCAATCACAAGAGATTCAGATGATCCAAGATCACACCCTATTCCTGACTACCCAGCCACGGCCCTAAGGCTAGATCCGAGCTACCCGAGAGCCTCGGATCGGCGACCCAAACCATCGCCCGCCTAACCTCAAATGCCTCTAATGCACAGAATGCATGATCTTAGGCAAACATCTATCCTAGATGTCTCTACATGTCACATCATCAGTTACAAGTCCAACATATATACAATAGCCCTCGGCACTCGCCGGCAAGAGGCTAAGGTTCCACAATTCCTCATTAGCTAGCACTCATAGCTAGGTAATGGTTAAGCAAATAACTAAGCATTCAACTACCATCAACAATGTATTAGATGCAAAGAAACCATAGATTTGCCTAAAAAGGAGAATCACTCGAGTCGATCCTCAAACCCGGTAGAAATCGTTTGAAAACCTCATCAAATCCACCTACATGCTCCCCAACATGTTTAGATACTAATCACCAATCAAATCCATCCAAAAAAAGCCAGAAAACCAAGTCCAAAGGGTCACGGACGATGTCACGGTCGATCCGAGGATCGACCGTGCGACCACGGACGATGTCAAGGTCGATCTGACGATCAACCGTGACGCCAAAACGAGGAAAACCACCTGGGCGACGGTCGATCGGCCCATCGACCGTGAGAAGCCCAAAATGAGACAGAGCCTCACGGACGATGCGACGGTCGCTCCGACGGTCAACCGTGAGGCGGGATGAAAAAGAGAGAAGGCCCACGGTCGATCGACCCATCGACCGTGGGAGGCCAAAATCCCGACAGAGCCTGACAGTCGATGCGACGGTCGACCGCCAGGCCCAGAAAGCGTAAAACAACATGTGACGGTCGATACACCGATCGACAGTCGAGCCCTTGGCACAGTTCATCGGAACAGTGCCGAAAATCCATTTTCTTGGATTTCAAGGATCAAATCGAGTTGGAATAAGATGAGATTTTGCAAGCAAGTGTATTTAGCAATGAGGAAGCTAATGGAGTGAAGAAATCCAGCTTTTGACGGTTAAATCTCCTATTTAGGCTCAAATGGACAAAAAAAACGACAAAACGGCGATAATGATGAGTGCATGAAAGTGTACTCTGAACAGCTTTATAATCATCTCAATTGCTAGATTATTATCCTTAATCAACATCTTTATTACTATTTTTACATCTATATGTTGCTTCACATGGTTGTTTGGAAAATGCAGGAAATTGGGGCTAAAAGAAGCTGAAAAGAGTATATGGATCAACTTGAAAAATTAATCTGTACCTTCTCATGAAGAACTAGATGATGTGCTATATATGGTTGGAAAGCTCTTGAAGTCTAGATTCTGGAGAATTTTACGGTTCGTGATTCCGAGTTTCCTAGAGAAAGTTACGGCACTTTTAATACCGGTGGCGCAGTCTGAATGGCAGAACAGAAAATAAGCTGGAAGTCTGATCGATCCGACACCCAGAGTCCGATCGATCGGATTACGCAGAAACGTGACAGAACATATATTTTTCAGCCATAAGGGGTCCGATCGATCCCTCCATCCCTCCTACGGGGTCCGATCGATCCGACACCCATAGTCCGATCGATCGGACTCGGGAATAGCCAAAAACAGCGGATTTCTACGCAACGGATCGATCCAACACCTAAAGTCCGATCGATCCGACTTTCCCAGTGAAGAAAATCAATGGTTTAGATCTAATCTGTGGATGGAAACACTTGGGCCTATAAATATGACTCTTTTTAGGGTTTGAGGGGGATTTTTTGGCAGCGTTTGGAGGCGAGGAGAAGGGTTCCAGGCTTGGTTTTCTTTTCTTATTTCTTCTTTCTTCATTAGTTTTGTTGCCCTCATGGTGAACATGAGTGGCTAGTTTCTTTTCTAAGGTACCGATGTAGCCCTAACTGAATCATTCTATGTTATTGGATCATGATTATTTAATCAGTTTATTTTCCTTGTTTCATTCATTAGTATAACTGAGATCTTAAATACCTTTATCTGGCCAATAAAAGTATTAGAGATTGTTTTATGTGAGATTGGGTGAGGGTTCATTCCCTAATCTTGCAGGATCTATGAATGAATGAGTTTATGTCGAGGCCGGGTTCAAGCTAAGAGTATTGTTGGTTCATAATTGTTCTTCAGAGCTTAATGGATTCTTGGTTAACACTTAGTTATGGGTTCATTAGCTAGGGTTAATTGAGGGTACTTGGTGAAGACCGCGGCCGAACGGATCATCATACCGGAAGAACGAGCCCTTGGAATTAAACTGAAATCTTTATTGATTCAATGCATAGAATGAGGATGTTATGGTGAAATCGGAACCTTAGTATTCATCCATCATATTTCCATCGTTTTCTTATTTCGTTATTAGATCATCTATTTTTGAGACTTCATATTTCATATTTTCCCTTCCTTATTTTCTTTCTTTTCTGTTCTTTAGCGTTTTACTTTAATAATCTTTACAAATCTCTGTGGGTACGATACTCGTCTTGCTACTATACTGATTGCACCGATTCGTATACTTGCGAGATATAAAATTTATTCATCAGATAATACGGAAACCAACCGTTAGAATACGGAAAAAGCAAGGTAGGAATACTTCAAATCCTTCATACTACGTGCATAAAGAGTTACATAGCATTCTAACATGTATTCCTACAGCGAAAGTACATAAAACCTATCCTAGGAGAACCCGATCCAAGGATCGAGGTAGAAACACCTACATGAGCAAGTAGGGTTGCTCCTCCACGCGTCCCGCTGGTCAAGCCGTCAAGATCCGAGCTCCGAAGACCAAGTCTCCAAACCCTACCTCAGCCGAAGGAGAGAGAGAAGGGAGGAGAGAACGACAGGTGAAGGAGAGAAGGAAAGAGAAGGAAGGGACTTGGCTTATATAGAAAATCCAAATCTATCTCAGCCGTCCGATTCGATCTTTCCCGATCGAGCTCCGATCCTCCGATCGGACGCACGCTAGGGATTCTAATCAAACACCTACATCAATCAAGGTCAGTGTGTGGAACGCGGGTGTGAAACCGACCACCAGAGGGCATATTTACCAAAATGCCCCCGGGGTCCAAAACCGCCACACGATCGCCCGATCGCGCCCGACGCGGAACCAAACCAACAGGAAACCGGCTCTCGACCCACGCGGTGGAGCCAGGTCAGAGGGACGGGCCCTCACAATAACAATGTGACGTATTGAGGTTGAATATTAACCCGAAATGTGATGGATATGTTAGAGAAACACCGGGGCGCAGTGTTGTGGTCGTTCCTGTCGAGAAAAAAGACCGGAGATAGGGGTGGAACTCATGGCGGCGACGGATGTCGCAGCAATAACGGACCGGGGAGGAGGGTGTTGGTCGTTTATGGCTGACTCGTGGCGAACGCAAAGGGTTGCGTGGCAGTGGGGTAACGCGGTGGTGGGGTTTATGTGGTTTGTGCACTACACGGGTTTAGGTTAGTGAAAGTGAAAGGGTGAGATGGGGTATATGCAAAGATTAGATGTAGTGCAAATAATAATGTACAGTGCTTTAAAACTTGGGTGTGATGCACTTATTAAA
>OY986972.1:15807684-15877028 GCA_963920575.1 Narthecium ossifragum
CCTATCAAATTAGAGTAGAACTATGAAAATGCCATAAACATGATGGTACTAATTTTGCATACTTATTCTAAGATGTGGTTTCCAATAACACCATAAAGCCGCGTACCGTACCCACATGCTCTGTTTACCATTTAACAATAGCAAAACCCACATGGCCTATCGATACCGACTTAAGCTCCCAACACCTTAGCTTTGAACAAAAACTTAGCCTACTTGCTCCCACTTCCCTGTATAGGAAACCTTGTCTTCTCTTATTCTATCACCCTACTTGTGCTACACACATTTATTGAAGACGCACTAACTTCCGATGCTATACAAGTATAAATGGATAAAAGCCGTAAAAGGGAAATATCATGAAGCCCCATTTAAGCACGGAATTATGGATGCCCATCCTTTTCACATTAAAAAGTTAATTCCACAGATCCCACCTAGTTTGGATCACTTATAATAAGATAAACATATTACTCAGTTGTACTCAAACATGCATTGAGAAGTACAAGCGCATCATTTCGTTTCAATAGACAAAGTACAACCACCGATGATTTGTGCAAACCTTTCTGCCTTCGATGTCAAAGACAACTGTGACCTGAAGCTTGCATACTGATTTGAATTTGATAATCTTACGTCGAAGAAGTTGCCGGCATGTCACCCACCTGACTTTGAGCTCACCTTTCATATCGGAAAATTGCGTAAACTAACCACACAATTAGGAGTTAAATTCAAGCATTCTAAAGCCTCCATTTCACTGTATGATGGTCTGGTGGCTACATGTATGGAAGCAAGGAAGCTGTGTTTTAATCAGACACTCTTCAAATTGTTAAGCGGATTGGAGATGAATCCTGTTAAATCTAGTATCAAATTCTCTCTTAGGGTGAACAAGGACAGAAGGCTAGCAATATGTAGAATATTAAATGTGGGCATGACTAAGAGTAGCTGGTTCTATCTGGGTGCACCTATTAGCGAAAGAAGGCTAAGGATTGGTGATTTTGCACCGGTGTTGGAAAGAATGGCCAGTAGAATTGCTTCTTGGAAGGGGACGAGGATGTCTCAAGCTAGGAAGGTGGTTATACTGAGGTTAGTACTCCATAGTATTCTTGTGTATGTAATGACTACTGCTAAGGTACCTTGCAAAGTGATTCAAAGGATGGAGCAGTTGTGCAGGAACTTCTTGTGGCAAGGAAAGAGAGCTGGGTTGAACCTGGTGGACTGGTCGAAGGTGTGCAAAGCCAAAGAGATTGGCGGATTGGGGCTGAAGGATTTCTCAGTGTGGCAGCGTGTTTTAAAGCTAAAGAGAGTTACATCACTTCTATTAGGAACACAGTCTATTTGGACTACAGTGGAGAGAGCAAAGTACAAATGGAATGGCATGGTGTCGGTATATAGAAACAGAGGCTCTGCTCACTGGAAGGTGATCTGTGAAGCAGCTGCAAATCTTAGTCTGGGCTTATGTTGGGAGCTGGGGGAGAATAGCAAAATAAGGGTGATTGAAGATCACTGGGTCTTGGATGAGGCTTTGGCATTCAAACCTTCTCTATTCCAAGGTGATAGAACAGATCAAATGTTGGTTGGAGCTTTATTGAAGGATCAGGGATGGAATAATGAGCTACTAAGGGAACTTTTTCACCCAGATCTGGTTGCTGCCATTAAGAATACTCCCATTTATAGTGATAGTAGAGGTGACAGAGCAGTGTGGATGTATAGTCGGAGTGGGAGGGTGACGACTTCGTCGGTCTATCATTTCCTTTCGAGAAGATTTAAAGCTAGCTAGATTGTGGAGGACTGCTTCAATTGGAATTGCTTTTGGCGCCTACCTGTTGGACCAAGGCTTAGGAATTTCTTGTGGAGAGCTCTCAAAGGAAAGTTGCCAATTAGGTATCTATTATGGCGTTTTTACCATGCGTCGGAGCATCTCTGTGTCCAAAGTGTGGTGAGTGTGATGAAACAGTGGCTCGTGCCTTATTTGACTGCAGACATGTTAGGGAGGTTATAGATTGGATGCTGATGGACTTAGGTGTTGGGGTATGCCATTGGAACCAGGATCATTTGATTAGAACGTTTACAAGGTCTACCAGTCAACCTGAAGTGGTGAAGTTGAAAGCTTATCTCTATTATGGGTTGTGGGTGAGCTGGAATGATAGAAATAGAAGGATCTTCGAGATGGAAGGGGACCCTCCGGCTGTGTTGGCGCAACGCGCGAAGAGACTAGCAGAGGAGTTCCTTAGATGCAACGAGAAAAGAAGTTTACAGACCAAGGCAATATCTGGTGATGAAGTTTGGGACTTTGAGGTTGATGCTTCTAGAAATATGGTTAATGATGACACTGCGATTGTTGTACTGGAGATAGGAAAGAGTGGGGAGTATAGTTGGGGCAAGGGTGAAGTGGTGGTAGCTGATAGTCCCTTTACAGCTGAGCTTCTTGCTGTCATCTATGCAATGAAGTGGGCTAAAGAGACATACAAAAACAGGATTATTATTCAATCCCATGCCTGTGATGTTGTGGAAATGCTCAATGGTGGAAAAATATGACCCATAAATATGAAACAGATGGCTAAGCAGGCTTAAAAACTGATGTTGCAGTTTGAAACTGTGCTGTTTTTGTTTGTTTCACGGTCATCCAATGGGATGGCTGATCGTATTGCTAAAAAATGTAGGTGTTCCTGCACCAGTTTTGTATGGCACAAAGAGGAGGGGGCTTCGGCCCTAGCAGACTTGGTGTAAATAAATACTAGCCACATGGCTCAATTCATCAAAAAAAAATAAAAAAAAATAAAAAAACCACACCATTACTGTCATATGAACATGTAAACGCATCTAGAGCACAACAAAAGCTCGAGATGAGCCCGTGAAATGCTTAATGGAACCAAACAAGCTTTTCGATGCTCCAAAATGCCTGATTCTATAAACACCTGAAGGAGCACTTCTCGGAATTCTCCACTCTATGGTTGCATGGCTATGAGAACTCAGCTGTGAAGGCCTTGACCACTTAAATCTTAGGCAGAAATCATCGTCGTCGTAAGCTGGAACCCAAGTGTCAGTGCCATGAAGAACTTCCACCAGGGAAAATGTACCCTCCGTCATGGGATCATTCCGTGGGCAAGCTGACCAGAAAGTAGCAGACACCATCTCACCCCTTTTGAAAGTTGAGTTCACAGGGACATCACTGCTCATATCGCCAAATTTGACTCCAGAGGAAGTCGAGTCTAGAATGACAGGAGGGAGTAGGCTGATTTGTTTAGCCAACAGATCCGGTGGTTGCAGGTATTGTGGAATGCTCTGGCCACTAACAAGAGAAGCTGCAAGTTTCTTGAACTCCTGGATGTAGGCATTGAGCGTGTGCGGACCATATAATGTCGAGGCTCCCTGAGAACATGTTCGTAAAATGAATAAGAAAGTACTTGATACAATAGACCTAGATCATGCGCATGTGACTGCCTCCAAGTGTCTCCACAACTTGTGATTCCATATCAAATCAGATAGAAAGAATTTATACTACTGATATCTGGAGAAATCATGCTACACCTCTCCTATCTATGATACGGTGAATCCAATTAGATTATTTCACACTGATTAGTAACTCTTAATAAGAAGACTTTTCAATGAGATTCTACACGCTAATATGCTCACCTTATTGCTTCTTACACACAATGAGCACACGAATTAGATTATTAAGCTGCTACACGAACCTCATATCGCTGGATCTGGTACTCCTCGAAGGTTGTCACATATTGAGAATATGAATTTGTCAAACCAGCAATAACAATATGAAGATTATGATTAAATTCTCCGCTGCTGCTACTAGTAAGCACCTTTCGCACTGCAGCACGAAGGCGCCTCCCAGCCATTGTTGTGAATTCTGTTAGGAGCAAAAGCAACTTGACTCACCTAGGCTCGTAGAATAAGTAAAGGTACATTACAACTTCCACAGGAAAGAAAGAGGATATTAAATATGATAAAATAAAAAAAAAATCGATTTTAAGAGTTAATGTCAATGAGTACAGAACTCTTGAATAAAATAGACCAATGCATTAAAAAAGGAGGACGAAGAAAGAAACATTTCTGAGGAATAAAACAAAAGAATAAACCAAAATGAAGATATACCTCCAGGTACACACAGAATAACCACCTGCCCGATCCGTATTATCTGAATTGGAAGTATCGAAGGCTGGAGCAGGGAAATGCTAATTAGCAATGAGATAGAGGTAGCTATTTAAAAAAACAGTAAAAGAAAATTCAGAGAACAGTCCTAAGCATTTCCTGGAGAATTATTAGTTGTAATTATAAGAAGGGAAGTGATAACATTTGATGAAGATGAAGTCGTGATGCAGGCATGACACACTTAAGAAACATGATGATGGTATTCCAGTCAGAAAAGGGGAAAAGAACTGTGTGTTGGCATTAATAAATCCACACAATCATGCAGGTTCATACATAGGCCAATTACAGTATATGATGGTGGAGGTGGTGGCAGTAGTGACAACTGGCAATGGCAACAAAACAGATGGCCCAAATTAGCCAGGAATGATGCTGCAGCAGCAGCAAGAAGATATGGTGATCAGAAATGCACTATATCATGCAACATATATGTAACACGCGATATCAGCGCAAGGATAAGAAATTAAAGTGAAGCTCACCGCCCAAGCATATGGTTGTGTCATTTCACCAGTATCCAATAAAATTGGTTTTGGATGTTGACAATCAACTTGCTTCTTATCAGGTGTTTTTAGCAAGTTTCTTACCAATCTCCAGAATGGGTTGCCCTGATATAGCATCAAAATACATCATGATCAAAAACTGCAAAAGCAAATATTTGTAACCATATTAGCATAACTAACCTTGTCATCCCCTTGTGTAAAATCAAAAGCCCCTGGACCATCTGTCGTTCCTGCAGCAAAAGCAAATCCCATGGCAGCTGGACAAGTCTGAACTACTTCTTGTCCCCCATCACTTAAAGGTAGAGTGACTTTAAGCTGTGAGAAATCCAAGTAGGTTTGCCGATAATCAACTTTCCCTCTTACTTGCTCAGATGCTGTACTGAAGAGATCCACTGCTTTCCTGTATTGCCTCTCTCCTATGATGCGTGTACTTTCAAATTCATCTGGGTAACTGGCAGAACAATCGTTAAGGATTTCAATATCACAAAGAAACATCGGAATACAGATTTGGAGCACAGAGCACGTCCAATAATTCTTACCCAGGCCCACGTCCATAGCACAGTTCATTCTTTCCATTACAGGTGCTGTGATTGAAATCACAAGGCAATCCACTGTCTATACAGAATGCTCCAAGAACATTTGGGCTTACGTCACCACAATTTGTTTGACAAAATGCAGATATAAACTTTTGCTTGTTTCCCTGCTTGAAAGAACTCCGGACACGATGAATAGCACTCAAGGAACTAATTACTCGCTTCCCCCCCGAAGCCTGGAAGGAAGATGCCAGCTGTTTTAGCCCATCACCTGCATAAGACAGTTGGCACAAAACTTGTTGAGATGGTGAATTCATACAACAAAGACCATCCTCTAATTATCATTTACTGCAAAAACAAGAACAGCTAGAAGAAATGAAGCAGCAAGAGTACATACGTTTTTCATGCTGTTGAGTGACAATGCTAGAAATTCTTCGAGGACTCGTGTTCTGTTTGCTCCCAGTACTCAGATCACTGGGATATATATCATCAACTTCATCAGGAAAGCCATTCTTTTCATACCAGTCCTCCATAAATCTAGCAGCAGCTCCTTTGTTGTCTCCGCTTATCAGGGAGTTTGTACGACTCATAGATGTTCCGTGAGTTGCAAACCAGTTAAAAGCACCCACAGGACCCCATTCATCATCTACAAACTTGAGCAACATCATTTCTTTATCGACATCATACTCGTATTGGCTTCGTTCCATGGAAGGATTATTGAGGTAAGCACTAGGACTCCGGTTGACACCAGCATCTAACAGGTCTCCTGTAATCAAGAATCTAGTTTATGACACAGGCAATATAGTTAATACATATAAGAACAATGAATTGGGTCACTTTGGCATCGAATAGAACTACATTCTACACAGTACCAAGAAGCTTCCAGGAAAACAGACGTTCATCTCATGCCTTTCCAAAGGCTTCAATTATTCATAGACATGAACAAAAAAAAATATTTCAGTGTTTGGACAATGCAAGTAGATAAGGAAAACGATTGCTAGGTGGGAGGAAATCACACCAGCCATTCAGCAATTTAAGCTTATTAACCTGAGGAGTAAATTTGGAAAGAGTCCATTGTAAGTGGGGATGAGAAAGTATGGGATACAGAACAAGATTCAGATTTTGGATCGATTAAATCTGAATGTACATGAAGTGCTAGATCTTCACATGTTAATTTGTCTCGAAAGCTTGTTCAAAACAAAATCAAGCACTTCACTGGCCAAAAATAAATTTCATTAGATCCACTAGGGCTGTATACCTCTAAAACCATTCAGACTTTATAATAAGTTGTATCTGTTTTAGAAAGCACCTTTCCTTCCATGACATTCTTGTGGCTCACAGAAAAACATACTTGGCATTTTGTCACCATTGTAATACGGATACTCATTAGCTAGGCCTAAGAAATGATATCAATTGAGCAACCATGAGAGCTTTAGAATCTTACTTAATAAGACAAGACTGGTCAACCTTATAAACAAGAGAAAACAACAACGAAGGGCCAGCTTTATGTGCAATAACAAATAAATCAACGAAAAGAAGTAGCACAATGTTAATCCAGACCAACAAGCGAAATCCGTTTTCATTACATTAGCAGAAGTAAAAACCTACCCTGATTAACAAAGATTGATCCAGGGCGCAAGTTTTCATGAGCCTGTATGATGCTTTTCTCAATGCCATCAACAATGACATCAAATGATTGGCGTACAAACCCAAGTGATGTTACGATATATACAACATACTGGAGGTAACCCCCAGGCCCAGCATGAGTATGAGTTCCACTGATAGCCACATTGTTTTCGTTATACATGTCACCATACCTGCCATGAAATAAAACGGTGAGCTTATCACCATTAGTTGGATAAATTAGAAAGGTTTACGCTTTGAATGAATAACATCAACGTGAAGGCTTTAGCTACATGACACTTGAGAAGTCACCTATCTGGTTAAATATAAGGTGATAGTGAATCATCATTTTAGGCATGTTTTTTCAGAAAGAGGGCATCATCTGCTCCTCAGCATGATTGTAAATTATCTTATCAGACATGTCTTTCCAAGAAAGGGCATCATATGCTCCTTTTTCCTCCAGTAGTCATTTACACAAGATGTTTGATTAACTGAACAATCTAATACCCCCAGAAGACAACTCAAGTTCAATTCGCACAAGTGCATCAGGCATGTGAAACTCATAAGCTAACACTCCTCCAAGGAAGTACTTGAAGCAAGCAAGTTTAAGATGAACTCCAGGTCAAACATTTAAGTTCCTTATTCAGAAAGGCAAGATACGAAGAGAAAAGAGCTGGACTTCATGAAACTATCCTAAAAATCACTTCATTTTTACCAAGCAACGAATATCCGCCTCAAAATTCAATGACAAATTTTTCTCAGATGTTGCTTCTTAAGAACTGATTGAAGGGTACCAGCAAAATAGAATCTAATGGTATTTAAAAGCTCATGATCAAGAAGATCGCAAGTTTCCAAAGGCCCGGTTCCTACTAGTGAAAAAAAGTTCATCTAAATGCTTTACCACTAGAGGATGCTACTCTGACAAACAGTGCAGTAGCCAGAGGTAATGTTCTTGGGATCCAAAAGAATTTCTGACCTAGTCGACATAATACATTTTAAGTGGAGATATTAAGAGACCTGTTTATATGCATTGCATTGGAAGATAACCGCAAAAATCAAATATGAGGTCTATCATGCAGCCTAAACTAATACCTTGATTTTAGCCTTTCAAGCACCTTAATCGTGACAATTTGAGATGCCATGCACGCATCAAGGTTTACGAACACCACACGGTTACCTCCAGGCTCAGCGACAATGAATGATCGAGCTTGTAGCCGAAAATGAACTCCAGATGCAGTTTGCTCCATATTAGCATATCCCATCATATTAACATCAGCAGCAGGTCCAGTTATGTCATAGCTGCCAAGCCCAATCAAATATGTGGAATTCGAGAGCACCCCCTTGAAATTCTGTGCAAGCAATAGTATTGAAACACAAAGCCCGATAAGAGCAATCGGACCCCGTAATCGGCTGCAGAAGACTAAAGGAAACTCCATGGATGCTGCCAAATAGGCCGCCTAGTATAAGCTCATGTGTGCCAGATCTGTTTGCATGAAAGCAAGGTGATGATTAAACTCAGCAACTAAAAAACTGTACATGCTTAACTGTATTTCCGCAAATTATGTTGCATGACTTGTAAAACAATGAAACCACTATATGCTGGCTTGATGTTGAAGCTAGTTGCATATCTCGAACCTTGTCGATTCAGAACTTGGTCCTAAATTTTCAGGGATCGCCATTTGGCGCTCAAAAAACATTAGAAATGTGGAAAACAAATGGCAACCAAAGCTGCACATACAATGCCAATGCTCTAACTAACCAGGAGATCTTTTCCATATATCAGTTCTGAGGACTACATAGGCATAGGTTTGACACGAATCACTATTACCCTCAGCCAATATAATCACAGAGAAGTGACAGATGCCAGTTGGTGAAAAATCTCCAATACTATCTACGGCTATGTTGAAATCAGGATGTGAAGCTTGTTGGTAAAGACCTAAAATAAAGTACTAAAAATTGATCCTCCTAGCCAACGAAAGCGTAAATAGTACCAATTATTTAAATTTGAGAAATACAAACACCACGGCAATCAGATCTTCGCATGAATCACCTATCTATCAGATGAAAAGGACCTTCAACGCTCTATACTTAGCTAGGGACGAAGTAGCCCCTCCGCCCACTTCAGCGGGAGCTGCTTGAATCAGGAAGGCCAAAATAAAATAAAATACAAATCTATTCATCCATTTCTCAACACAATTGGTCGTTATCCACGATCGTAACAAGAACTATGAAGGAGCACTAATTCATCTTTACAATTATACATGCCCTATCTCTTTGCTCATCAGAAAACTTTGTCCATGAAATAGAAACAGATACATATGCGATGACGAGATCTTGTCAAAATCAAGATAGAGGAACCAGAATAATCCCTAAAATGCTCTGAAAAGACAACGAAACCCCAGGAAAAAGTACGCAAAATTTTGATCAAGGAATCGGATAAAGGTCGTAGTACCTTGATACAATCTAACAAGTTAGAACAGCGATACTGTGAGATCTTTGATCAAACGGGAGCACAAGAGAACAAGCAACAGCCCTTTCCACTAGTTATAGGACATCATCGAGATATTAATCCACACGGAAAGCAAGTGGTTTCTACTTGGAAGAAAGGAGACTTACATTAGCATACAAGCCGACAGAGGAGGAGCCTTGCACTCAACAAGCTGACGAGGTGCTCATCAGCTGGGTCGGCGAGGCGGAGGATCCTCGCGAAAGCTCTCTCTCGCTCTGTCGCTCTCTCTCGAAACCGCCGCCGTAAAATTAGCCCAACTTCCGACGCTATATTGACTTGTCACCGTTGGATTCATCAATGCAGGAGACGATCAAACTGTCCCCACCGTCTGATATATGAGGCAAGCCTAACTCCAGGATAGACCAGCAGTCACATGTGCCCCGGCCTACGTGTTTTTTATTTAAAAAGATGGGTCTTTGTCTTTGATAATAAAAAGAAGGAAAATAATTCGTGCACACAGCCAGCTGACGAGTGTATTACACATGCCTAGCTAGCCGGTGTGCTTAAGGGATCCGGATCTTAAATCAAATGAGTCTGTTAACATGGATGAGCCCGTTAACATGGATGAGTCTGTTAACATGGCTTCCTTCCTTCGCAAGCTTTTTCCTTCCTTCGCAAGCTTCCAACCCCCAAACCCAAACCTCGTCGCCCTCTCCCGGACGAAACCCTCGAGCTCTCCCCATCGGCCCTCTCTTCCTCTTCCCCACAGCTCTCCAAACCCTCGACCCTTCCAGCTCTCTTCCCCCCTGACGAACCCTCGAGCTCTCTTCCACAGGACGAACCCTTATTCGCCAAAACCAAAACCCTCGAGCCCTCTTCCCCCGGACACAAAAGATCCGCCTCTCTTCGCCAGAAGCATAAGGGACTTCTCATATCTCCCGAGTAGATTTGTACTAAAAATCGATTTCGTTGAGGAGCATCATCCACGGGGAGATAGGCGCCATGTCGAGAAGGGGGTTTGGGGTAAGATCAAGATCGAACAGGGCTGCGCACGAAGGAATGGGGATGGCGGCGGCGACTGTGGAGGGTTTAAAGCAAAGCTGCTGGGCTAACATGCCACCTGAGCTTCTAAGGGAGGTATTGGCGAGGATCGACGAGGAAGAGGGTGTGTGGCCGGCGCTGCAGAGTAATGTGCTGGCTTGTGCTAGCATTTGTAGAAGTTGGAGAGAGATGATGAAGGAGATGGCTAGGATTCCGTAGGTCTCGGAGAGGTTGACGTCCCCCATATCGCTAAAGCAGGTATGTTTCTTGTGGATCTTGAATGTCTTGGGAGGTGTTTCTTTTGATCATCTTTGTTTTAGCCCAAAAATATAGGATTCTCTGGCTGGTCCAGCTAGTTGTATTTACTAGATAATGTAGCTCATAATTTTGGTCATGAATCTCCCCTCGTAGGAGCCATGCATAATTCTAATGTTACTTTCTTCGTGAAATAAATATGTTAACAAGAAGCATGGTCAATCACCTGCTCACTGTGGCTACTGAAAAGATACCTTGACATGGTTTCCATTTTGTATGGATAGTTGTGTCTACTCCAAGTAGTTGGCTACTCCAACTAATAGGAGTCATGTGGCTGCTTCAAATAGTTCTATCTACTAGATAATGTAGCCCATGATTCATTTTTATGGCATGCATCTCCACTTCTTGGATCAATCAATGATAGCTATAAAGCTCACTGCACCAAGTCTTTGAAGAATTCTAAACTTACGTTCTTCGTTTTGGATATTTTCAAATACTTTCCAGCTTAATATTGGACATTTGGCTGTCAGAAAAATGTGCTATTGGAAAGATGCCTAGGTTTGGATATGAAATTATCATATAGGAATATTTATTGTGGCTTAGTCTTGCTTGTGTAATCTGACATTTCGATAAATTAAAGTAAAATGCTAGTTTATATTTATCGCTCTTCATATCTGTTTCTTTTGTCGGGTTGGACATTGTTCACTAAAATCCACTTTTGACATCAAACTATTGTGAACTCTTTTATGTTCATTCTCACCATACTTCTTTCACATATGTTCTAATATTCTCACTGTGTATGCAGCCTGGCCCAAGGAACTTTCTCCCACAATGCTTTATTAAGCATGACCGAACAACCCAGACATACTATCTTTACTCAGGTCTAACCCAAGGTTTGCCTCTGTCACTCTACAATTTGTGCTTCTTTCTTTCCTACTATATCTGAGCAATTTGTTAAGCTCATGCAAAATTTAGGTACATTTATGTCTTGTACACTTCTATGGGCCTATAGCCCATAAACCATAAGGATGACCATCATCTGCAATACTTTTGTGCAAATGATTGTATCACAACAGTTTCTGCGCATGTTTATCATCTCATATTGCATTGTTTAGGAAGAGTTTACATGATTAAGCTCTCAAACAATGCTAATGGTGGTCAAAAGATGGACACCATATAGCAAGCATTTAAATAGAGCGTATTTAAACTAAAAGCTGAAGGTGCTTATGTGGAACTCCAAGCTGAAGGCATACCATATAGCTTTAATTCGTGGTTCTCAACCAATTAACCATTTAAAACAATTCATGAGTGTTTGTAGTCCAAAACGTAGATTAACCTAGTGGATATTTTAATCCATAACATGTGGTCTATACTTTTTAAAGGAGTACAATGTTCAGATAAGCTACACTTAATTACAAATTCTAGTTTTATTTTGTTTTATTTAGTAACTTTACCGTCTTAAAAGCATGTGATGCCTTCTAAAACCTTGCTTGAACTCATATATCTGGTTAGATTATGTCCTCTTGGTGGAAAAGATCAAGCATTTATTGCTTTCTAAAATATCACTTGTTGCTTGGGACAGATCGAATTTCTTGGGTACCAAATTTACAGTCTATGATGCTCAGCCTCCTCATGCTGGAGCCATGGCCTCAAAAAGTAGGTCGACTCATTTTTTTGGGTGCCAAACAAGTATCCCCAAGAGTACCTGTCGGAAACTATCTAGTTGCACGTATTGCTTATGAGTTGAACATGTTGGGTTCCAGGTAAAAGAAAATGGTTCTTCTATGATATTACCGTGTGTTCTCTTGATGCTCTTAATCAGTTTGGAATGGTGTTTGAAAGATAAACAGCTTGTGGCTGGACTTCCTCTGAAGTATACAAACTTTGAACTTGTGCCTATCCTAATTTGATTGCCATCTATGCATAAATGCTCTCTGATACTTATGCTTGAATCTTTCTATTAAGAATAGATGTTTGTAATTGTGATATATAACTCTGCTTGCTTCAGCAACTTTCAGTTTCCAATCTTTCCTTCACCAGTATATCTGCATAGCTAACCTTCACTAGCATAAATAGACTTTGCAGGCACATATTTGTACCATCTAAAATCTCTCTTTCTATTCTTAGTCCTAGAAGGCTAGTTAGGCACTCGGACTCTGATGTTCTCACAAGTAGACATTCTCCTGCGTGTCGTTTGCTTCCTTGGAAACAGTTCTGTTTCCAGAAATTTTTCTTTACTAGCATGTATCTTCTTCATGATTTCTGCCTTGGTTTTTTTCAAATTGCCAACTGACTTTTTCTTCTTTTATGATGTTCTACCATGAATTGTTATCTTGTCTATGATCTTTGTGACTTTTTTTTTGAAATTAACAAGTACAGGATGTGAGCAAATCTGAATGGATGGGCTACATGCTTTTGTATGAGGTTTGGGCAGTGTTTTCTTGGATGCTTTGTGTTTGTAGTTGTTTTATATGAAGTCTGCGGCAATACATGAAAATATTTGAGATATTTGACTGGCAGCTCGCTACATGTGTTGATCTTTGAGAAAAGCGGTTGTTCTATCCTGTTTACAGAGTATGCTGCCGAATGTAATATATGCCAGGAAGAAGTGGCTGAAACCCGGGGGCCTTGTTCTTCCATCTCATACCACAGAAGCTATTTCCTTCTCATTTAACACTTTACGAGGTTTATCTGTGTTAGGTGACTTTTCATAGTGAGATATGGTTTTATGAGTTAAATTTAAAAAGAACCGAGCTTGTCATTGTTTGCTTTCTGAAGTTGATATTGACAATTCCTTTACTTCCCTCATATTAGCTAACCTATAAGTACATCAAATTTCTTGGTTAGCTTTGAAGATATTATGTTGAGCTACATGTTTAATTTATAGCTTCTTAGACATGTTTAATTTATACCTTGTTAGTTCATCTTCTCTTTTGGTCTTGTGACATCTTCTATTTTGGTCCTGTGACCTTCAAAATCATATGGATGGGCAAATTGTTATTTTTTTATCATTTATTTTTTTTACTTTGATTGATTTTAAAGGTCGGATATATCTTATTTGGATCTCCTAGAGTTGTATATAGATTAATTTGACGGATATGCATTTGTTTCTCTTCCAGCTCTATATGGCACCAGTCACACACAGTGATAAATATCATGAAACTATTAATTTCTGGTGCAATGTGTATGGCATTAATAGTAATTAAACAAGAAATATCTATATAAATTCTGTTTTTAGATGGGAATATTGCATTACCAAATCACTTTGGTGGATGCTAGGTGATACGAATTTAGCTATTTTGTGGTTAGATCCCTCAAATTGACATGGCCATATGTGGTTAGATCCCTCAAATTGACCATCAATTTTGGCATGTTATATATTTGTTCTTTTCCTTTTGTTTCTTTTTTATTTTTGCTTTTGTAATGTCGGCTTCCCGATTTTTCCATATTCGATCATGGTGTTGAGTCTTATCTTACTTGCTATTCTTGTGCTTGTTAGACCCTTGTCACTTGATAGCTGATCGAAGTCCAATTTTTCACTTTGTCCATCACTTGGTTTTATGAGAGTATCTTAGTTGATACCTGTGCTGCATTTCAAACCCAAAGATCTTTTTTACACTGGTTTGAAAATTGACAGCTAATCTGTTATTTCTTTTGTACTAGTTTCTGAGATATCCACTAGTAATTTCACCAACTCAGTAGCTGATTATGAATAGATAGTGACAAATCTTTGCTCATTAATCTTCAATTGCCAAGGAGTTGCTGACATTAATGGAAGGGCGGAGAAAAAAGGAAAGTAACAGAATATGGTTATGTTGTCCAAGCTAACAGAGAGCTCTATGTATGCTATGAGCTGCTTAAACAAGATAAACACATCCAAATTTGGTTTTGCTGTAGTATTTTCCCCAAAGGTTAGAGTTTTTTCATTCACATATCATTGGCCATGTGGATTACACTTGATAAGTATGCATCTCAAACAAGTCATGAAGGCAAACTCATCGAGACTATGTTTTCTGCTGCTTCTTTGAGTACTATCATTGTCTTCATACTATCTTTATCTTGGCATAAGCTTTTCCTTGTCTTGGTCTCCTTTAACTTTTTATTTGTTGCCTCACTTAAGCTTTGCTGCTAGATTAATGCTTGTTACCTTAGCTTCTTAAACATGTCCTTGGAGATGAATGCTATGGATGGACGCTTACCGAAGGAGTGCCGGTCTGATAAATGCTGCACCTGCCAGTGATGTTGATGGAGTCCAAATGATGTACTGATCACTTGAGGGGAAAAGGTGTCTGCCAAGAGGCAAAGATCAAACTATGCTATATTACTGAGTTTGAAAAAAAGCAAGATTGATGTTTCAGGGAACTATGAATGTTTTGCTATTTGAAATGTGCTAATTTTGATTTTCGTGGACTTCTGTTATATGGCTTTTTCACATAAATGTGCCAATTTTTCACATATATATAGTACAAAGTTTCGGTTCACTAGTACCGGTTTAATAAGAAATAAATCGATACCCAATCACCGATTAAACCTGTGACACAATGCCCTTCATTTTGTGTTTTATCGGTGGCAAAGTACCGGTATTCAGGTACCGATATATATTTGTACACTCTCTTGATCTTTCTATCGATAAGAGGTTGGTTTCTTCCGGAACAATTAATGTGATTCGTGGCATTTATTAGACGAACTCGTACAACCAAAGCTCTTAATTCGCGATCTGAAACTGTTAATTCGTGCTATTGATAGAACGAATATGTTATCCCTTTTGGTAGCCATGTATCGATAGCAAACCACACTAATATCGGTAGTCAGGTACCGACAATGTACCCATATCTACCGGTATGTGGGTACCGATATAACCACAATTAATGTGATTCATGGCATTCATAAAACGAACTCGTTCAACCAAAGCTGTTAATTCGTGGTATGAAGTTGTTAATTCGTGGTATTGATAGAGTGAATATGTCATGTAGATAGTACGAATATGTTATCCCTATCGGTAGCCATGTACCGATAGCAAACCACACTAATATCGGTAGTCAGGTACCGACAATGTACTCATATCTATCGGTATGTGGGTACCAATATAACCACAATTAATGTGATTCATGGCATTCATAAAACGAACTCGTACAACCAAAGCTGTTAATTCGTGATATGAAGTTGTTAATTCGTGGTATTGATAGAGTGAATATGTCATGTAGATAGTACGAACATGTTATCCCTATCGGTAGCCATGTATCGATAGCAAAACACACTAATATCGGTAGTCAGGTACCGACAATGTATCAATATCTACCGGTATGTGGGTATCGATATAACCATAATTAATGTGATTCATGGCATTCATAAAACGAACTCGTACAACCAAAGCTGTTAATTCGTGGTATGAAATTGTTAATTCGTGGTATTGATAGAGTGAATATGTTATGTAGATAGTACGAATATGTTATCCCTATCGGTAGCCATGTACCGATAGCAAACCACACTAATATCGGTAGTCAGTACCGACAATGTACCCATATCTATCGGTATGTGGGTACCGATATAACCATAATTAATGTGATTCGTGGCATTCATAAAACGGACTCGTACAACCAAAGCTGTTAATTCGTGGTATGAAGTTGTTAATTCGTGGTATTGATAGAGTGAATATGTCCTGTAGATAGTACGAATATGTTATCCCTATCGGTAGCCATATACCGATAGCAAATCACACTAATATCGGTATGTGGGTACCGATATAACCACAATTAATGTGATTCGTGGCATTCATAAAACGAACTCGTACAACCAAAGCTGTTAATTCGTGGTATGAAGCTATTAATTCGTGGTATTGATAGAATGAATATGTTATCCAAGTATGGCGCTATCGGTGGCCATGTAGGCATGAGACTCGCAAACGAGCAGCTCGTTGGTTCGTGGCATGCATAAGGAGAAATTGTACAACCAAGCAGCTAATTCGTGGTATGAATAGAACGAATATGTCATGTGCATACTACGAATATGTTTCATCGTACCACGAATCTACAACGAATATGTGATGTGCGCTTAGAAGCCTGGTGATAGCATAGGAAGGCTTAGTTGTAGACTTCTGAGACTAGTTGTGGACTTCTGAGACTCGTATATAGGTAAGCAAGGTACTCATACAATAGCAGAAGAGGTGATTCGTGGTAGATTTGTTGTATTTATAGTACGAATGTGTGATATGCAAATAACGAATTGGTGATTTGCATACCATGAATTGGTCATTTGCATACCACGAATCACATGATTTTATCCTGTACCACTGCCTAAACATAATTAATATCAGTTTCTATACATGATTAATATCAATTCATATCACAATGTAACCACTCACCATTTGCACACATGAAATCAGGTTCAATCATGCAAGACTAGCAAAATAACAATTGCAACAAATCATGTTCAATCATACAAGAGTAACCAACCAATAATTGCACATTTTAGTTTTTATCATGATTCGATCCTGCTACATCAATAGGTGCACACAATGAATAAAATAAATACATAAAATAATCAAATTGACTTCTTATATCTAGCCCGTCATCCATCCCCCCCTTCGTACTAGGACCCCCTTCGGTGCGGCCGGATTGCATCTGCACAATATATAGAATTAATTCAAATAAATCATGTCAATACAATAAGAAGAGGTGATTTACAAATCACTCCACAACCGTGACATGTGGCCTAACCTTCAAAAGATCACTGTTACTTATATGCGTTGCCGGCATATAGTAGGCAAAGTTGTCTAGGATCCTGCAATACAGCAGGTAAAGTTGTTTAATATGTGCTTGTAAACAACAATAATTAAAACCTATGTATTTGCAAAGCTGCCTCACATGTTTACTCGGTACTTATCGTTTATCTTTTCCTTAAGGTCCTTTGCTTTAATGTCGTTGAGAGTTATATTGCATACAACATGACATATCTCAGGTTCCCTCATCTCAAGCTGGTACAAAACCAGGGGGAAAAAACTATCATGTCAGGGATAAAACTAGGGTTAAACAACTTGTAAACAGATACAACTAGGTGAAGCATGTTAAGAGAGGATAGCTAACCACGTAGGGTGAGTTCTCGATACGGTCACCTCGAAGGACTTCGCCAAGATTTTCGGCACAGTTAATTATGGCCTTTCGCCGACAATAAGGAAGGGAATAATAAGAATATGGAAACTGTGTTTTTGTCGAACTCAGCTTATTCACTTTCACGTGCAGTGAATCTTTCTGCAGCCAAAGCTCGTGTGACTCACAGCATTACCATGAACATAGAAGCTTGAAAAAGCTATTTACAGAATAATGATATACCAGAGTAGTAATTAGTAGACACACAAGAAAAACATGAAATTGGGTATACTAATGGATTCAATCACTCATATTTAATACAAATTTATATATTATATCAAACTTTTGGCACGATAACAACATCAAGTAAGCTATTAAAAAGTCATCTTTTTTGAAGGTCTTGTTTAACATAGGCGAATTATTTTGAAAGAAATGGAGAGCTTGCAATAATAAAGAAACATATGATCCTGCTACTTTTCCAGCTAAAGTCTCTACCAACATGCATGTCACATTTGCTTGCTACGATTGTATGGCTAATTTGTCAGCATTTGAAGAAATGAATGAATCCATTTAACCTACATTTCATCATCTTTAAGGAAAAGAAATGGAAAGTTCACATCTTTAGGTTCCCCAAAACCACCAGATCTAAACAGATCATCCAACCAAATAACAATGCCAAAAGAAACCCAATACGCCAGCCAGTTCCATGACACTCACATCAAGATCTATCACATTGGATTCGAGATGGGGATGGAATTGGGGGAGGAGGAGCTCACCTTCTGGAAGTTAGAGGGGGCAACGCCGGGGAGATAGAAGCATTGGACGGGGTCGACGGAGAAAACCGCCAGCAGCTCAACAACTATCCATGGGAGGAGGAGACCCATGATAACAACCTCCCTCTCTCACTCACTCTCAAATTCGCCAGCAAAATTAAACTAGTTCGACTAGCAAAATTAAACCAGTTCATCAAGACTGTTCAAGCCACTACCTACACTGAACTCATGAACAACACCATCAACCTCAATCAAACTAATAATACCAGGGACCTTCTCCATCCCAATACTTCTCATCTGCTTGTGCATACAAACTGCATCGTCCCACTTCATCCTCGTCGAATACAAATTCGCCAATGCCACTTCACAGCGCATGTCGCTTGGATCCAACTCTAGGAGATGTTTCACCGTGTACTCACCTGTCTCAATATCACCCAATCTACTTGCAGCTCTAAGATCAGCACGCTGGAGGCTTGCTGGGCGCCCGCGTCAGCGCAACCTAGTGTCAAACACTTGGCGGGCACACAAGTAGCCACGCAAGGAGGTGCGCATATGCGAGGGAAGGCTGGGGGAAGTAAAGTTGATGAAGAAGGATGCCGGGAGGAGTTCGTTGGGGGAGAGGATAGGCCCGAAACAACATTCGCCGAGAGCAAGGATGCCGGAGAAGAGAGGCAGTTTGGAGAGGAGGCAGCGTGGAGAGAAGGAAAGAAGTGGAAGAAAGAGAAGACCATCGCCGGAGAAGAGAAGCCGTCACCAGAGAATAGATGGCCGGATTTCAGTCGGAGGGGGCACTCCGATGATAGAGTAATTTTGGAAGATGGAAGCTTGCGAATGGATGATGAAACAAATTCGTGACCCGTTAACCCGTTAATATATACAAAACATATGTATCTGCCAGCTAAGCAAGCTCTAATAAACAAGACTTAAAAAAGCACTGTCAGCTAGGCGTGTGCACAAATCACCGCCCTAAAAAGAATTAAAAATTTCAATATTTACTATAATACTTAGAGTGAGGAATTTCATACAACTCCTGATAATAATGTCGTCGTCCACCATAAGTTGGAGGGGAATTCCACTTTGGGCCCATTTAAGGTAAAATGCATGAATAGTCTGCAATGTTGTGCATTCTAGCATGTGCTTATGTTCGATGATCTTAATGCGATAACTTTATTTCACAGAATGCTAGTGGTGCAATTTATGGCACACATATTCATGTAATTGTTAGCAAAGGCCTGCAACTGAGCTTTCGTAACCGCAAGGGGACCATATCATAGAATGTTATGGGAGTTGTAGACTTCGATTTACAATTTCGCCTTGTTGTTCCCGGCTGGGAAGGTTCAGCGTCAGATATGTGTGTCTTCAATAAGGCAATTGAAGATGGCGACCTCACAGTTCCCGAAGGTATTTAAGTATCATCAAATGCACTTATATATTTGCTCTAACGACTTGATCTAACGGTGACGATGCGATCACTTGTAGGTAAATTCTATCTAGTTGATTTTGATTATGCAAATTCGAGAAAGTTTTTGGCACCGTACAGAGGATCATGGTACCATATTGGTGAATTCGCATATGCCCATGGTGGTCGTACTAATGGATATCTTGACCCTAAGGACATTTACAACCATCGCCATGCATAATTGTGTAATCACGTTGAAAGGGCATTTGGAGTTCTGAAGCAGCGTTTTAAGATACTATGCAGTCATATCCCTTCTTAGTGCAAACGAAGATAGTAATGGCATGTTACCTAATCCATAACTATATCATAAGAAATCATTCACGTGATGGCTTTTAATCTCGATTTGATCTTCCGGAACCTGTAGAAGCGGCAGAATATGAACATCTACGTAGACATCCACAATCAACATCTCAGTTAGAAGAATCTCATGAGGGGTGATTTATTGTGTGACAGAATTGCACTAGAATTGTGGGTGATAGGTGAGGTTTGTAGAGTATATAATTATTGCTTATCACATATGTTTATCTTTTATCATGGAATATTATTTAATTTCCTTGCAAATTTTTTTTTCTAGATGAATTATTATGTCGTCTACAGAGGTCGGAGGACAGGAATCTATGTAACGTGGCATGAGTGTCACGCACAAGTCGACAAGTACCCATGTCACGCCCCGACCCAGAAAACCCATCCAGACCGGGACGTGAGGGTCCTAAACTCTAAAATCAAACGGCGAGAGCCTCCCATGTAAACATCACTTTTAAACCTGGTGCATGATTATAATATTCACAATTAATTTAAACTATCCTATCATCAAATCATAATACAAATTAATGAATACAATACTCAATTAACTTCAAAAAGATACAATAATGATTCAAGTCCTCTAAGTACAACAATCTCTGATCAATTTACATCAAATTGAAATACAAATACATTTCTCCTTCAGATTACAATTTATACATTTAAAGCTGTACATCAATTGAATAGAATAAACTGATGAATCCTCGATCTCACGCACCACCAAGGGGAGTGCCGCCTCCAACACCGCAACTACCTGAAAAAGAAGGGACTGTATCAACCTGCATCGCCGATGTAGCCCAGGTAGGAGTGAGCAACAAAGCTCAGTAGGATTCTACGCTATTCTACGTCACACAGAAAGGAAGGGAAACAACAACAGTGTCGTTTCTCCGCCTAAGTCTAAAGGATGCCACGGGTCCCATAACCCTATCGATGTCCCAAGGGCTCCTGTCATGAAACCTCTCTCCCGAACATGTTACCAGGAGGCCACGGAACAGTAACATGCAGGATCACCCTTACCCAAGCAGGATTCCCATGCCTTGGGGACCCACGTCGGGAACGCATCGACAACCATCCTTAGCACTTAGCCTTGGAGAAGCGACACGACCTCTAAACCTCAAATAATACAATATTCCAGTCCGATTACCTAATAATCCTCGAATGATATCAAACATGATCATTGATAACAATCACATACTAATCCTCGACTACCCAAACCCCGGTCCTAGGGCTAGATCCGGGCTACCCGAGAACCCCGGATCGACGATTGAAACCATCGTCTACCACCTAGCCTAATGCTTCTAATGCAAATCAAATGCATGCAATGCTCAGGCACAGGAATACATGAATAGTAGCATGCAACAATATGCCAAGACAACATACACGGGCTAGGCGAAGCATCAAGCTTGCCGGAGGGTAATCATAGCAAGGGTTCAAACAATAAAGATCTATCTAGCAAAGCTATAATAACAAACATCCAACAAATCAAAATCCGGCATTACAATGGCGTCCACAGCCGTCAACCGCAATTTCTACAACGGGGGCACAACCCTAGCCACACAAATAATACTCAAACACATCTGCAATATACAACATGCCACAATTACAAATTAACACAACTAAGGCACACCTTCGGCCATTTAATTAACTAAACATCCCAAGGGGCACAACTCCCTTGGTTCAACCACAAGCTAAATATACATGTAAATAAGCACGACATGTAATTAATTGCTAATTAAATAAGGATGATTTATATCTAACTAAACATGTCGAAAATCAAACAATTAATTATCTAACAACCACCAATTAGAAATGCTAACCCTCGAGATCTCTAGGAATACCAATCGCATGAATCTCGAAGAATAAAACACGATAAAACGTCGAAAATCCACTAACAAACTAATTTCTAGATTTCTACATTAATCCCTAGTTAGAGGCGATGGAATCTTATCAATTCGACGTCCAAACGACGTCGAATTGGAAATCAAACTTGGGCAAACGTATATTAGCATACTAGGAACATGCAGCCCAAGAATCGTATCTAATTGATGTCTAATTTCCACATATTTTACTAATCAATTTCTTAATCTTTGTTTCGCAGCAGTTTAGAAAACAATTCACCAAAAATCGTATATAAATCCAAAAATCACGAAACCAGCGGCAATCGAAAGAGAACTCGATGATCTACAACTTTCATCTTAAAAGTTTCATGAGATCATGCTCACACAGCTCACAAACCGAGCTTGAACGTGACTGTTCATCGAAGAACAGAGATACGATAAAATCCGGATATAAATGCTTAGAAAACTCAATTAAATCACCATCAAATCCTAAGAACATCTACCATATGAAGAACATACATCAAGAGACTAATTAGAGCATAGAAATCAACTAATCCAACAAACAAACCCTAGATCTAGCAAATCCTAAAGATTAAGGTAGAAACCCTACCTTCACACGCTAATCCAAGCTTCATCCTTGCCAATCCGCCGTCCTACGTCGCCGCCGTCGTCTCCAGCTCGTCAGAGAGCCGCCGGAGGTCCTCCCACATCCGCTGCCATTGCCGGAGAAGGAAGAGACAGCCGCAGGAGAGAGAGGAAGGGAAGGAGAAGGGGAAGGGGGGCCTCGCCGCCGCCTCTGGCTTGCCGGGGAACCGCCGGGAGCCGTCCGACGCCTCCATCCACGCGCAACGGGAAGATGGAGGAGAGGAGGGAGAGGCCGGAGGGGATCTGGGAAGAGGAGAGGAGAGGAGAGCTCGGGAGGACGTGGCGGGCGGTGATGGCGAAGGGGCTCCGGAGGAGGAAGAGGGCCGGCCGACGTGGTCGCGAGCGGAGGAGAAGAAGAGAGGGGGGTCGGGCGCGGGGAAGAGCAGAAAAGGAAGAGGGAAGGAAAGAAAAGAAAAAGGAAAAGAAAGGAAGAGAAAAGAGAAAAAGGGAGAGAGAGAAAGCTAAGCCACTTGGTCTAGCCGAGTCAACTAATCGGACCGAGTCTGATTTGACCCCAAATTGTGATCTCGTCGCAATCTCATCCGGATCTGACGTTCACGGACGCTCCTACTGGATCTATTTAATCACGTACATCAATCAAGGCTGTGTGTGCACTACGCGGGTGTGAAACCGACCGCCAAGGCGCAATTTACCAATTGCCCTTGGGGTCCAAAAACAGCGATGCGATCAACCAATCGCAAACCAAGGCCAATCAAGCCAAACCCCAAAGCCAGACCCTCAATCTACCGCGGTCGGACCGGGTTGGAGGAACGGGTCCTCACAACCCAAGTGCATGTTATCGCAAATTTAAATATTTGGATGAAGCACCCCAATCTTTTGAAGATTACAACATGGCTTATTATGAGAGAGTGGCCACGACATCTTATGCGGAGTCCAACCCTAGTCCATTGTTTTCTTCTACCGTCTGATTTGTGCTTGTCGCGATATTTGTTATCATACTTATTATTCTCATGTTGCGTTGATGCATCTGATTTGGCTTCCTAAGTTCAACATGTATTGTGTCAATGTAGCGGATTGGTCTAGCCGTCGTTAGCGGTCTAGTGGGAGAAGACCGATTTCCACCAAATTGAACTTATTTTGAATTTTTTCTACAGGAAATTTTATATGCACCACGATAATGTAAGTGCATCGATATGATTTAAAAATACCGAAAATGCCCTTTCTTCCTCTCTCTCGTGGTGATGGTGGTGGTGCTGGCCACCGGCGGCGGGGGTGGCCGGGGTAGGCGCGACTGTCGGCGAGGCCAAGCGGGAGGAGGGAGAGAGAGAGCAAACGATAGAGAGAGAGAGAGAGCAAACGAGAGAGAGAGAGAGAGAGAGAGAGAGAGAGCAAACGAGAGAGAGAGAGAGAGAGAGAGAGAGAGAGTGGCCGAGCAGCGGAGGGCAAGAGAGAGCGGATGAGTGGGAGAGAGAGAGCGGAGAGAGAACGAGAGAGGGAAGAGAGAACAGGAGAGAGAGAGACAGAGGCTGAGCGGCGGAGGGTGAGAGAGAGAGAGCGGACGAGTGGGAGAGAGAGAGAGGATAGAGACTCTCGTTCTCTAACCTCTAGAAGCCGGAGGATATGAACATCCACGTAGACATCCACAATCAATATCTCAGTTAGAAGAATCCCGTGAGGCTTGCGTGACAGAATTGCACTAGAATTGTGGGTGATAGGTGAGGTTTGTAGAGTATATAATTATTACTTGTCACATATGTTTTGTCTTTTATCGCGGAATATTATTTAATTTCCTTGTAAAATTTTTTTGCAGATGAGTTATTATGTCATCTACTGAGGTCTTAGGACAGGAATCTATGTAACGTGGCATGAGTGTCACGTCGACAAGTACTCAAGTGCATGTTGTCGCAAATTTAAATATTTGGATGAGGCACCCCAATCTTTTGAAGATTACAACAAGACTTATTATGAGAGAGTGCCCACGACATCTTATGCGTGTTGACCCTAGTCCGTTGTTTTCTTCTACCGTCTGCTATGTACTTGTCGCGATATTTGTTATTGTACTTATTATTCTCATGTTGAGTTGATGTATCTGATTTGGCTTCTTAAGTTCACAACATGTACTGTGTCAATGTAGCGGATTGGTCTAGCTGCCGTTAGCGGTCTAGTAGGAGAAAACTGATTTCCACCAAATTGAACTTATTTTGAATTTTTTCTACGAGAAATTTTATATCCACCACGATAATGTAAGTGCATCCATATGTGATACGAGTCGATCCGACTCGACCAACTGAACCCGAACCCAGAAGAGGAACCAAACTGGTTCAACCTCTTTTCTAGTTTGACTTGGACTTCCCTAGTTCAAACTAGAGTATTTGATTAGGATTTATCATTAGTCTTTTATATATAATTGAGTCCTAGTTGATATTTGAGTTAATAAGTTGAGTTGAGTTTAAAAGCCTTATTACTTGCTAATTAAGCAATGAGGTTTTTTAGTTGGATTAGGACTCTGTCAAGGTCTCTATAAAAGGGACCTCATTAGTTTGTATTAGGTCATGATGAATGATGAAGAGAATTATTAAGAATAGTTGATAGAATATCATAGAAGTAGAATATCATAGGAGTAGAGATAATGTAGATTCCACCCGAAATCCACCATAGATCCACCTTCTTCCCCGTCGATCATCTTCTCCGCAGCCGGCACCACTCCCACCAGTGTTTCTCTCTTCACGCTAGTTTCTCTCTCCGCCACATCAGCGCCACATCACCATAACTGTTCACCATCTTCTTCCCTTCTCTCCCGTGCTGCAACCCTAGCCTACCGCCGTTCTCTACTCTCTGGCCACCCCCGCTACCATCCAAGACCACCATCCTCTTCCCCGAGCTCTCACAACTCAGGCCAACCCCTTAACCGCCCCGTTCGTCTTCCCCGACGCCTTCCCCGTTGTTCCCCACTTCACAGCCGCCGCCGTCTTCCACGACCCTGACAACCATTAACCTCCCAGATCCCTCCCCAGTTCCCGGCCGACCTCCCTAAACCGATCCCAACTTTCCTAAGCCACTCCCGAAGCCTCGCCGTCGTCCCTGACGCCATCCGACCCAACCCTCTCCGCTGTCTTCCCTAGATCCGGTCGATCCGGCATCCTTCTGGCAAATCCACTCCGGTGGAGCTCTTCCCCACCGTCCTACGACCTTCCTTGCCAAGATCTCGACCGCCGTCGCCGCCACTACGCCGGCGATCCACTCCGGTGACTCCTCAACCATTGGATCATCCCAGCCAACCTTGACCAAATTGGCTCAGCCAACTTAACTGGTTCAGCCAAGCCACTTAGCCCAATCCAGTCAAGCCTGATCCAATTCCTTGAGCCAGATCAGCCAATTGGACTCAAATCAAGTCCGATCAGGCCAATTCTGATCGATTGGAGCAGTAGAGACCCGATACGATAGGATTACGAGTAGACCGCTCGTACCAATATGATTTAAAAAAACCGAAAATGCCCTTTCTTCCTCTCTCTCGTGGCGATGGTGGTGGTGCTGGCCACCGGCAGCGGGGGTGGCCAGGGTTGGCGCGGCGGTCGGCAAGGCCAAGCGAAAGGAGGGAGAGAGAGAGAGAGAGAGAGAGAGAGAGCAAACGCGAGAGAGAGAGAGAGAGAGAGAGAGAGAGAGAGAGCAAACGCGAGAGAGAGAGAGAGAGAGAGAGAGAGAGAGAGAGAATGGGAGAGAGAGAGAATGGGAGAGAGAGAGAGAGTGGCCGAGCAGCGGAGGGCGAGAGAGAGAGAGAGCGGATGAATGGGAGAGAGAGAGAGGAGAGAGAACGAGAGAGGGAAGAGAGAGGCCGAGCGGCGGAGGGTGAGAGAGAGCGGACGAGACGGAGAGAGAGAGAGAGAGGAGAGAGAATGAGAGAGAGGGAAGAGAGAGAGAGAGAGAGAGAGAGAGACAAAGAGAGACCAAGCGGCGGAGCCGCGAGACCGAGCGTCGTCTTCTTCCCTGGCCACGAACACTGCGGTGCCACCTGCGGCCCTCCTCCCGCTCAGCCTCCAATTCATCCCCTCCTCGCTCGCTGAGAGGCCCACCAGCGCTCTTGCCTGGGATCCAATGCTATGCGTCGAACCTTGCCGAATTCTTCCATCCCGAGATCGCCTCCTTCAGATCCCCATCCCCGCGTCGCTGCCTCCGAGTAATCAGTACTGTCAATGAGTCCCCCCCCCCCCCCCCCCCCCCCCGCCTCCGTCGCAGCACAGCCTAGATTCCGTCATCCTTCCCCATTCTTTCTTCCCTCTCTCTCTCGTCCACGCTGCCACCAGTGGCTAGCACTCGTACCCTCTCCTCTCTCTCTCTCCCCCTCCTCCCACTCGCCCTCGTTGACCGCCGCACCCACCCCGCCGCCGGAGGCCAGCACCACCACCATCATCATGAGAGAGGAAGAAAAGGGTATATAATTATTTCAAATAAAATATGGTGCATTTATCAATTGTAGTGGTGCATTGAAAATCACCCTTTTTCTGCTAAATGCAGACTAGTTTGTTTCCACTAATTTTATTTAGACCATGGTTCAAAAAGTTCATCCTAATGACGATTTAAATATTGCATTTGGAGGGAAATTTGTTTAAATATTTCATGACGACGGTCGATGCGAAGATCGATCCATGCATCGAAGCGAAGGCCCACTTCACTAAGCTTGAAGGCCGATGCAACGGATGATCAATGCTATATTCTGAGCGCGTTGGTCGATATTACGGACGATGTTAAGGTCGACCGTCGCCGTGCACTGACTCAAAAATAGAGGGGAAGGGAGAGTTGTAATATTATATATTTTCCACACTCTACGTACAAACATTTGAATTAACTTAATCATTTCTTCAATTATTATAATCTTCACCCACTAGCCTACCCACTATTATAATATACTAATATTGTATACACTTTATGTACATACATTTGAATTAACATTATAATTAATTCAAATATTATAATCTTAACCTACTAGTTAACCCACTATTATAATATTATATATTTTATACACTTTATAATTCTTACCCTTATCTCAAACTTAACCCATTAATTTACCCCTTGTTTTTGAGCCAAACGTCAAAAGTGGGTTAAGCTTATCCTCATTTATTATCCCCATTTTTTTTCCCCTAACCTTCCTTAACTCTATTCCCCTTAACCTCGAACCAATCGTGGGCTAAGATGGCAGCTTTCTCAGGAGGAGTTGCAGAATTTTCAGCAATCAGTAAAGAATTCAGCAATCTGCAGATCAATCAATGAGAACTATTTTGATTCTAATCGAGTCTTTCTTGCTCTAAAACTCCTCTCATGTTGAATTTAATGTTGAGTTTAATTTCAAGCATGAGCTAAGCAATTTTATTCTAGGGAAACGATGTAATCTGGTCTCAAACTATGCTTTCTTTTCTATTCTAATTTGATTTGATTCTCTGATTTGATTGTTTGAGTTATTCTAAGCTTATTTCTTCTAATTGACTGGCCATTGATTAGATGAACTGGTCCTTGTAATTTGCTTTCGAAAGAGGGAATTACAAGATAGACCTTCGTTTAACTCAGCATAGGGAAACATAGGATCAAAAGACCTATAAGAACCTATGTAGTTTTAAGAAAGAACTAATCAATCTTAATGCTTTCTTGTTCTATTAATTTGTATACTCTTAATGTGAACTAATGATCAGGAAAATATCCAATTGACTATCGAAAGAGGCTATTGGATGATTTATAAGGTCTTGCTAGCAAACACAGAGAGTTGAACTCAAATAGTTAGATAAGAAAACGATAGATAGAGACCAGGTGAAATCAGTTTTCCTAAAATTACTTCTCATTGATTATTCCATTGAACCATTACCTTTATTTCTTCATTTTGATTTTAAATTCAGTTTGTAATTACAATTGATTTTTCTAGATAAAACTGAGATTAGTATAATTTTGGTACTTGGCAAAACACGTTGTGAATCCCTGGGGACTACACCCTTCTCATCACTCTACTATAAAACTACGATACTGTGCACTTGCAGTTTTGCACTGATCACTTAGCCACTGTTATTTGTATCTTAGATTTAGGTCTTTTGTAGGTCCGCCCTGCGTTTCTATAAGACTTACTCACACATGTTTGCAAGTAAGTTTGTCGGAACCACCAGCGGTGCTGTCTGAGCAATTAATAAAAATAGCTTATCTTTTCAATGGAGCCAATTTCGGTGCCGTCAGAGCAAATTACTTCTGTTTTTTTGTCATTAACTCATTTTGGTCTCATTTCTTTTCACAACCTTAGCACCCTTGCTCATTTTCGAGAAGGTTGGAGAACGCATGTCCCTGATCCATTGCGATTGTTTTGTTCCCCGAAAGCCAATACCATTTCGCTCGTGAACATTTTTGGCACGCCCAGTGGGACCCAGTGCACTAAGGAAAAGTCATATGCGATTGAGATAAGGCAATATGGTAGGAGAACAGAATCGAGACGTGCCCCATCATCGAAGACGTCAATGATGAGAAGCAGCAGTTTCTAGCCAAGCCCAACCCAACGGCAATACACGGTGAACATGTTCATGGAGAACCCAGTCACAGAGGCACATGAAATGAAGCCCCTCCAACGAATGGCTAGCAGGTAATATCAAATAATCTCGATCTACTGTCTTATATTGTTTTAAGGGTAGCAATTAGGCATTATTTTGAAGTTCTATTGCATGAACTAAGGCAGGAAATTAGGGATTCACATGGCCAGAATGCATCTGGACTACCACATAACCATGGTGCTAATACATCAAGATATAATCAATGGTATCATAGAGGATCTGGTCATAGGGATCAAATCGGTGGCCATTGGGACGAAAATCCCAGGGTTAATTTTGATGACGTCTTTGGGCGTGTAGACTTTTGGAGACCCCAGGAACAGAGAGGCTTATAGACCAAATAGGCACTTTTATGCCAATGCACGAAGACCTAACCATAGGGGTAATTTAAATGGCCATCCTTTTGATGAGCCACAAGTACCTCATGTGCATCATGAAAACCCAGAGATGAAGCCAAAACCATCACCTGAAATGCATCTAGAGCCACCACCTGAAGTAGATCTTAGAGACCAGATTGCTACTATCATGCAAGAGAAAATCGGCCAGGCTTAGGAAAATCATGCACCAATGTATATGAAGCCATATTCTGATTGGGTTGACCAGTTGTATCCATTCCCAAGAGGGGATAGAGTTCTTGACTTCCGAACATTTAATAAGACAGACAAAATTTCGTATGTAGAACATGTTGTTTTTTAGTTATTATGTGCGGATGTAGGGGATTATTATAAGGCTCTTACCAAGCTCTTTATCCGGAATGGCCTTTTCGTGGTACCTTAGCCTTCCTCTAAATTCGGTGCAAACTTGGCAACAAATGGAACAAATATTCCATACTCAGTTTTATAAGGCAATACCATATGTGTCTATGACAAATTTAACACAAATGAGACAATTACTAGAAGAATGTGTCGAAGATTTTCTCCGATGATTTAAGAGGGCTAGAAGCAAATGCTTCACATCGTTGCTCGTGCATGAATTTGTAAAGATTGCACATGGGGGGATGTCTTTCGAGCTAAAGAAGAAATTCCAATGCAAGAAGTTTAATGACCTATTCCAACTATCTCATAGTGCTGTCAAGTATGAACAACTACTCAAAGATGAATCCAGAGCCAAAAGTTCTTCGAAAGGAACTTATTTCAGCGATCCAAACTATGAAATTCATAGTGTGGATACAAATGGATACGAAGAAGTGGATATCTGTTTGGCGGAGTTAGTCAAGGGCAATCCATATATATATAGAGCCCTAGTGAAACTGGCAGAAGATATCAAAGGAAAGGAAGCAAAGGACGGGAAACATCCGCCATGAAAATTCACTTTTGATGTCACGAAAGTCGATCAGATATTTGATCAGCTTTACAAAGACAAGCAAATAAAGCTTGTTGGAAACCATGTCTTGCCAACGAAAGAACAAATTAAAGGGAAAAAATATTATAAATGGCATAATGCATGGACCCATAACATTGATGTCTGCCTTGTTTTTCGCAATGTTTTGTAGGACGTCAGCGATGGCGGGAGAATTGGATTCCCAAAGAAGGAGCCCACGATGGGAGTAGATAAGAACTCGTTCCCAGTGATAGGAGTCAACACATCACAGGCGGATGTAAAAAAACTTAAACTACCAAAGTTTAAGTTAGTTTTAGACGAAAATACACTTATGGATGATAAGCGTCCTACTGAGGATGAAAAATGTCCTAGTGTTTTCTCAAGAATCGAGTCCAAAATGTCCTAGTGTTTTCTCAAGAATCGAGTTCAAATTAACTATGGGGAGCAGCAAGAAAACAGTGGCATTTTTCCTCATTGATGGGCCAACCAATTATAACGTCCTTCTTGGACCTGACAATTCATGCTGCAAGATGCATTCCTTCGTCTCTCCACCATACCTCATCTTCACGAATCCCTCATCTTCTGGAACGATGATGATAGGGTGGAGGTTATAGAAGCCGATCATCATCCCTTCATAATGTCTTCGAATGCCGTGGAAGCTTCTCTGTATGACGGGAATTTTGACCCCATTAGGTTCGAGGAGATGAATCAAGAGTTTCTAGCCATCTCCGAAAATGAAGAACCAAACCTTCACCAAGATATTGCTCATCTCTTTAATCAATTAAGACCAAAAGTGATGGTCATAAAGAGCCCAATCGTCAGTCGGAAACTGGCCATCAGGCGTCATGATTGAGCCCACGAAAGAAGAGGCCGCATTGACGGCCCTAAAGACCAAGCTCTTGGCCTATCGTTGGGATTTAGTTGCTGATCGCTCGCGAAACGGTATCGTTAAATCATACGCAAAACACAATTTAGAAATTTATAAACCCTTATTCAAACACTAAACTATAGGGTAGAATAGCGATGAAGTTCGAAGTCGAACCACATGGAATTTACCAAAAAAGATTGAAATCAATTCTCAAAACCCTAAATCTAAGCAAAAGAATCAATGATAGGTTTGAATTAACTAAACTTATCTAAGAAAAGTAATTAAAAGCTGTTGTTAAACCATGAGAGAGATACCTAGGGATTACTCAATCTACTTCAATTTCACTTTCTATATTCTTCAGTTATCCTCTTGTCTCCTTCTCTAAACATTATTGACTCACAGCTTCTTAAGTTTGCATGAATCCCTAAAACAAAATTGGGGTATTAGGCTATAACACCATATTAGCATCCCTAATCGTCCAAAACCCCACCGGTTTTGGTAAAAACCCCTCGCTGCTTTTTTCTAGGGCAAAACCCCCAAATCGCCTAAATAAGACGACAATGCCCTCCTCTTGGCGTTTCATTTTCCTCCCTCTCGACGACGTTTCATTTTCCGACCCACTCGACGGCGTTTCATTTTCCTCTCCTCTCGCCGTTTCATTTTCCATTTCCATCTTTCACCCATCGCGATCGCTCCGTCGCATGCTTTCGGCATCTCCATCGACTCCGGTGTCTTCACGAACATCGCTCACCCACTCAACGGCGTTTCATTTTCCTCTCCTCTCACCAGTTCATTTTCCATTTTCATCTTTCACCCGTCACGAACGCTCCGTCGCACGCTTCCGCCGTCTCCATTGACTCCGGCGTCTTCACGAACATCGTGAACGCGCTCAACGGGTCCATCCCCTGAGCTCCATTCTCATATTTTTCAACCAGGAAGCCAACTTTCAAACTTCATCAACGATGGTGAAGAATGTGAAGATTCCTAAAAGAAATGAAAAAAGGTAAGTTTCGATTCTTTTCTAGTTATCTATAGATTCCGATGGATTTATCTTAGAGATTTATTTTCATCTTTCTGATTTCAGACTCCGTCCAGATTGGTGAAGAATGTGAACATGCCTCAAAGGAAGGAGAAGAAGGAAAGTTTTCATTCTTATCTTTGAGATTCATTTTCATCTTTCCGATTGATGCTTCCAAGTCCATTTCTATCTTCTTGTTTTCATGAATCTGATTGCAATGCCTTTTAGGGTTTACTCATAAGTTTCGAATAGCATAAAACCCCTAAAAAAAGGAAAAAGATGAAAATGCATCAATTAGTCTATTTGCTTCGTGAGAATGGCTAAGTATGTTCATTTTCATCTTTGTGTCATTCATTTCCATCTTTCTCATTTTCATTTTCATCTTTGTGTAATTCATTTTCTTCTTTTTGGGATTAGTTTTCATCTTTGTATGTTAATTTTCATCTTAACGAGTGTCATTTTCATCTTTGCGTGTTCATTTTCATCACTACGTGTTCATTTTCATCTTTGCGTGTTCATTTTCATCTTCGTGTATTCATTTTCATCTTCATGGATTCATTTTCATCTTTCAGGGTACACAACAATACAGATCAGCATTGTCAGGTATAATGTCAGCTATCGAAGAAGCTCACACACATATCAAGCCAGAATACTTGGACTTGATGATGAAAACACCATTTTACGCACTGTTTGAAGCGATTTATGAGAGGAAGATCACAAGAAACATGTGTACAAAGCGGGATGAGGACATCACAAAGATAATTATCCGATACAATCGGTATACTGAGACATTCAGGCTAGGAAATGAAAACCATAAGATTAGAAAGAGAGATGTTCAACTAATCTTTGGCCTGGTAGAAGGTGATAAGAAGATTAAAGTTTCCAAGGGGCCGAAGAAAAAGCCCTCGGCCTTCGGGGATAGAGTATTCAAAAGCATGAAACAGATAAATCTGAGCTCCTTGAAGAACGAGCTACTGAGGCAGTTTTCTGGTAAAACGAAAATAAATCAAGAGGATAGTGTAAGACTTTGCTTCCTCATGCTCCTTGGCTCCTTTTTCTTCACTATTTCTGGCCCACAGCTTGCATGGGGCTATTTGGAGCTGGTTGAAGATCTAAACAACATGAAAACATATGATTGGAGTGGTGCCATTTTGGAATACTTTTTGGAATCAATTCATAAGAAGGTAAACACTCCCACAAGGGTCCAAGGATGCACAACCCTCTTACTGGTATGATTTCCTTACTTGAGTACAATTTTTTTATGATTATTCTAATAGTTCCAATTGATGTTCATCTTTCAGACCTATTTTCATCTTTCTCATTCATCTTCTTTTCTGTTCATTTTCATCTTTTATGATTCATTTTCATCTTTGTGGAATCATTCACATCTTTGTCAAACATTTTCATCTTTGTCATTAACTTTCATCTTTTAGGGTTAATCTTTCTCATTCATCTTCCTATATTTTTTTGCAGTACTGGTATTGTGAGCTCACAGGCGTGATTACACCGATCAATAAGAAACAAATAATGCCTAGATGTATAAAATAGGACCTGAATCAGAACAGGAGAGGTATCTTTGTAGGGCACGATATCATTTCAACATCGGTGAGCTCAATCAGTTATGCATTGTATATAATTTCTTATCTTTGATATTTTCATATGATTTATACTAATTTCCATGGCAATTGATGTAGGCCAATCCCGAAAATCTAAATCGTACAGAAGAAGAGCTAAAAGAATATGTGAATCATCATGTGAGGACCCGTTCCTCCAACCCAGTCCTCCCGCGTTAGGTCGAGAGATTGGCTTGGTTGGTGTTGGCCCGGTTGGCCTTGGGTTGTGATCGGTTGATCGCATCGCTGTTTTTGGACCCCAAGGGTAATTTGGTAAATTGCGCCTTGGCGGTCGGTTTCACACCCTCGTAGTGCACTCACGGCCTTGATTGATGTATGTGATTTAATAGATCCAGTAGGAGCGTTCGGGATCGACATATCCGGATGAGATTGCGACGAGATCGCAATTTGGAGTCAAATCGGATCCAGCCCGATCAATTGGCTCGTCTGAACCGGCTAAACCACTTAGGTGGCTTAACCCTCTCTCTTCTCTCTCCCTTTTCTTTTCCTTTCTTTCTCTTTTTCCTCTTTCTTCCCCTGCTCTTCCCCGCGCCCGACCCCCCCTCTTCTTCTCCTTCGCTCGCGACGACGCCGGCCTCTCCCCTCTTCTCCGGAGCTCCTTCGCCACCGTTGTCGGCCGTCGTCTCCTTCAAGCTCCCCCTCCTCAGATCCGACCAGAGCTCCTCTTCCCCGAGCTCTCTCCCTCCTCCTTCCCTTTCTCTCTTCCGCGGCAACCTCCGTTCCTCCCCGGCGACCTGGAGGCGGCGGCGAGGCCACCTTCCCCCTTCTCCTTCCATCCTTTTCTCTCTCCCGCAGCCTCTCTTCCTTCTCCGGCGACGACGGCTGCGGTTGTGGGAGGCCTCCGGCGGCTCTCCGACGAGCTGGAGACGGCGGCTTCGACAGAGGACGGCGGATCAAGGTGGATTAGCAGTGGATTAGCGTGTGAAGGTAGGGTTTCTACCTTGATGTTTAGGATATGCTAGATCTAGGGTTTGTTTGTTGGATTAGTTGATTTCTATGCTCTAATTAGTTTCTTGATGCATGTTCTTCATCTGGTAGATGTTCTTAGGATTTGATTGTGATTTGATTGGGTTTTCTAAGCATTTATTCCTGGATTTTATTGTATCTCTATTCTTCGATGAACAGTCACGTTCAAGCTCGGTTTGTGAGCTGTGTGAGCATGATCTCGTGAAACTTTCAAGATAAAAGTTGTAAATCATCGCGTTCTCTTTCGATTCCCGCTAGTTACGTGATTTTTGGATTTATATACGATTTTTAGTAAATTGTTTTCTAAACTGCTGTGAAACAAATATTAAGAAATTGATTAGTAAAATCTGAGGAAATTAGACTTCAATTAGACCTAATTCTTGGTCAGCATGTGTCCTAGAATGTTAATCTATTTCTGCCTATGTTTAATTTGAAATCTGAAGTTGTTTGGATGTTGAATTGTAATGTTTTTGTCGCCTCTAACGGTGGTTTACTGTAGCAATCTGAGAATTAGCTTGTTAGTGGATTTCTATGTTCTAATTAGTCCCTTGATGCATCCTTAGTAATTGATTGAAGCTTCATGCAATTTGATATGGGTTTTATTCGGAGTTTTGGAAGTTTTTCTCGGATTTTACTGAAGCTATGTTTTTCTACGAGCTGAGCTGTTCTAGCTCAGATCTGGGCTCGCTCGTGCATTATCTCGTTTGATTATCAAGATCAAAGTTGTAGACCATCGAATCTACTTTCAATTGACGCTTATTTCATAATTTTTGGATTTTCGTACGATTTATTATGAGTTGTTCCCTGATCTGCGACGAAACTGAATCTTTGATAAAAGCTTGGGGTTTTGGCCGAAAATGGAGTTTTTCTTGATCTATTTGCTTCGGTCTTCTCGTAGTAGATTGCTAAGGTTGTTAGATATCATGTATATGAATTCTAGGGTAATTATGATGGATTTATGCCGAGTTTTAAGCATGTATAGCTCTAGATTTCAATCATGCAAATATTATCTTTTCTCGCAATTAATGTTAATCTTGTTAGATTTATGTGTGTATTTAATTGCGTAGACTAAATGGGCTGACAGTATGCCCTTTACCGTTTTGTGGTTGAACAAAGGGAGTCATGTCCTTGGGATGTTTAGATAACTGAATCGGACGAAGTTGTGCCCTAGTGTTGTTTATTATATTTGTTGTTGATTGATGATTGCGTGGCCAAGGTTGTGCCCCCGTTGTAGAAATTGCGGTTGACGACTGTGGACGCCGTCGTAATGCCGAAATTTTGATTGAATGTGTTGTTGCTTGTTTACGGCCCGTGGGCGCCGTTATAATATTGGATTATTGTAATTTAGACCTTTATCTGCTTTATGCATGTTTATCCTTTGACGAGCTGTAGGCTATGCCTAGCCCTGTATGTTGTGATGTCATATTGTTGCATGTATGAATTCCTCTTAAATGTGTGCGTGAGCATTGCATGCATTTGCTTGCATTAGAGGCATCAGGCTAGGTGGTAGGCGATGGGTTCGATCGCCGATTCGGGGTTCTTGGGTAGCCCGGGTCTAGCCCTAGGACTGAGGTTTGGGGTAGTCGAGGATTAGGACGTGATTGTCATCAATGATTATGTTTGATATTATTCGAGGATTATTAGGTAGTCGGACTGGAATATTGTTGTTGAGGTTTACAGGTCGTGCTGTTTCTCCAAGGCCAAGTGCTAAGGATGGATGTCGATGCGTTCCCTGACATGTGTGTCCCCGCGAGAGATGGTATGTGTGAGGACCTGCCCCTCTTTTTCCTTTGGCTTGTTGTTGACCCAAGGGCAATTTGGGAAATTGCGCCTTGGCGGTCGTTTCACACTGGGTGTTCACACACAGACCTTGTTTGGTGCTTGTATTTGTTAGAAAGGTTAGGTGGACTCGAGATCGGAAGTTCTGGGCTTGGGCCTGAGTCTCAGCCCATGGTTGCCATTCTAGGCAAGGGAGATCGATCTACATGGCAATGGAGATCGATCTCTCTGTGCCTGGAGGTTGCCGTTTTGGGCAAGGGAGATCGATCTTCATGGCATGGAGATCGATCTCTCTGTGCCTGGAAGTCGTTGGCGGTGGCGTTCGAAGGACGGCCACGGCGATGGCCGTCGCTTCCCCTGTCAGGGGAGGGGAGACTTTTGCTCCCCTCCTTCGCCTTTTCCCCGCCTTCGCTGGCTTTTCCCGGGCCTTACCCCTTCCCCTCCTCCTTCCTTTCCTTCGCTTCTTCCTTCTTCCTCCTCGCGAGAGCTCGGCTTCCCCTGTTCCGGCTGAGAGCTTCCTCTTCGCCGTTCTCCCTCCTCCGGCCACCGTTCTTGGAGCTTGAAGGCTCGTTGGAACCGTGACGGCGTGAGGAAGATCCTAGGCTTGGCCTCGCGGATTGAAGCTGCTCTGAGGAGGTAGGATTCTCACTCAAAGCTCCGGCTGTCTTTGAGGGTTTGAAATCCGGTTTTGATTTCGATAGATCTCCTTGTGGAGTTGGTGTTTTCCGGTTTTGAAGCCATGAGTAGCTTCGTGGCACTGAGAGCTACCAGCCCACCTAGTTTGGTGAGGTATGGTGGAGGTTTCCGGCGGTATCCCTCGCCGTCCAGCCGCCGGAGAACCCAATCAAGAGCGATCTCCCTGGAAGGGAGATCGATCTTGTTTGGGGTGGTACGCCCCGCCCGAGCGAGAGCGATCTCCCTGGGAGGGAGATCGATCTCGTTGTGGGTGGCGTCGGTACGTCAAGGGTCACATACAAGATCGATCTTCATATGGGTGGAGATCGATCTCGTTGGGGTGACCAGGATGGGTGCTTCTAGCCTCGAGGAAGATCGATCTCGCTGCTATAGGAGATCGATCTCCTTCGGTGTAGAGAGGGTTTTTACTTGCTTTAAGTGCTGTTTTGCCCGTTGGGCTTTGCCCGCAAGTGGTTTTGACGGTTTTGCCCTCGGGGCTTAACATGTTGTCTATCATGCTTATTGTTTACTGCTTTGTGGTTAACCGAGGGAGTAATGAACCCTCGGGAATGCTTAGTATAAATGGGCCATGGGTTATGCCTTATATCGCTTTGTGGTGAACCGAAGGAGTCATGACCCTCGGGAGTGTTAGTTTAAATGGGCCGAAGGTGTGCCCCTGTTGTGTTGTTTGTTACTACTTTCCTTATTCATATCCTGCCCTGCTTCCTGTGCATTAGACATGCTAGGTTAGACTGGGTGGGGTTGACCCGTGGACTTCGGTGATCTAAGGCTAAGTGGTGGATGCCGTTACCCGACTAGTGTCCCCATGCTGGTGGCCAGCATGGGTAAGGGTGTCCTACAGGTATCGTCTGGCCCACCCTGTGTCAAGGACCGTCGGAGGTAGCCCAGTCCTCGAGCAGTGGCTATCGGAGGGACGTACGTTGGACAGGAAACCTTGGGAAGGGAAACATCGATGGGATCGATGGACTCCCTGGCTTGACTTAGTCTTTGATCAGGAGTTAGGGGTCGTGTTGGCTCTGTTGCTTGGAGTACTGAGAGATGGAAGTCTTAACCACGGTCGTTCCGCCAAGTGTGGAGATCCCGTTTGGAGAAGGGTGTCCTACTAGTAGCGTCATGTCCACCCTGGGTCAGGGATTGTCGGAGTTGCCCACCCCTGAGCAGTGGTTGTCGGAGGGGCGTGCTTGGGACAGGAGCCCTTCGGGTTATTGGTGGGATTTATGGGATCCTTGGCAAGCCTCAGTACTTGGCTTCAGAGTTGGTTCGTTTGGGTTTGCCTTCTTAGCGAGAGTGGTAGAGTAGGACCCTGCTGAGCTGTTGCTCATTCCTTCATGGACTGTGTTGTTTGCAGGTGCAGGTCCCAGCTCCTCTCCGGTGCTTCCCCGTCGGTCGTCTCGTGGCAGCGCGCCGGCACCTGACCATGTCTAAGGGTCAGGATGGTTTTGTTTGTGCCTTTGCGGAGACCCCGGTGGGTGTGTAGTTTTTTTTGGGGACTGTTGATCCCTTGTAGACTTTGTTGTACTAGAATTCCTATTTAACTCTATTATTACTGTTCTATAATAGATGTTAATAGATGTTGTCACCAGTTTGCTTCCGCCTTGTGCCTGTTGGCAGCTGTTTCCGCCAGCTGTCTCTTAGTCTCAACTGTTTCCGCCAGTTGAGGCTAGTAGTTGTAGGTTTTCCCCCCTCGTGTCCCGGCCCGGTCTGGGTTCGGCGGGTCGGGGCGCGACAGTATGACTGGGTAGGGTGGTACCTGGACAGGAGTCCGCAGTCTTTGTTTCCTCTCGTTTGTTCTTGGGTAAGGGTTATCCCGCATGGTACCGTTCCCCTGTTGGTGGTTAGGGTGATCTTGGTAACATGTTCAAGAGAGAGGTTCATGACGGGAGCCCTTGGGACATCGATAGGGTTATGGCACCCTTGGCATTGCTTAGACTTAGGCGGAGAGACAACACAGTTGTCATTTTCCTCCCTTCAGTGTGACGTAGAATAGCGTAGAACCTTATTGAGCTTTGTTGCTCACTCCTACCTGGGCTGTATCGGCGATGCAGGTCGATGCAGGTTGATGCAGTCCTTTCATTTCAGGTGATCTTCTGGGCGTTGGCGCGCCATTCTCGAGGTGATCGTGGACTTGGAGTTTCGAGGAGTACTTGACGATCATGGAGTTTCCCCTTTTGTTAATAGTTGTACATATGCAATTGTATTAAATGTATAATTTCACTCTTCGAGGATTTGATCATATGTATTAAATTGTTTAATGAGGGTTGTTGAAAGTATTTTATCAGAACCTGTACTAATTAGTGAAACTTGTGATAGCATATTCATATTCATGTTGAATTTAACTATTAGATTTATCGTTTTAATTTATTGTGAAGATTATAATTATACATGGTTCAAATTGAGAAACACAGGGGAGGCTCTCGCCGTTTGATTTTAGATTTAGGACCCTCATGTCTCGGCCCGAATGGGTTTTCTGGGTCGGGGTTGTTCGACAATAAAATCTAGATCTCGGGGGAACGAGATTTGTTAATTTTATTGTGATCAAAAGTTTGAATTACATGGTGGGATTTGTGGGAACAACACTCCTGAGTTCCCTATATCATCACAAGCTGCAGATCCTCTTTTCTTTGGGAGCTGCATACCGATGATGAGATTGGCAACCCATCAATTACAACCCAAAAGGGAAAACCCCTGATTAAGGATTTGGGCCTTAAAATCCCGTTACATCCAAAATGAAAAAATAAGAGGGAAGAAGAAAGGAAATAGAAGGATCTTTGGTGAAGGCGTAGGCCTTTGACCTGCACTTTCGTTGTCGATGAAGAACCCTTGAATCTCTTACTTTGGACTTTTGGTTTGATGGTACGATCTTCAGGGAAATAAGTTTCCTTCTCCTATCTCTCGGCGTCTTCAAGGAAATAAGTTTCCTTCTTCTCCAATCCTTTCAAGCCTTTCCAACCCTTCTTCAACCTCTTTGCCTTCACCCCTCCCCCTCTATTTATAGGTGAGGATTAGGAGTAGTTGATGGCTGATTTTTTGAAATGTAGTTAGGGATTTGATGGTTAAGAGATTGAGATTTTAATGGTTAAGATCTTGGATGTTAGGGAGTTAGGATCTATTTGAATTCAAATTTGAACTTGATTTTGAATTTGAACTTCAAATTTCAGATATTTGTTCAAATTTCAGATATTTGTTCAAATTTCAGATATTTGTTCACATTTCAAATATTCGAACATGTTGTAATTTACCTTAACACCCTTAGACAAGGGTAAATGTAAATTTCCAAAATACCCATGTTATAGATCATTCATGTCTTTTGACCAAAATGCCCCTAGAAAGGGTAGGAATGCTTTCACATATTTTGGACCATTGTACCCCTGGAGGTTTAGAATGTCCAAAATACCCTCGACCCTTGTAGCTTGTATATGATGCCATCAAAGCTTTAAGAATGCTGATATGAGGATGAAATTACCAAAATACCCTTTTGGTACTTTGGTTGGTGTAGAGTCCATATATGTTTTAGACAAGAATGCCTTTAAAATAAATGATACTTTAAAGGGTGGATACAATATTTGTCATGTATGTTTGTGACAAATGTGTATTTAGAGCAAATGACCAAAATACCCCTGGGGGCTAAATGACCAAAAATACCCTTTTTATATGTCCTTGGTTTATGTAGGATGTCTTCAAAACCATTAAGGACTAATTTAGAATGTTCTAGGTGAGTCAAGCCTATATTTGGCTAGAATGACCAAAATACCCCTAGAAGGCAAATTTTACCGAAATACCTTTTATGCTTCTGGTTTGTATAAAATGTTATAAAAACCATACATGGATATTTCTCAGATATTGTAGCGATTCCTGAACACATATTTTAATCAAAATTCCCAAAATACCCATGATGTGGTAAAATTACCAAAATACCCCTGAGTCCTTCTAACTTAAGTAGGACGTTATCCGGATCATGTAAAAGGCATGATGGGTTATAAGAGAGAGTCTAAGCAAATATTTTGCTTAAATCCCCAAAATACCCTTGATGTGGTAAAATTACCAAAATACCCCTATATCGACTTAGCTTTTGTAGGATGCCGTAAAAGCTATGTAAGGTTACGATATGATATTTATAGAGTTTAGGCATGTATTTTATCCTGAATTCCTAAAATGCCCTCGGGTGGGTAAAATTACCGGAACGCCCTTCATGCTTCTAGTTTGTGTAAAATACTTTCAAAACCATGAAGGATCACATCTAGAGCAGTGTATGTGTGCTCTTTGTATGTTTGAACTTATATTTGTGTTCGAATAATGTCCGAGGCAAGTAGGGGTAATTTTGTAAATACCCTCAAATTTGACCTTAGTCAAAATTGGTGTCTACAGGGGCGTAATAACTTGGTATCAGAGCAGGCTGTAGGTCCCAGGGATAGGATTAGGCTTGTGGTTATTGTTTTGAGTGTGGAATGAGATAGTTCTAGGTCTAGAACTTCCTTGCATGGTTGTTTGCGATCGTGTGATATGTTTCCGCTTTGTTGATTGTTGCTTGTTCTGTTGTTTTCCGGTTGTGGCATGACGTCTCAGAGGGAGATGTGCATGCACGTCGGTGTCGTCCGTTCCCTCGCCTGACAGTGTCTCCCCCGTGCTGGAGATGAGCGAGTAGGGAATAGGATGTGTCGCCTTTATACTCTTGGAATCCTGAGAGGTGGACCCGTTGTGGTCCAGGGGCAATGTTGGAAATCCTTCGACAGTAGAGGACTGATTGGAGGAGGTGTCCCGGATCCCGGATGTTTTGGAGATCTTGGAGTATTGCTTGCTTGGGAAGCCTTTATTTTCTTGCCTTCCTAGGAAGCGGATGTCTAGTGGCGCTTGTCGGGGCCACTAGGGACACTGTTGGTTGTGTGTTGAGAACAGTTCGCGTACTATTCTTTGACACCTACCCTTGGAGGGTGGTGTAGTTTGGAGTACCTTATTCTGTTCTTGGTACTCACACCGCATGGCAGCACGCGGGTTGGTTGGATCACCTGGTTCGGTATGCTGGAGCGACAGCGGGGGACGCCATGGATTGTACTCCGGATACTGAGACAGATAACTTGAGGGTTGGCACCGGACTGTTGGTCGGTGGTCGTGGTGAGTTTCGGGGTTGTCGTTCCTGCTTCTGAGGAACGGCAGGGTAGCCGTTGGTAGAGGCAGTGGTTTCAGCATCAGAGACAGCCGTGGCAGCAGCAGCGTCATTCCAGTCCTTTGAGATGTAGCGTGGACCGTCAGACTAAGAGGGAATCCACAGGGTGCTCGAGTGCTAGCCGTCGGGTGCCTTTCCGTCGACGGTGCTGGTTGCGAGGGGCGCGAGACGCTTACCGCAGAGCAGTCGGCTGTGACGCACGGCGTGGAGCAGAGCAGTAGGTTGATGCCTCAGCTGGGGCAGGTACCTGTGGTAGACGCGGGAATTCAGATTCCAGATAGAGCCTTGCCGGAGACGAGGCAGTGATTGCTCCTGAATGTTGTCGTTAAAACGTTGCAAACTCAATCAAATATAAATTTATAATCCTTATTCAATCACTACACTACTAGGTAGAAATAGCGGTGAAGTCGGGAGTCGATCCACAGAGAAAACGTTGGAAACTGAAATCAATTCTCAAAACCCTAAAACTAAGGAAAAGAATCAAAGATAGAATAGATTAAACTAAAGAAGAAAAAAAATAAAAGGTTGATCAATTTGAATCAATGGATAAGTGACTTAGGAATTACTCAATCCGCTCTAGTTTCGCCTTCAATCTTCTCTAGTTATCCTCTTGTTCTCTTCTCTCAACATTATGGATCATATGGCTACAAGCTCACATGAATCCCTAAAATAAGATTTATGTTTCTAACGGCATAGCCTATCTTTCTTGGCATAGATTGTCTTCGGTCCTACGATTACTTTAAGTTATACTACTCCTAATGACCTTGGCACAACCTATCCTAGCTTAGCATAGCCTATCTCACTAGCAAACCATAAATCACATGAAAACCATCCTATGAATCTCTACAATCAATCACAGAAATCATGTAGGACTGAAAATACGTGAAGGAACTCTGTTCCCTCAACTCTATTAACAATAAAAAGCATATTCATAGGATTATGTCTTGAGAAGAATACAAGATTCAAACCAAAGAAGATAGAAAACTATGCTAGGGTTTCATGAATAATCCTAAGTACAATAACTAGCAACTCATCTTTTGGATGAACGCCATCGGCTTGGAATAGGAAGTTGTCACCATCCACATCCTCTCCGTCTTCTTCTTCCCCCTCCAAAGATTGTCAAAAAGATGAGAAATTCATCTGAAAAAGGCCTTTTAAATAGGGAAACCCTAAACTTGGACTTAAGAGTCCTATCTAGACTTAAACTTTGACTTAAGAGTCCTATCTAGACTTAAACTTTGACTTTCCTCTTTTCGTATTTCAACTCTTATTCAGGATTTTGACTTTAACTCAATTCTGCCGCTAATTGGATTGGAATCTGAGAATGTCTTCGACAGGAAAGTTTTAGATCTTCAAGTCTTCTATCATATCCCGAAGATTTTATAATATTTAGATTTATAGGGAATATTGGACGAATATTCTTCTGAACTTCGACGGACCAGTTTTCCAGCAGCTATGTATCTTGATCTTCTTCAAAACTGGAATCAATCCATCAGGAGTCTCACAAAGTGTTCAACATAAATATTATAGCTTTTGAAGTCTCCTATCACGTACTAAATTTCCAGAATATTTGGACTTATAAAGCATTTCTAAGGAATATTCTCCTGACAGGCGACGAAACAGTCTTTATCATATAAATTCATCTTTTTAGTTGAATTCCTTGTATTTCTTCTCATATCATGATTAAATCTGAAATCAACTAACAAAAAATTAAGGCCAAATAACACTTTGATACCCTGTAGTTTTCAGGATTTGCAGTTTAGTACCACGGAGTTTAATAATTATCAAAAAATACCTGAAATTACAAAACTGATCATTTTGATCCGACAGGCTAACTCTGTTATCAGTATTTCACGGCAAACCACTGATATGTTGATTTTGACTGGATTTTAATAATTTTGACTGGTTTTCGGCAATAATATATATAGAGAGACTGAGAGAGAGAGAGGGAGGGAGAGCGAGGGAGAGAGAGCGAGGCTCTCGTCGTCGGACTCCGTCGGGGATACGGGAGACGAGGTCGTCGGACGCCTTCGAGATCCACTCTATGTAGGCCGGAGCTCCACCGAGATCCACGCTGGAGAGAGAGAGAGAAAGAGAGAACAAGGGAGATGCGAGTAGAGATTAGAACGCGAGAGAGAGAGAGAGAGAACAGGGGAGATGCCAGTAGAGATTAGAACGAGAGAGAGAGAGAGAGAGAGAGAGAGAGAGAGAGAGAGAGAGAGAGAGAGAGAGAGAGAGAGAGAGAGAGAGAGGCTCTCCTTCCTACTGCATTAGTTCCTTACTGCATTAATTCTCCTTCTCCTTCCTCCTTCATTCCTTACGCCGTCGAGAGAGAGTTTACTTGTACTGCCTATCTTTGGCACATTACATGCCATTCTAAAAGTTTACTTGGTAAGGTTGGTTGCTAATTAGCTTCTTCTCCTCATCTTACAGACTTACACTGTGCTTCTGCCCAATGCAATAGTTACCTAGCTACCTACATATATATGTCATATAAGAAGTTAGTATGAGAGAGTTTTTTACTCTTTATCCACAGGTGGACAGGAGATACAACCATTACTGCGACCAGATGCAGATGGTAGAGAACTCTTTCGACGCAGTGATGGGCTTTGGGGCGGCGACACCATACACCGCGCTCGCACAGAAGGCAATGTCAAGGCACTTCCGGTGCCTCAAGGATGCGATAGCAGCACAGCTGAAGCAGACGTGTGAATTGCTCGGAGAGAAGGACGGAGGTAGTAGCACCAGGGGGGAGACACCAAGGCTAAAGCTGCTCAACCAGAGCCTAAGGCAGCAGAGGGCCTTCCACCAGATGGCTATGATGGAGCAAGAAGCATGGAGGCCTCAGCGTGGTTTGCCGGAGCGTTCCGTGAACATTTTGAGAGCTTGGCTCTTTGAGCTCTTCCTCCACCCATTAGTTGTTCCTTCTTCCCCTCCAACCTCCATATATATCCTTTAATACTAACAGCTATATATCTTATCCACCCCCTTCATCGTTGACGTCCTCATCCGCCACCGGCCATGCATGGGATGACAACGATGAGGAGGATGAACTCGAGCGGGTTCTCCACGACGACGACGACGAGCACGAGTGGGTTCTCCACCACGACGACGACGACGAGCCCGAGTGGGTTCTCCACGACGACGACGAGCCCGAGTGGGTTCTCCACGACGACAATGAGCCCGAGTGGGTCCTCTCTCCTCTCTCCTCTCTCCTCTCTTCCTCTCTGTTTTTTCCTTCTTCGTTCCTTACTAATGCAGTATTCACCGGACACCCCTGTTCTCTCTCTCTCTCGACGGCGTAAGGAATGAAGGAGGAAGGAGAATTAATGCAGTAAGGAACTATGCAGTAGGAAGGAGAGCCTCTCTCTCTCTCTCTCTCTCTCTCTCTCTCGTTCTAATCTCTACTGGCAGCTCCCCTGTTCTCTCTCTCTCTCGTTCTAATCTCTACTCGCATCTCCCTTGTTCTCTCTCTCCGGCGGAGCTCCGGCCGACATAGAGTGGATCTCGAAGGCGTCCGACGACCTCGTCTCCCGTATCCCCGACGGAGTCCGACGACGAGAGCCTCGCTCTCTCTCTCTCCCTCTCCCTCTCCCTCTCTCTCTCTCTCTATATATATATATTATTATCGAAAACCAGTCAAAATTATTAAAATCCAGTCAAAATCAACGTATCATTGTTTTGCCGTGAAATACTGATAACGGAGTTAGCCCGTCGGATCAAAATGATCAGTTTTGTAACTTCAGGTATTTTTTAATAATTATTAAACTTCGTGGTACTAAACTGCAAATCCTGGAAACTACAGCGTACCAAAGTGTTATTTGGCCAAATAAATACAACTAGTCTAGGCCTAATAAAGTTAATTTAAGGGGTTTAATTATGAATATTTAGTGACTCATCAGGCAGCGACCAGTCTTACCAGAATTTCACGCACTTCTTGGCAGGGAGCACATTCAGCAGCAGCCCGTTTCAGAGCCACCTTCCTCCAGCTTTCAGCTTCAGTCTTCAGCTTTCGATGTGTCTTGCGGCTCGTGGTTTTCTTGTGGCGCTGGGAGTTTCTCCCTTGTGACTTGTCCTCGTGCAGCTATGTTGGCTTGGGACTGGAGTCGGGTGTGGCTTTGGGAGTAGCCACCGATTTGGGACAAGAGCTTGGGTTGGTTGCTCTTGTCGGGGCGTTTGCTAGAGGTTGGAGATCTTTAGGTGTCTGTCGCCCACGTGTGGGACACGTTGGGGTTCGATGACTTCCTCGGTTTGCGCTGGTTGGTCGCGCATCGAGTTGTGTTTGTTTGCCGTGGGTACACCTGACGACGTTGTTTTGCTCTCGTTGAAGGTTGCGGGTTGGCGCGTCTTCTGGTTGTCGAGAGCTGGGGTTGTTCACCAATCTGTGGTGAACTCCTCCCGCTTTTGTTTTGAGGGAGCTCGGGAGAGCAGGTGTTCCCTCGTGTTGTTATTTGTGCAGCTGTACTTTTGAGGAGCTTCCAGAATATTCTGCCTTCGCGGGATTGCTGAGTTTGGACTCGAGATTCATTCGAGATAATTCAGCCAGTGTCTTCAGTGAACGCGTCGCAGAGACCTTAGGGTCGAGTAGGCCGGGCCGTAATTGGGGCAGATGCAACCGTCGAGGATGGGTGTTCGCTCTTCCGGACCGTAAGCAGCTGGACCGCATGCAGCAGTTTTCACTATCTCAGCAGCTAGCTCAGTAGGCTATCCCCGAACCTTCCGTTCTCCGAGGAGTACGTGCCCGTTGCAGTACATCGCCGAGATAATCGTCAGCTCAGAGTTTTGTCGACCTTCTCGTAGGTCGGACTTCGCACCAGCTACAATCAGATAAAGATTCGGGATTGCGACATTTCGATGACAACTTTCAGTACGAGGTACGGGTTGTGTCATCGGCAGGCAGATTTGTTGATCTAGTTGAGCTAGAGATAAATATGTGACAGCAGAGGTCGAAGACGGTTTTGAGATTCAGCAGAGGCATCTCCAGAACCGCGGGACCGTTGACCAGATTGACCAGGACACCGGAGCTCTTATCTTAAAGTCACTACGTCAGTGCCTTTAAGGGTGATAGCAACTGGTAACATGTTCTACAGAGAGGTTCATGACGGGAGCCCTTGGGACATCGATAAGGTTATGGTACCCTTGGCATTCCTTAGACTTAGGCGGAGAGACAACACATTTGTCATTTTCCTCCCTTCAGTGTGACGTAGAATAGCGTAGAACCTTACTGAGCTTTGTTGCTCACTCCTACCTGGGCTGCATCGGCGATGCAGTCCTTTCCTTTCAGGTAATCTTCTGGGCGTTGGCGCGCCATTCTCGAGGTGATCGTGGACTTGGAGTTTCGAGGAGTACTTGACGATCATGGAGTTTCCCCTTTTGTTAATAGTTGTACATATGCAGTTGTATTAAATGTATAATTTCCCTCTTGGAGGATTTGATCATATGTATTAAATTGTTTAATGAGGGTTGATGAAAGTATTTTATCAAAACCTGTACTAATTAGTGAAACTTGTGATAGCATATTCATATTCATGTTGAATTTAGAACTATTAGATTTATCGTTTTAATTTATTGTGAAGATTATAATTATACAGGGTTCAAATTGAGAAATACAGGGGAGGCTCTCGCCGTTTGATTTTAGATTTAGGACCCTCATGTCTCGGCCCGGATGGGTTTTCTGGGTCGGGGCAAGACACATCAAATCACTGATGATGGAGATGAAGGAGATGATGAAGACAATGATGATGCTATTAAAAAAGAAGATGAAGCAGAAGAAGAACAAGATAATGATGTTGATGAAGAAGATGAAATTGGAGGAGATGACAAGCATGACAATGAAGAAGCATCTACCTCACACCCATCACATGAAAAAGAACAGTGTTGTCTACATGATGTTGATATATAATTGAATGATGAGCCAGGTGTACAGCCTCATGTTGGGAATGTGAGTATCATTTTCATTTTCATCTTTGTGAGTGTCATTTTCATCTTTGTAAGTGTAATTTTCTTCTTTCTCATGCATTTCCATCTTTGTGTGATCATTTTCATCTTTGTGAGTGTCATTTCAATCTTTGTGTGTTTCGTTTTCATCTTTCAGATTCCTTTTCATTTTTCACATCCATTTTCATCTTTGTTATCCATTTTTATCTTTGTCATTTTCAATTTCATCTGTCACATTCATTTTCATCTTTGTGTCATTCATTTTCATCTTTGCGTGTTCATTCTCATCTTTGTGTCATTCATTTTCATCTTTTTGAGTTTCCTATGAAATAACATGACATCAGCATCTAATTATCACTTGATATTCTAAATTCAGTTTGATGTTCATAAGTCTGATGTCGAAGAAGCGTTTCAAGATGATGTACGGCCTGACAGCCTTCATGACTTAGACATCAATGTAAGTGTCCCTTCATTTTATCTATGAATTTATTTTTATCTTTCCTGCGTTGAATGCACAAGGGGGGGACTTGTTGCCGTTCAAAATTCCAAAGAGCAACCGCCGCATTGAACTACACCGCCCGATGAGATTCATAACATCGCGATGGTTGATGACTGCCAGGTCATACATCCAATGGTTGAATAGGAAGCAACGCGACGTTTGACATCCCTGTATAAGATATAATGATAGCGCCACCCACATGGTCCAATCACGTAATGGAGCCAAAAAGGTGCCAAATACCCCCGTGTGGGAGAGAGAACGTCGACCCACCGTCACTTCTCCAAACATGTTCGCTAGGCAGTTTGGATTTGTCAAGCTGGTCCCGGTTTAGCGGTCGCAGACTTCAGCTAAAGAGATCGAGGAGTCCCACCGCAGTTACTTGGTGGCTCTGATGGATACACTTTTCGGATGATTTGGAGCATCACCAGGAATGTGCACAGACTTTTATCAAATGGTGGGGCAGAGTTCAGGGGAAGTTGGAGATCTAGATAACATGAATGGGGCATGTGTTGATTGGCAAAGGGGTGGAGGTCAAACTGAAAGGTGAGTTTGTATTTCTCAAAATTTAATTTCCTTTTCTTTCATTTTCTTTTTCGACCTTCAATAATCTTTAGCTATTAGAACTAAGGCCAACGAAAGTTGACCGGCCCACTTCGACGCGTACTAGACCTGCTGTGGGTGTTCCTTTTGGTCGGACCAAGGCTCAGGTGGAGAAGAAGAAGATTGATCCTCCTAAGGTTCGAGCCACAGTGAAGAAAGAGAAGACCCTCTCTTGTTGATGATCCCGGCTTCCTCCACTGTGGTATTGGTCGACGTGGAGTCTAACGTGGAGCCTAGGTTTGAACGGCCCCCTCAAAGGTGTCACTCCATCCCATCGTCAGGGACAAAGAAATCTACGGGGTGCGTAAAGTCAAACCTCTAGCCCAATCGGTTGGAAAATCTAAGAAAGTACCCAACATAATTGCAGCTCCACGAGTCCTTTACCAACTTCCGAAGTATCATATTATTTTAAGCACCAAGGAATATTTGGCAAATATACTCCCTTCGATCGACGGTGTAGTTTTGTTGGCTCAGTATGTCGAAAACCGACCATAACACTCAGATACCCTCTCAACAACCCTTCAGTTTCCTTCCATTACTAACTAAGACCTCAACAAATTTTTGGACCTTATCACAAACCACCTCCATCACACCATTGACTGGTGCTTCAATTATTCGTTCGACCTGCGCCGTACCTTTGCTCGGCCCACACCGTACCTTCGCTCGGCCCTAGCCTCGCCCGCCGCTCGGCACACACAGAGCCCGCACCACGCACCAAGTCGCGCTTCTGCACTGCACCAGTGCCAAGGCACGCCTCGCGTTGCGCCCTTTTCATGCCAAGCCCTTAGGCCACGCTCACTCTCTGCCCTGCACCGCGCCACCCTTCGGCAACCTCTCCTGGATGCCGATCAAGCATCGACTATTCACATCCCCTGGATCAACCTGTAGAGAATCCAACCATCCAATCAAGTTGATTCAAGAACTAACAGCTTCGATCGACAGTCAAAACTTAATCAAGCACCTCAAGACGATCTGAATCCACTCGACCAGTTGCCAGAGTGCGAGCATAGGAACATCAAGGAGGTCTCGATCTCTATCCAAATCATGAGCCATAGCTTACCCCCTTTGAAGATGTAAACTTTCAAGGTCATCCCATCACGCCCCGACCCAGAAAACCCATCCGAGCCGTGGTGTGAGCCAACCCTAAACATATTCAGTTCAACCAAGTGTGCACAGTTACAAATTTCAAGACTAATTTAAATGATTCAATTAACAAGTTATATTATAAATAACCAACTGCTACAAACCTGAATTAACATTAAATAATAATACAATAATGATACAACTCTTTTAAGTACAACAATCTCTATCAATTTACAACATAATCTTTCAGATACTACAAATTTGGGAACAAGTAGATTCTTCCTCGAATTTGACAAATTATACATCAAGATTTGTAATCATTAAAGAACTGTAAAGTACAAAGGGGTAAAATGATCTGTCGACGATTCCTTGAGTCCACGCACCACCAGGAGAAGAACCAACCTCCAAAGTCACCACCGCCTGGAGAAGGAGCTACGCCTGTGCCTGCAAACGCAGCCCAGATAGGGTGAGCAACAAAGGTCAGTAGGGATCTACTCTACGACGCACACAAAGGACAGACAACAACGACAGTATCACTTCTCCGCCTAGGCCTAAGGTATTCCAAAGGGTCCCATAACCCCATCGAAGTCCCAAATGTGTCGTTAAAACGTGCACAATTCACAATTTAGAAATTTATAAACCCTTATTCAAAGACTACACTATAGGATAGAATAGCGATGAAGTTCGAAGTTGATCCACATGGAACAATCGATTTAAATAGAGAAATCGGAATTAAATCTCAAAACTCTAATCCTGAAACAAAGGAGATGGCACAGAGATGTGTTGATAGATTCAGGGGTGTCTCATTCCTATGTTGCTAGATTGTGTGTGGCATCGTTAGGATTAGAGACGAGTTGGCTAGAGATGGCCCAGTCAGTAGACACACTTATCGGCGGGACAGTGAGGGTAGATTGGGTTTGCCGATCTTGTTCCTTTGAGGTTGGAGGCCTCCGTGTTTGTCTAGACCTGCGGGTGCTAGACATGACTGGCTTTGACGTGATACTCGGTATGGACTGGTTAGCAGCATACCGAGCCGTCATAAACTATGGTTGTCGAAGGGTGGTCGCTTGGACACCCGATGGGACACGGTTTGTGTTGTTGGGGGATCGGCTCTCAGCCGATTCCTTTGCTTGTGGAGTGGGAAGGCGTGGCAGTGAGCTTTCAGCCTTGTTGGCCAGCCTGTTCCTGTTTGGTTCTGAGGGAGTGTCGCATAGCAGTTTTCCCAGGATCGTGTGCGACTTTGCAGACGTATTCCCCGAGGTGTTGTCAGGGCTTCCTCCGTTCAGAGAGGTCGATTTTGAGATCGATCTAGTACCAGGTACCGCACCAATCTCTCTTCCAGCTTTCAGGATGGCACCAGAAGAACAGAGTGTGTAGAGGACCCAGTTGGATGAGCTGACCAGCAGAGGCTTCATCTGTCCCAGCATGTCTCCCTGGAGGGTGCCAGTGTTGTTCGCAAAGAAGAAGGATGGTACCCTTCGACTTTGCATAGACTACATGCGGCTCAACAGGGTGACGGTGAAGAACAAATATCTGATGTCACAGATAGACGACCTGTTCGACCAGTTACGAGGATCTTCAGTTGTCGCGCCCCGACCCGCGTAGGCCCAACCGGGCCGGGCGACGCGAAGCGGAACCTAACCTATTGCGGAAAATTTTGGCGAGGTTTCCCTAGCAATTCATAATCATCCGCCAGACGCCGCCACGTCACCAAACACCGGCCCGGTAGGGGTGACCGAAGAAGAGCTAGCACCAGCACCTGCGAAACGCAGCCCGGGTAGGAGTGAGCACTAAGCTCAGCAGGGACACTACACTACGACACTCACAAGGGAGGGAACACAACAGTGCCGTCCTCAAGCAAGACTTGGGTGTGCAGCAAGGGTCCCATAACCCTTTGCCGGTGTCCCTAGGCATACCCAACCATGGCCACCCTAAAAAACTGGGCCCATCCTGGATACACCTAGTGTCGCAGGGTTCCAGCTGTGGTCACCCAAACGAACTGGGCCCACACTGGTCATCACTGTGGGAAGGAATAGACACTGCCTGGGCTGGACTCACTTCGACGACCCCCAAAGGACAAGAACCGACACCGGTTGCACCCACAACATCTGGCTCGAGGCCGACACGACCTCTATAATCATTAAGCAACATGTATTCAGGTCATCTAACCCTATCATCGAAAACGACTTAATACTACAAATCGAGTCCTGAACCAAGCTACCCGTAACGATCCTAGAGCTAGATCCGGACTACCCGAAAGCCCTGGATCGGCAACGCCCTAAACAGATGCAACTAATGCACAACACAATGCATGCTATGGACATGCGCAGGATAATACATGTAAGCATGCAACAATATGTGATGATATAAATAACAAGGTCTGGGTACGGCACCCTGCCGGCCCGGGGTGGTGAACAGGTAAATAAGGTCTAGGGATAGCTACAGTGGTACCACCACCAACTGCCAATAGTCCACCACAACACCAGCACCAGGAAGCGGCCCTGCAAACAACAGCTCACATATATCACAGATAAAGCCCTCGGCGCATGCCGGCATGCAAGGCTAGGGAAAGCTGTAGGGCTACCCGCCCGTTTATTCTAAACATCCCGGGAGTCATCACTCCCCTGGTTCACGACTGCCCCTATTATAGGGCTAACATGCTTAAACATATGTACAAGGGATAAAGCGGTAAGGAAAACCGACATACCAAGCCCCGCGGGCAAAAACCATGAAAAATCCTCTCTGCTACTAAAGGATCGATCTTTTCCTAAGAAAAGATCGATCTTTTAAGTAACAGTGAGCCTTCTCTCACTGTCGAGCTAAATAGATCGATCCTTCCTCTCAGGAAGATCGATCTTTCCCGAAACAGAGGGCACCCTTCTCGTCGCGCCAAGAAAGATCGATCCTTCCTCCCAGGAAGATCGATCTTCCTCGCGACGCAGGGTAACCATGCTACCCAAGACCCAGGATCGATCTTCTCCAAGCAGAGGATCGATCCTTCATCGGGCGTAGCATGACCAACCCAGAGGGATCGATCCTTCCTCTAGAAGGATCGATCCGGATGGGTTCTCCGACGTACTTCCGGCGAGAAATACCGCCGGAAAGTACATCCAAACTTCTCAAAACTCTGGGATCTGATAGATCAAGATCCCACGAGTCCAAAACCGGTGAAATCACGGAAAACAAACATGTATATCAAGAGATCTAAGCAAAAGAACATAATCAAATCGGAAAACCTCAAAAACCCGGAATAGATTGTAGGTAGGATCCCTACCTAAGCAATAGCAGCTTCAATCCAAGCTGCTAGGCCTTGGATCGTCCTCAAACACCTTCAAAAATCGCTAGATCTGAGCTCAGATCTCTGGATTTCAAAAGGATTTAAGGAAGAAAGTCTCGTCTGCTCTATAGGCAAACGAACTGACTTATGAATGATCGATCTTTCTCCCTAGGCAAAGATCGATCCTTCATGATGATCACACTTGACTTTCTGGCACAAGAAGATCGATCTCTTAGCTAGAGAAGATCGATCCTTTTTGTGCTGAAAGCTAAACTTGGACAAGAACTCAAGCCCAAGTCCGGATCTTTCAATCCCGGGTCCCACTAACCATTCTAACCAAACATTACCACAAACATGGTCAGTGTGTGCACACGCGAGTGTGAAACAAGCCGACAAGGCGCAATTTACCAAATTGCCCTAATTGCCCTTACGGTTCATGACGAGCCACAAGAGTAGAGGGACGGGTCCTCACATCAGTCTTTTCGAAGATCGACCTCTACATAGGCTACCACAAGTTGAGAGTGCAGGATTGTGAAATCCCGAAGATGGCTTTTCGGACTCGGTACGGCCTGTACGAGTTCGTGGTGATGCCGTTTGGGCTGACGAACGCACCAGCAGCGTTCATGAATATGATGCAAAGGATCTTCCAGCCATTTCTAGACCAGTTCGTGGTGGTGTTCGTCGATGGCATTCTGATCTACTCTCGGGCAGAGGAGCACAGGTGACACTTGGCGACAATGTTGCAGCTACTTCGGGAGCATCGGCTATATGCCAAAGCCTCCAAGTGTGAGTTCTGGCTTGCACAGGTGGGATTCCTTGGACACGTGGTGTTGGCAGCAAGGATCTCAGTCGACTCCACCAAGGTTGAGGCAGTGGTGCAGTGGCAGAGACCGATGACAGTGTTCAAGGTCTGCAGTTTCCTAGGCCTGGCGGGATACTACAGGCGGTTCATGCGGGACTTCTCCAGAGTTACCGGACCGATGACCAGACTAACACAGAAGGCCGTCCATTTCGTGTGGGATGATGCTTGTGAGCCAGCCTTTGTGGAGCTGAGGATGAGGTTGACCAGTGCGTCGGTGATGATCGTCCCCAAGCGAGGCGTGGGTTACAGTGTCTACTACGACGCCATCGGTGAGGGTTTGGGGTGTGTCCTCATGCAGGAGGGACACACAATTGCCTATGGTTCTCGTCAGCTGAAGAATCATGCGAGGAACTACCCGACCCATGACTTAGAGCTAGCAGCAGTGGTCTTCACCCTGAAGACCTGGTGGCATTACCTTTATGGTGAGAAGTTCTCTGCCTTCTCGGACCATAAGAGTATGAGGCACGTTTTCACCCAATGTGACCTCAACCTGAGGCAGCGATGCTGGATGGAGTTACTGGAGGACTACGACTTCAAGTTGCATTACCATCCTTGTAAGACAAACGTCATAGCGGACGCGTTGAGCAGATATGTGAGAGAGACCAGAACAGCTGTGGCAGGGTTATCAGCGCGACAGTGGCAGGCATTAGAGACAGTGGGCCAGTTGGAGCTTGAGTTCGAGGATCTGTGTTCCATCAGCTTCCTCTACTCAGTGCAGAGTATGCCAGCAGTTCTAGCTAGAGTGATGCAGAGCTCGTGGAGTTGCACACATCGGCAGGCATGGAGCGCGTAGACGGGGACTAGACAGTATCGTCAGACGGAGGGCTACGTTTCAAAGACAGAGTACCGGTTCAGGCAGATCCAGTTTTGCGAGACAACGTCCTACGAGAGTTCCATCACTCTGGTTTTGCAGTTCATCCTGGGGGCACGAAGATGTACCAGGACATGTGGTGGTAGTTCTGGTGGTGCGGGAAGAAGCGGGCAGTGACGGAGTTCGTATCATGCTTCCTTACCTATCAGAAAGTCAAGGCAGAGCACCAGCAAACTTCAAGGTTAAGTCAACCCCTTCCACTGGCTAAGTGGAAGTGGGAGCACATCACGATGGACTTCGTGACCGGGCTACCGAGATCTCCTAGGGGGAATGACACGGTTTGGGTCATCGTTGATCGATTGACCAAGTCGGCGCACTTCCTGCCTATGCGGACGACAGACTTGATAGACAGGTTGAGCAGTTTGTATGTCAGAGAGGTGTTCAGACTACATGGTGTTCTAGTGTCCATAGTGTCAGACCATGACCCCAGGTTCACCAGCAGGTTGGTGAGGCTTTCAGGAGGCAGTTAGCACACTCCTCACTTTCAGTACGGCTTTTTATCCGCAAACAGACGGGTAATCAGAGTGGACGATCCAGATCTTAGAGGACATGCTGAGAGCATGTGTCCTCATTGCCGAAGGCAGCTGAGAGGGGCACGTTCCCTTGGTGGAGTTCGCCTACAGCTACAAGTCCAGTCTTGAAGTAGCACCTTTCGAGGCATTGTACGGTAAGCCATGTCGTTCCCCAGTGTGCTGAACAAAGGTTGGAGAGGCACCACTCACCAGTGCAGACATCATCAGGTGGTCGTTAGAGAGACTAGTGCAGATCAGGCAGAGACTTCTGACGGCTCAGAGCCGACAGAAGAGTTATGCAGATCAGATGCGACGACCGTTAGAGTTTGCAGTCGGCAACAGAGTGTTCTTGCAAGCATCGCCGTACAGAGGGTCAGTCAGGTTTGGCAGAGGTGGCAAGTTGGCGCCAAGGTTCGTCGGGCCGTTCGAGATCCTAGAAAGGATTGGCGAGGTAGCCTACCATTTGGACCTTCCTCAACACATGTCAATTGTGCATACGACTTTCCACGTGTCGATGCTGAGGAAGTATCACCCAGACCAGTCTCATGCCATCAGGGTGGATGACATCGAGCTTGAGGCGGACGAGATGTTCATTGAGCAGCCAGTTCATGTACTTGACCAGAGGGATCAGGTCTTGCGAGGCAAGAAGATTCCCTTAGACAAGGTACTGTGGAGGCACAGAGGCGTCGAGGAGATAACCTGGGAGCGCGAGGCGCGCATGCGGCAGGAGTATCCGCATTTGTTTCCTTCTCGAGGTAGCTCTTGTCCTATTTTCTAGTGTAGCTTCTTTGTTGTTTCTGAGCCCTTTCTTTATCGAATCTCGGGACGAGATTTTCTTTAAGGGTATTAGGATGTGATGACCTGTCCCTCTACTCATGGGTCAACCGTCTAGGTCAGACCCGTGGCTCGTTGTGGACCGCAAGGGCAATTTGTTAAATTGCGCCTTGTCGGTTTGTTTCACACCCGAGTTATGCGTACACAACCTTGGATTGATATGTGTGTTTGATTAGATCCTTGTAGGCATTCTCGATTGAAAGATCTGATTTCGATCGGGGAAAATCGAATCGGATGGCCGAGATTAGATCTGGCTTGCCGAGTCACTGACCCTGTATCATGTCTGTTGGGCACTGTAGTAGATCGGTTCACGACCCGCTATAAAAGACCCCCTCCCCTCCTCCTTTCTTTTCTTTTCCTTCCCCTATTTCTCGCGGCCCTTCTTCTCCTTTCTTCTCCTTCTTTCTTCCCGTCGTGAGTGAGACCTTGAGAGAGAGTGTCGACCCCCGACACGCGAAGGCCCAATCGGGTCGGGCGACGCGAACCGGAACCTAACTATATGCAGAATAATTTTGACGAGGGATTCCCTCTAATCTACTGATCTCCCTAAACAATTCATAAGGACCCTTAATAAAACAATAATCAACAACCTCAAAAGATATAATACAATATTCAAATCCTCAAAAGGGTTTACATTTATACAACATACTCTCGTAGGAGATTATCTAAACAAAAAGAGTGTAGAAGACTATCACCGCTCCTCAAGCACCGCCAGACGTCGCCGCGCCACCAAACACCTGCCCGGTAGGGGCCCCTGAAGAAGAGCTAACGCCTGCACCTGCAAAACATAGCCCGGGTAGGAGTGAGCACTAAGGTCAGTAGGATTCTACACTATGACACACAGAACGGAGGGAACTCAACAGTGTCACCCCCAAGTAAGGTTTGGGTGTACACAGAGGTCCCATAACCCCACCCCCACCGAGTGTCCCTGAGGTCCACGATCATGATCTTCCAGAAGAACAGGTCACATGATGAGTCACACTCAGTAAGTAGGAAACCAACACTGCTGACTCACAGGCAGGAAATGACACCGCTTAGTAGGCACACTCTCTACTCAAGAGTCGTTATAACCGGACACCGGCTATACCTCAGGACCCGACTCGAGGCCGACACGGCCTCTAAATCATCGATCAATATGTATTCAAGTCATCTAAGCCTATCATCGATATCGACTGAATACTACAATCCAACCTGGACCTTACTACCCGCCACGGTCCTAGAGCTAAATATGAGCTACCTGAAAGCCTCGGATCAGCGATCAACTCATCGCCTACGCCCTATCCTTATGCATTTAATGCACTACAGAATGCATGCTATGGTCATACGCAAGTAAGAGGTAAGCATGCAACAATATGATAAAGCAACATATAAGTCCAACTGGATCGCTGCAGCGGTACTATCAACCACTGCCAGCCAATCCGCAGCGGGTCCCAGCATTACGACGGTACCGCGATCGTCAACCGCGAACCCCTGCAACGGGAAGCAACCCCGAAAACTCAGATGAATATATAATATAATATTATATGTTCAGAACATATAATATTATTTAAATCACCAAGATCCTCTAATTAGAGGCTAAGCGACCTCGTCGATCCGGTGTCCAAACGACTTCGGATTCGAGATCCCACTTAGATAAATGCAGATAAACTTGCTGAGATCAACATATTCAAAATAGGGAAATATCAAACGACTCAATTACCGGGAAAGCGCTAATCAAAATCACTAACTTCACTAATTACCTTTAATTGCTACAGCGCATCCCAAATATACGAAAATCATAACAGTTCATAGGAAACTCTGAAAATTATGAAACTGGTTGAGTCTGTGAGTAGATTCACATATCTAAAACTCTCATGTTCATTATAGTCCAATATCATGCACGGACAGATCAAAAAACACGCCGTAAACCGATTGTTCTTCAAGAACAATAGAAACCGGAAAATCTGAGCTTAAACATGTTGAAATCCTATTAAAAACTTAATCAAATCTTATAAAACTCAAAACAGTAACTAAGCCAACTCATATACACACATCAACACAAAGAACACCTAGATCTACCGGCTAGATCAAGAGAAAACCCTTAAACAAACTCAAGTAGGTAGAAACCTGTTGGAAACGCAAACCTCGGCTGAATCCCCACTATACGACCACCAAACGGCTTCCAACCAAGCCAAGGATCTTCCTCTCTCTGCTATGAGTCCAACGAGCCCTCTAGCACCCAAAAAGATGGCCAGAGAAGGGAGAACAGAGTGGAAGAAGGAGAAGGGAAGCAAACCGGAAAAACAGGGGAGGTCTCGGGCTACTTATAGGCTCGAGTCCGATCGATCGCTCCAGGGACCGGTCGGACTGACCGGGTTAAGTCGGTTTGCGTCCTTATTCGGACACGTCGGCCACCGACACAGGTCCGATCGATCGCTCTTGATCGCACACGGGCCGTCAGTTGCCTAAAAACAAGCTTATGCCCGCCCGAGCTTGGATCTTTCGATCCCAAGCCCGCCTAGGGTTCTAACAAACACATAAATCAAACATAGGGGGTGTGTGTGCACCATGCGGGTGTGAAACAAACTGACAAAATACAATGTACCAAATTGCCCTTGCGGTCCACAACGAGCCATGGGCCCGACCCAAGCAGTCGACCCAGGAGTAGAGGGACAGGTCCTCACAGAGAGAGCTCCAGCAGCTTCTTCGTGAGCTTGAGGATGACGATGAGGAGGAGGAGGCCATCTTTCCAGTGGTTTAGCGGCTGGTTTAGCGTAGAACGGTAGGGTTCTACACTTAAGCCTTGTTTAAGTGTTCTAGGATGGTTAGATGTTTGATTTGCTTGTTTCTTTGTTCTAGATGATTTGTTTTAGCTTGCTTAAGATCTGATTTATGTTTGATTTTGGTTTGATTTAAGTTGGATTTAATCAAGTTTTCCTTCAGATTATTCCGTATTTCTATTCTTCCCAGAAACTGAATGTTCGAGCCCATTTTCCCGGCACCTTACATGCATGATCTCAGTTGATCTTCAACATGAAAGTTGTAGATGTCTGAATCTACTTTCAAACCCAATTGATTTCATATTTTTCCAATTTGTGTATGACATTTGGTGAATTTTATTCCAAACTATGTCAGAATAGAGTTTTCTCGAATAGTATCTTGCGGGTCGATCCATGAATCAACCGCCAGACTCCACGGTCGATCAACGTGGTCTCAACGGTCGACCATGAGCCTTAAAATCACCAGAATAACATCTCACAGTCGATCCGTTGAACGACCGCCAACCTTCACTTCCTCAGGTCGACCGTGACATAGAACAGTGATTTTTATGATTCTTTGATTGGTTTTCTTTCGTGGTAGATAGCCAATGATATTAGAAAGCATATATGCTATTAGTAGCTATTTTTTGAGGGTTTTTGGCGGATGTTTTGGATACGACTTCACCGTAGATATAGTTTGTGAAGTCCAGGTTTTCTATATCGATAATTGTATGTTGTAAAGAACTGTGAGTATATATGTGTTACTTTACTATCGTGGTTATTATTGGTTTGGTCGGGGTTGTTTCCCGTTGCATGTTTTCTCTGCGAACTGGCTAGATGCTGGTGGTGTTACCGCTGTAGTAGTTCCTTGGTTTATTTACCTGTTCACTACCCCGAGCCGGCTGCGAGTCGAGTCCAGACCTTGTTTATTATCATCACATATGTTGCATGTTTATCTGTTTCCCTGTGTGTGTTCGTAGCATGCATATGGCTGTGCATTAGATGCATAAGGCCTCTTTTTATAAGCAGGAACGCGGCCAAAGCAATTGCAACTCAAATAGGACTCAATTCCTAATGTTTCTAAAACTTGGACTTCCACCGGACGAATTTATTGTGAGGACCCGTACCTCCAACCTGGTCCGACCGCGTTAGGTCGAGGCTCTGGTTTTGTGGTTTGGCTCGGTTGGTCTTGGGATGTGATCGGTTGATGGCATCGCTGTTTTTGACCCCATAGACAATTTGGTAAATATGCTCATTGATGGTCAGTTTCACACCCGCGTTGCACACACTGCCTTTGATTAATATGTGATTGATTAGAACCTTAAGGGCGCTTCCGATCGGAAGATCGGAGCTCAATCAGGAGAGATCGAATCGGACGGCTGTGATCGATTCCAGCTTTCTATTTAAACCCCTCTCCTTTCTCTCTCTTTTCTTTCTTTTCTCTTCTCTACTCTCTCTCTCCTCCTGGGCTGCTGGCTGGAGCTTGGGCTGTCGCTTTTCGGCGTGAATCCGTTGTGATCGGAGTTGAGAATCTCGTAGATCGGCTGCTTGTTGCTTCACGTAGGTGTTTCTACCCATTTCTGGTGAAATGGTAACCCTAGGATTGTCATTTTGTGTTTTCTGGCTGTTGTATTAATTGGAATGTTTTGATTTTCGGTATTTTTGCTCCTTAGCATGTTCAAAAGCTCGCTATGGTTTCATTTCTGTATTCTTTCGGATGAATTTCGTATTTTTGTCGGTTTTTCGACGGGGTTGGACTCAGATCTCCTATTTCACAATTTGAGTTTGGTTTTTATTGCATGAAGGAGTTCCCCACCATCAAATAGGCCTTCTTGCAAAGTTTGAATGGATTCCATCGCCGTTTGATAGATCAAATCCAACAAATTCAGTTTTTCATCGGTTTCGTCGGCTTCCGGGCAATTTGATTTAATTCAGAGGATTTGATCATCCAAAGTTAGATTTCTTAGTGTCATTAGATTCCCCACATCCAATTGCACACCTCAGTCAAATTTGGTTTGATTTCGATACGTTTTGATAGATTGAATCCAACAAATTGGATCTCATGCACTATTCATCTTCCCTGCCGACATATGAAGGATCAATATTCTTTGGTAATGATCGCTCGTGAACGTGTCGTTAAAACATTGCAAACTCATCTATGTAGTCTGATTGTGGAATTGAAGCTCTCAGATGGGAGATTAGAGGTGGCCGGCGCGGTTAAGGATCGTCGGAAGTGGTTTCCGGCGTTCCAGACATCAATGGAGGTAGGGGATAGTAGAGGAATGAACATAGGGGCTCTGTGAAAACTCCTGCGCGGTTTGATCAAAGGATGATGGTCGGAAAGGGGTGAATTGGAGGGGGACAGCGAGGTATAATTCACCGGAGTTTGCTTCCGGTGATCCAGGAAGCAAGGAAGGATTTTGATGGTGGCGGAAGGATCGTGACAAACTAAGGAAGCTTCTGGAGGAGGTATAATGCGGTGGGCGGCCATGGATGAGGAGATCAGAGACGACCGACGGAAGTGGAGGGACTCTTTGGCGTCGGAGGAGGAGAAATTGTGGGAATAGGAGGCCGTGAGGAGGTAGAGGAGCGGATGGTGGTGATGTAGGTGATGGTTTGGAGGGACGGAGATGGCCGGAGAGGTCGCGACGGGTTGGCGGTGGGTGACGGCCCGGGGACGAGCCGGGACGATGAGCCGTAATCGAGGAACATTGCGGGAAGAGAGAGAAAATTCGGTGGAAAATAAGGAAAAATAGGAAGAAGGAGGAGAAAAATTCCAGGAAAATATGGGGGAAATACTAAAAATCAGGGGAAAATCCTAAAAATTTTAAAAAACTAGGGAAAAATCCTAATAACTGGGTTGCCTTACAGAAAGCGCGTAAGTTTACCTCTTTCGCTAGATGCTCCTGAAACAAAATTTAGGAGGCCGATGATTCCATGTGAAGAAATACATGGTCCGAATCATGGTGAAGGTATGCAGACATGCTTCATCAAAGAATAAAAAGAAGTCCTTAGCAAACAACATACGCATAGAACTGGAAATTTTGATACGATCTTTGATGAAAGGATGATAGGAATTGGCATAGTCTTCACTCATAACAAGGTTCTTGATGTCGCTCAAATGTGTCACGCACAGCGGTCGCGGTGCAGTACAGCATAAGAGAGGTCGAATTCCACAGAGAGACAAGCAGGAAAAATCCAGAAATACAAATAACAATAAATTGAAAACAATCAAGAGCGATAAAAGTTAAGAAAATAGATCGAAGATGTAATGGTAAGATAAAGGTAACAAAGAAATCAGGATTTGAATGAGGCTAGGCTTCAGGAATCACGTCACTCGGATTTAGGTTCCTCTCTTCTCAATGGTTCATATGGTACTCAGTTAAGGGATTCACATCCCAATCGCCTTAACCGGAAGATATAGAATTATGAATCTGATAAAATATAAATGTCTCTTTCTATGATTGGTTCCTCCTTTTTATAGTTCTAACTTCATCCAACCAAACCTAAGAATACACGATACCGGCTGTCACTACAGGCAACGCGCAGCAAAAGTTCATCGGGACAAAGCCCTAACTCTAATCGGATCTCTAAGAATACACAATACCAACTCTCACAATCGGCAATGCATAGCAAAGATCTCTCGGTATAGAGCCCCAACCTTATCTAACCAGATCCCTAAGAATACACAATACCAGCTGTCACTACGGGCAATGCATAGCAAAGGTCTCGCAAGACTCGGTAGGAGAATCAAAAGAGATAACTATGGGATCACAATATCATAAAAGAAGCATGACTGGATTTATAATAATGTTTAACCACAAAGCAATCTGTGAAGATCCAATACATAAAAAGAGTTTAACAATAAAGATTAAAAACATGAACCATCGTTGGAGAAGAAGCCCTAATCCTCGCTAGATCATCCGTCCGCCATGCCCGCGGATTACTCGGCCATAGATGGAGATGTCTCCATCTTTTTCCTCTTGAAAAACTCCTGAAAAGAGCCTCCAAAAACGTCCAAGAAGTCCCCCTTGATTAGCCCTAAGTTTCCTATTTATAGGGTCCAAGAATTAGTAAACTCGGATTAATCAAAACCGTTGATTTTCGTCACTGGGCGAGTCCGATCGATCCTTCTCGGGATGTTGGATCGATCGGTCTCTTGAGATCTCCAATCTTCTACCTTCGCCCGTGTCCGATCGATCGGACTAAGGGAGTCGGATCGATCGATTTCGTAAAAATCCTTCGTCTCTGGCTCTTCCCGAGTTCGATCGATGGACGGATCGATCGAACTCTGCTCCTCTAAAAAGCATACGTTCTGTCACCCTTTAATTCCCAAGTCCGATCGATCGAATTATGAGTGTTGGATCGATCGGATGCATAAAAATCCACATTCTCTGGGTATTTTTTTAGTCCGATAGATCCAACTCTAGGAGTCGGATCGATCGGGCTCAGTAGGAGTGATGGTTCGATCGATCGAACCATATTCAGCCAAAAACTATATGTTCTGTCACGGTTTTGCCAGGTCCGATCGATCGGACATTCGCTCGGGCTTCCAGCTTATTTTCCTTTCTGCCATTCAGACTGCGCATTGATACTGAAATTGCCGTAACTTCTTCTAGGAAACTCGGAATCACGAACCGTAAAATTCCCCAGAATCTAGACTTCAAGAGCTTTCCAACCATATATGGCACATTATCTGATTCTTCATGAGCAGATACAGATTAATTGTTGAAGTTGATCCATATACTCTTTTCAGCTTCTTTTAGCTCCAATTTCCTGCATTTTCCAAACAACCATGTGAAGCAACATATAGATATAAAAATAGTAATAAAGATGCTGATTAAGGATAATAATCTAGCAATTAAGATGGTTTTAAGGTTGTTCAGAGTGCACTTTCATGCACTCATCAGTTCTCCTCCTCACAAAGTTCAACTAATGGGGATGATATTAAAGGTAGAATTCCAAACTGAGGCTCTAGAGAAGGAATATTGCTAACACTCTCATCCTCATTATGTTTATCACTAATAGGCACATCATCATCATTCAACTCATCATGTAGAAGTTCAATTTGAGGTTCCTGACAGGGGGTCTCACTAATATGCTCATCCTCATTATGATCATTATAAATAGACGTATTATCATCATTTAACTCATCATGAACAACCGGAAATTTAGCATAACAACTCTCATCATCACTGTCATCAAAAAGACTAGCTTCATAAGAATGACCGAAATACATATAAGGCCCAGAATGTAAAACCGGGGTACCATTCATCAATTTTATTTTCAGCAGCCGGCAAAACATTGTCAATAGCATCATGAACTGCCACAGCATCACAAGCATTATAGCATGCATCAACATCATTAGAAAGATAAGCATCACAAGCATTGTCATCATAAACAAGAGGCATAGAATCATATCCATCCACTTTACCATCAAAAGGGTGACTTACATTAGCTAGTTGTTTGGCCGGGACTTCTAGCTTGTCTATCAATTGTGAGTTTGTGACTGATCAGTGAAGGGGTTCTCAATTTTATCACGTTCCTTAGAAAGTCTATCCTCATCCAAGGATTTACGAAATTCCACTAAGGAATTATTAATTCCTTCCATTACCTTAAGAATATCATCCAAAGTTGGCTCTTGTTGTGCTTGTGATGCAGGGTGAACAGGCGGCTCATACTAGTATTGTTGCGGAGGTTGTGCTTGAAACTGAAATGACGGTGTAAAATTAGGTGCAAAATCTTGAGCCGGTGGTTCTATGTTCCATGGTTGAATGTTTGGACTGGTAACCTTGAAATTGCCAACTAGGGTATGTATGATCTCTAAAATTTGGATTATAATGATATGAATGTGAATTATATGCCGGATTTGAGAAACCATATGTGTCATTATTGTAAGCGGGTCCATAACCAAAAGGCAAATCATCATTGGACATGGCACCCGGTGGCATATAAAAATTAGCCATGCATGCAAGATCACATAAATAAGGACCACACCAAAGATAAGAAATACAAACAGTGTGCTGGTCCAAGAGACGACTGTCGCTGATACGTGCTTTTGTGCGAATAGCAGAAGCGTCTCAAACAGCTAGATAAAATAACTCGGAGTTAAGAACAAACTTACTTGACTACACAGTCCCGATCGGTCGCTCCCGTGTCCGACCGATCGCTCTTGGCGATGGGCTGCAGGTCCAAATCTGAGAAAATCAAACTTAGTAGCTGGAAAAATCAGAAAAATTGTTAGAGAATTCCTAAAAAAATGTAAAATAAATAAAGGGAAAGATAAAAAAATGAATTAAGCAAAGAAAAAGAGAAAATCAATCAATTAACCGTCGAATTCCCCGGCAACTGCGCCAAAAATTGATCGCTCACAAACGTTGTCGTTAAAACGTTGCAAACTCAATCAAATATAAATTTATAATCCCTATTCAATCACTACACTACTAGGTAGAATAGCGGTGAAGTCGGGAGTCGATACACAGGGAAAACGTTGAAAACTGAAATCAATTTTCAAAACCCTAAAACTAAGGAAAAGAATCAAAGATAGAATAAAGTTATCTAAACTAATAAATAAATGAGATAAAAGGTTGATCAATTTGAATCAATGGAGTAGTTATTTAGGAATTACTCAATCCGCCCTAGTTTCATTATTAGTCTTCTCTAGTTATCATCTTGTTCCCTTCTCTCAACATTATGGATCATATGGCTACAAGCTCACATGAGTCCCAAAAAGAAAGTTAATGTTCCCAACGGCATAACCTATCTTTGCTTGGCATAGATTGTATTTGGTCCTATGATTATATTAAATTATACTACTCCTAATGACCTTGGCACAACCTATCTTTGCGTAGCATAGCTTATCTCAAAGGTAAACCAATAACTTCTTGAAAACCATCTCACAAATCTCTACAATCAATCACAGAAATCATGTAGGACTGAAAGTACGTCAAGGGAACTCTGTTCCTTCAACTCTATTAACAATAAAACCATATTCATGAGATCATGCATCGAGAAGTTCACAAGAATCCAACTAAAGAAAAACCAAAACTACACTAGGGTTTCATGAATAATCCTAAGTACAATAATTAACAACTCATCTTTTGGATGAAAGCCATCGGGTTGGAGTAGGAAGCTGTCACCATCCACATGCTCTCCGTCTTCTTCTTCCTCCACCAAAGATTGTCAAAAAGATGCTTATTTTTTCCAGCCAACACCTTCTTATAGGTGTATTCCCGGAATTAGGGTTATGGGTTGAGTTGGACCTCTAGTGTAACTTGGATTTCCTGGTTTAATTCTGACAGCCTCTTCCGGTCGCGACTGGGTTCAACCCGTCCGGAATTTGGAAATGTGCTCAACCTGCAAGATGTAGATTAGGAAGCCTTCTGTCCTTTCCCGAAGATTTGACATTAGTTAGACTTATCTAGAATATTTGGTGAATATTCTCTTGAGCATCGACGGACCCGTTTTCCAGCAGCTATATATCTTTATCTTCTTCAAAACTGGTATTAATCCATCAGGCGTCTCGCAAAATGTCCAACATGAAAATTGTAGGTCTTGAAGTCTTCTACCACGTACTACATTTCCAGAATATTTGGACTTATACAGAATACATAGAGAAGATTCTCCTGACAGGCGACGAAGCAGTCTTTATCACATAAATTCATCATTTTAGTCGAAATTCTTATATTTCTTCTCAAATCATGATCAAACCTGAAATCAACTAGCAAACTATTAAATACAATTACTCTAGGCCTATTAAAGGTAATTTAAGGGGTTTAATTATGAATAATTAGTGACTTATCAGGTAAGAAGATTGATCTTTCGTTTGTTAGTGTTCTGCTCCGTCTGAAGAAGATCGATCCTCTTCTTGACAGGGGGTGTGTTTGAGGAAGATCGATCTTCTGGTGCCAGAAGATCGATCCTTCTTGCCCAGACAGAACACCATCTTGAGGAAGATCGATCTTCTTGTGAACGAAGATCGATCTCTCCTTCCGAGGCTTAAGGAAGAGTGATCTTCCTTGGAAGGGAAGATCGATCATCATCTCCTTGACAGTGATCACCCATGTAAGTGATCGATCATCTTGGGTAAGATGATCGATCCTTTATATGCTGATTTGTATAATTGATCCGAATTTGATGTTTTCAGTTTCTTTTCGATCTGAATTTATCGTGTGGCTTTCCCGATGATAGGTAGGGATTATTATAATATTTTAATCGGGATTTTGATGGGTTTATCTCCGGATTACGCCGTAAGTTGTATTTCAAATCAGTTTATCGATTTCTACCGATTTTCAAGCAATTTCTCGATAAGCATGCTATATATATATATTAGTAAATGCCTGTGCCTACGACACAGATATTATAGTTTTTTTTGTGATTTATAAATTAATTAATGTCTAAGCAATTGTTCGAGAGTGAAGATTTACAATATCCATTTATCTAGAGGCGTAGATCTTTTATTCGAGAATTACGAAACCCAATAATGTCTTAGCCTTGGATCCTTACTCGAATAATGCTAAAACAAGATAAGTCCAGGTTTTGTATTGGCTCATATCTAAGCCGTTGGATCATAAAGATCAACGGCCCATGTAAGGGAAGGCTTAGGGTTACAAATCCAAGCCTAACCTCTTTCATCCTGCCGCCAACACACCTGCCCCCTGATGGCGGCGACGACTTGATTGGCGAGAGGACAACGGAGATTGATGGCTGGGCCGAGATCGGCGAAGACGACCGGGTTGAGGAGCTCAACGTCAAGGCGGAGGAGCACGACGTTACCGATTGTTGACGACAACGTCAACCTCGCCATCATTCTAGAGTTCGCCAGCTGAGAGAGCACCAGCTGGGAAAAGGAGCACCAGCTGAGAGAGCACCATATAGGCGTCCCCCTCTTCGTGCTCCTCAGGATTGCTACTGTGCCTCCTCCTTTCTCTCTCTTCTTGGATCTCTGCATCTCTCCTCCTCCTCCTCACCTCTCTCTCCCTTCCTTTTGATCTCCTTCTAGCTTCTATGCGAGGAGAGAGTGAGAGAGGGGGATGGGAGATAGCCGACGGCGGGTTGGGCGTGGCTAACGACGTGGGGCGAGGTCGACGGCGTGTGGAGCTCGTTTTAGGGAAGGGAGAGTGAGAGGGGGATGGGAGATGAGAGAGGGGGTCGGGGACCTTTTCCTAGCGACAGGGATGGGATGACTGGTATTAGGTAGTGAGATGAGTGAGTAGATGTTTTTGGACAGGATTTTTGGGCAGGAACCAAGTTTGGGTGGGAATCTCGAGGTTTTAGATGGAATTAGAACCGTCGGATTTCTTTGGAAATAAATCCCGACCTCCCTCCCATATACTATAGATATCAAATATAATTTAAAGGGCTGATAGCGCTCTGAAACACACGAATATTTACTTTAAGAAACAAACCGATCGAGTCCGGATTCAAAGTCACATCCACTCCCATCTAATAGGAATAACTTAATCAGTGAACATACATACTCATATAGAATTATGATTTGAACT
>OY986972.1:15877228-15909133 GCA_963920575.1 Narthecium ossifragum
GGGTGGGTGGGCTGAATTTTGAATGGGTGGGTGGTTAAGAGGAAGAAAGTTTGGGGCGGGAGTTTTTGGGGGAACACAAATTTGGGTGGGAATCTTAAAGTTGATGATGAAATCTGGACTGCTCTTTATGTCTTATAGTTAAGACATTTCAAAAACCACCCTTCCTTATATAATAGATATATATGTATATATATGTAGTTTGTGATTGATTTATTGCTTTATGGGTAACCGGGGGAGTGACGAATGATGAGTCACTAAATATTCATACTTAAACCCCTTAATTTACATTTGTTAGCCCGAGAGTGGTTGTATTTGATAGTTTGTTAATTGATTTCAGGTTTAATGAAGATTCAAGTTAGAAAATACAGAAAAAGACTAATATGTGGAAATTACGGTGCTCCGCTGTCAGTTTGAAAAGAATTCACCAAATTCTCCAGATAAATTCTAAATTCCTGAAATTTGGAGGACGTATAGAAGACTTCAAGATGAACAACTTTCATGTTGGACACTTTGCGCGATTCTGGACACATTAATAGCAGTTTTCAAGAATATGAAGATAAACAGATGCTGGAAGACTGGTCTGTCGACGCTCAGGAGAATATTTGATAAATATTCCAGATAAGCCCAAATAATGTCAAATCTTCGGGACAGGACTGAAGACTTCCTAATCTACATCTTTCATGTTAAGTACATTTCCAAATTCCGGACGGGTTGAACCCAGTCGCGACCGGAAGAAGCTGTCAGAATTGAACTAGGAAATCTGAGTTGCATTGGAGGTCCAACTCAACCAAAAACCCTAATTCCGGGAATACACATAAGAAGGTATTTGCTGGCCGAAAATTAAAGGTCCCTATAGAGAGAAAAGAGAGAACTAGGGTTTGGAGGATTCTCTGGAGAAGATGGAGGTACAACGTGGATCCCAATCGTTCTTCATCGAATCTAAGGCTTCCATCACAAAGATGAGTAGCTAATTTCTGTACTTAGGGATCTTATGAAGCTTTAGTAGATCTTCCTTGTATTTTTCTAGTTGAATCTTGTATTCTTTTTCTAGACATGATCTTATACACTTGGTTTTAATGATAAAAGAGTTGAGAGAACAGAGTTCCTTGACGTATTTTCAGTCATACTTGATTTCGGTGATTGATGGTAGAGATCTATAGGATGGTTTTTATGTGGTTTGTGAATAACCGATGAGATATTTTATGCTTAGTGAAGATAGCTTGTGCTAAGGTTACCTCGAAGACAATTTATGCTAATCGAAGATAGCATATGTCTTTGGAAAACACTCTCCTTCTTTTAGGGATTTATGTAAGTTTAAGAAGCTGTGAATCTATAGTGTTTAGATAAGAAAACAAGAGGATAACTAGAGAATACAGGAAGTGAAACTAAAGTGGATTGAGTAATCCATAGGTCTTCTCTCATTAATATATTTCAATCTTTTTACATCGCTTTCTTAATTAGTTTTAATTAATCAGTTTCAAAAACCCAAATCAATCCTTTTCGCTTTAGATTTAGAGTTCCGAGATTTAATTCTGATTTCTCCTTCGTAATCAAAGTTTCCCTGTGGTTCGATTCCGTATTTCATCACTATTCTACCCCATAGTTTTGTATTTTGAATAAGGGTTTATAAATTTTATTCTTGATTGAGTTTGCAACGTTTTAACGACGTGTTCGCGAGCGATCAACGAACCCCGAAAATGTTTAGTATAAATGAACCGGATGTGTGCCCTGTATGCTTAGTATATATTTACTGCTTTGATTAATAGCCCCGCTGATTGCCGGCGTGCGCCGGGGGCATAACCCGTTGTACTGGTAGATTATATATCTTGTATGTGTGGCTTGTTGGCTTGGTCGGGGTTCTATCCTCTTGTAGCAATTTCGATTGACAGCTGTGGACGTCGTTTTTAATGCCGAAATTAGCTCGATTGTAGTTGTCACTTGGTTGTTGGCCAGTTACCTACGGGGTAATTGTGGAACCTTAGTCTGTCAGGTGCAAGAGAGCACTGAAGACTATTGTATATCTGTGGTTATCACTTTGCTCTAATCGTTGTATTGTTAGTATAGTTTATCTGTATTTGAGACCCTTGCTATGCTCACCCCTTTGGCTAGTTGTAGGCTATGCCTAGCCATGTATAATTGATGTCATATTGTTGCATGCTTATATCTCTTTATCTGTGCCTGAGCATTGCATGCATCTTGTTTGCATTAGAGCATAAGGTTAGGGTGCGGGTGAATAGGGTCTTTGCCAATCCGAGGCTCTCGGGTAGCTCGGATCTAGCTCTAGGACCGTGGTTGGGTAGCTAGGTCTAGGGCGATTGTATTGTCAAATCTCTGTATTCTCGAGGATGGGTCTAGTTGGCTATCATATGTTGTTTGAGGTGTAGAGGTCGCCCAGAGTTCTCGTCTCATGCTCAGTATCCGTGTTAAGGGATGTTACGTGTTGCCCTGGGTCCTACCCCTTTGTTGTTCAGCGCTGGGCGCTTGGTTGTTGAGAGGGATGGTTGTTGACGTCATAGAGCGCGTGCCATGGGGTAGGCGGTGGACGTAATGTGAGTTTCCCTTAGAGATGAGACAGAACCCGTGTGAGGACCCATTCCTCAAACCTTGCTCGACCGTGTGCGTCGAGGGTCGTTTCACATTCGTGTTGTGCACACACTGCCTTGGATTGATCCATGAGTTGATTAGATCCTTTTAGGCGTCCTCGATCAGCAGATCGGAGCTCGATCGGGATAGATCGAGACGGACGGCCTAGATTAAGTCTCAGCCTTACTATAAAACCCCTTTTTTCCTTTCCTCTCTCGCTCCCTTTCTCTCTCTTACCTGCAGCAGCCTTCCCCTTCTTCTCCCCTACCTGCGATCGCGCCGACCTCTCCTCTCCGTAGCTAATCCGTCGTCGCCACCGGCCGCCGCTCCTCTCCGAGCTCCACCTCACCTCTCTCGAGTTCCCTAGCTTCCTCTACTCCCAGATCTGACCCTCTTTCCTCCGTTTCCTCTCTCTCAAGCCCGCCGCCAGCCCTCTTCCTCACCGATCTTCGAGCTCCGACGGCCTTCCCTTGGAGTTCCTTCACCGCCGCCGAGCTCCAGCACCCGGGATAGCGTCGGGAAGCTCAGATCCCATCTTCTCCAAGCTCTAAGGTAGGGTTTCCCTACCTGAATCTTTGATTCAGCCCTAGGTTGTGATTGTGGTTGTTTCTGTCTTTGTTTAACTGCATTTTTATGCTATTCATGCTAGAGTAGTTGCTGATTTTGGATTCTTGGATTTCGGATTTTGTTTGAGAAGGTTTCAACCGGATTCTTTGAGGATTTCTCTTCTACCTTGTTTCCCTAGGCTTAGATCCCAACTGACCAAGGTTTGATTGATCATTGATGTGGTTTCAATGGAGATTTATTCATCAGTTTTTCCATATTTCGTTGATGCTCTATTCTTGGATGAACAGTCAGATTCAAGCTCGGTTTCTGAGCTTTGTGAGCATGATCTCGTGTAACTTTCAAGATGAAAGTTGTAGATCATCTAGTTATCTTTTGATTACCGCTGGTTTCGTGATTTGTGGATTTATGTATGATTTTTGATGAATTGTTTCCCGAACTGCTGTGAAACATAAATTAGGAAAAAGATTTGAAACTTTTGTAGAAATTAAGCACCAGTTAGATTCAATTCTTGGAAACGATGTCCCTAGCATGTTTCTCCAAATCTGATGTGTTCTAATTGGGAATTTGACTTCATTTAGATGTTAAATTGCTAAGAATTCATCCTCTCTAACTTAAGGTTTTTGTAGAGGTTTAGAAAGAGTGTTTTAACGGATTTCGATGTTTTCCTCGTGACTAAATCTTCGAGATACATGAAATTGGTATTCCTAGTGACCTCGAGGGTTAGCACGTCATAATTGGTGGTTTTTAGATGATTAATTGTTTGATGCCGACATGTTTAGTTAGCTATAAATCATTCTGGTTCAATCAGCAATTAATTGCATGTCATGTTTATTCATATCGTATTGTATACATGTATAAGTAGCTTGTGGTTGAACCAAGGGAGTCATGCTCCTTAGGATGTTTAGATAAATAAGTGGGTAGAAGGTGTGCCCTAGTTTAGTAAACTGTATTCTTTATTGTTGTTGTAACTGTGTGGTCGGGGGTGTGCCCCATTGTCGGAATTTCGGTCGACGACCATTTATGCCGTCGTAATGCCGAAACTTCGATTGATTGTGTAGTTGCTTGTTTTCGGCATGTGTTGCCATTGTTGTGCTAAATAGATTTCTAATTGCTTTAGACCCTTTGCTATGTTTACCCCTCTGGCTAGCTGTAAGCTATGCCTAGCCCTGTATATTGATATGTCATTATGTTGCATGCTTATATCTCTTTATTTGTGCCTGAGCATTGCATGCATTTGATTGCATTAGATGCATTTTAGGTTAGGGCGTGGGCGATGGTTTGATCGTCGATCCGAGGCTCTCAGGTAGCTCGGGTCTAGCTCTAGGACCGTGGTTGGGTAGGCTGGTCTAGGGCGAGATTGTGGTTCTATTGACTTATCATATCTTAGTTCTTGAGGTTTAGAAGTCGTTCCGTCCTTCTTTGCCAAGCTTGAGTGTGGTTGTGCTTTACTTTATGTTGCTGACGTTTGGGGAGCGCCGAGAGCCGAGAGCCGGCGTGATCCCCGGCGTGGTTGACGTATGGGGAGCGCCGAGAACCGAGAACCGGTGTGATCCCCGGCGTGGTTGACGTTTGGGGAGCGCCGAGAGCCGAGAGTCCGCGTGATCCCCGGCGTGGTTGACGTTTGGGGAAGGTTGAGAGCCGAGAGTCGGTGTGATCCCCGGCGTGGTTGGCGATTGGGGAGCGTCCAGAGCAGGCATAATCCCCGTCGTGTTTGCTTGCTTGTTGTAGTTACACCTTAGGCTTGGCAAGGAGACGGTTCAAATGCAGTTTCCCCTTTCCTTGAGTGTGATGTAGAGTAGCACCCTACTAAACTTTATGCTCACCCTACTCGGGCTGCGTTTGCAGTGCAGACGCCAGTGTCTGTGAGGGCCCAATCCTCCGACCCGGCTCCACCGTGTCGGTCGAGGGCCGATCCCTTCTTGGCTTGTTTCCACGTCGAGCGTGATCGACTGATTGCATTGCCTCTTTGCGACCCCAGGGGCAATTTGGTCAAATTATGTCATGCCGGGTGATTTCATACGCGCGTAACGCACACACGACCTTAGAATGATGTATATGCTTGATTAGACCCGTAGGAGTGTTTTAGATCTGAAGATCGGAATCCGATCATGAAGATTGAGATTTTTGAGCAGCTGTGATTAACTCTGGCTAATCAAGTGGTTAGGAGAGTTTAATCTCCACTCACTTAATAACCCTTAAACCCTTGTTAGGGCACTAATCCGCCCGATACGAGAGAGAGAGGGGAGAGCGGCGACTCGACTGGAGGGAGAAGATAGAGGGCATCCACGGCGACGATGGAGGGCTAGGCGAGCTCGGCGACCACTACCGGAGATGACCCACGATCAGATGAGAGAGGTGGCGGCGACTGGTGGCAAGCATGGGGACGACAATCGCGATCGGAGAAGAAGAAAAAGGATGAGATCTCGACGCCCAGAGGTAGGGATTCCTACCCTAACCTTTGGTTAGGCCTCTAGGGCTTGATTGGATGCATGTTATCTGTGGTTTTTTTTGAAGCTATCTTATCCTCCCTTGCTGCCGTGGTTAGATCTATGTGTGTTCATGGATTTGTGATGAGTTTTTCTTCCCCTCCTCTCTGGTTTGATGGGTTTCATGGCTGCGTTTGAGTTTCCCATTTCCTCTGTTCCGGAGTTGAGTTTGGGTCCTGATCCTTGGTTGCTAGAATGCTATGTTCTCCTTCAATACGATGTAATGCCCTGTTTTGCCCCCTCGTTGGATCCTTTGCTCTCTTTAGGTCCGACATGTACTCCGGCTGGGTACCCTCCTTCCCTCTGTTTTCTCATCCGTTTCTTCTTCCTCTGTTCCGGCCATGTTTTCCTTCTTCTTCCTCTTTCTTGCGGCTGTGGTTTGGATTTTGGGTCTCCTCCCCCTCCCTGTGCTATCCCGTCGGGGTTGTCATCATCTTCTTCCTCTCCCTTGGAGTTTCACGGATTCCGTCCCTCTGTTCTTGGTTGCCGACGGTTTGAGGTTCCTCTCCAATCCCCTGTCCGATGTTTCCCTCGAGCTTGTGATGTTGTGTTTGGATTCCTGCAATTGCTTTGCTGGGTTGTGGATTGCTATTGTCATTCTCCTCCAAACCCTTCCCGATTTCTCTGAGGGTCCTATAGCTGAGCTTCTAAGCTTGGTTGGATTGTTGCTGTGATTGCTGGACCGCCTGTGAGATCAATTGTTGATTCCTGGATACCATTTCACGGTCGCTGTTCTTGGATGGTTGTTGGGCAGTTGGTTAGTGCTGGCCAGTCCCTTCCCCTGAAATTGGCTTTTCGGTTCAAAGCTTGGGATTCCATTTAACTTCTGTCAAATCTGACCTTGTATACCTGGTATAACTGTTGGCACAGATGCAGTCCTTCAATTTGGTTTTATGATGAACCTTGCTGATATCCCTGTACTCAATGCTATTGCCATTCTTTAGTGCCGGCTGCTCTTCCTCCATTTAATTCATGCAATTTCATTGTTGGTTAATGCATGTATGTATTATTATATCGGGTAAGCCTAGGGGCGGTGGTGTGCTCGTTTCTATTTCTTTATGGATTAACCAAGGGAGTGATGCCCCTTGGGAATGTGTAGATTTAATTGGGCCGAAGGTGTGCCATTGTATGTGTTGAATGATTATGCATGATTGGGACATGTGAATGATGTGCTTAGCTTTATTTACTCTTGACGGCTAAACCTACCCTATAGCTATACTATATCTTGTGGGCATGTGATTGATGAATTGAAATGTAGAGACACCTAGGCCTAGTTGCTTGATTAGGCTCATGCACGTTGTATGCATTAGAAGCATTAAGGTTAGGTGCGGGCGATGGGGCTCAATCGCCGATCTGAGGGCTCGGGTAGCTCGGATCTAGCTCTAGGACCGAGGTATGGGTAGGAGGACTAGGGCGAGATTGTATGGATATGATCTTGTGTTGATCGAGGTTGCAACCTAGATATACTCATTTGATTTGTGATATTGAGGTGTATAGGTCATGTCGTTCTCTGCGTCAATCGCTAAGGGCAGTGGATGTTATCATATTAAGGGTTGTAGAGGTGGGAGTGCACGGGAGGTGCACTTGCCCCTTGTCCTTCCCTGATCTGTAGAGGGGCGCTTGGTGATGCGTGACCCTTGTCCAGACTTGTTCTTCATTGCCTTAGGATTGGACGGAGACGACACAGTTGCAGTTTACCCCTTTCCTTGAGAGTATCGTAGAGTAGAACCCTACTGGGCTTTATGCTCACCTTACCCGGGCTGCGTTTTGCAGGTGCAGGCGCCGCTCTTTCCACTTCAGTAGTCCCAGGCGGATCAGTTCCTGGAGGTGCTTCTACTTCGGGTGGACTTTGAGGTTGTTGGCAAAATGAGGGCTTTCATTCAGTATTTTATATTTATTTGATGTAGTTAAAGCTTGGAAACTTATGTTTTATTTGAGGACAAATTGTATAACACTGAATATTTGATTAATGTGGAAGGATGTTTATTTAATTATTTAAATTGGGTTCGTAATAGTTGTAGTAGTTGCAAATCCACATTTGTGCCCTCATGATCAAGTATTTAAATTTATTGTGGAATATAAAAGGTGTACAGGTTCCTTATGTATGAATTATAGAGGAGACTATGTCAAAATTTCTGCACCCATTGATGATGTAACAGGTTTAGGTTGCTCACTCCCCGATCTGGATGGGTTTTCTGGGTCAGGGCGTGACAGTGTCTCTGTAGCTCCCAGCAGATCAGGTTTTGGCGGCGCGTCAACTTCTGGAGGGCTTTGAGGTGATTAAAGATATGGTTGTACATTTTTGGCAGTTTTGTATACAGTGTCCCTCGAGGATAAGTTTATTTGTATAATTTTCATCTTTGAGAATTTTGATTCATATCTGTATAACTCTGATGTTAATGAAATAGTGTCGCGCCCCGACCAGCAGGACCCAGACCGGGCCGGGACACGAGGGGAAAAACCTACATCTACTAGCCTCAACTGGCGGAAACTGTTGAGACTAAAGCCCAGCTGGCGGAAACAGCTGGCTATAGGCACAAGGCGGAAGCGAAGAACTAAACAACATCTATTAACACTTATTACAAAACAGTAATAAAAGAGTTAAACAGAGTTTAGTACAACAAGCTACAAGGGATCAACAGTCCCCAAAAAGAAGCTACACCACCCACCGGGGTCTCCGCAAACGCACAAACGAACCCATCCTGACCCTTAGACATGGTCAGGATCCGGCACGCTGCTACGAGATTGCCAACGGGGAAGCAGAGCTCTCGCGGGGAAGAAGAAGGAAGAAGAAGGAATGAGCAGGGGAAGGGGGCGGGGTAAGGCCGGGGAAAGCCGGCGAAGCCGGGGGAAAGGCGAAGGAGGGGAGCGAAAGTCTCCCCTCCCCTGACAGGGGAAGCGACGGCCATCGCCGTGGCCGTCCTTCGAAAGCCACCGCCAACGACTTCCAGGCACAGGTAGGATCGATCCTCCTCTACCAAAGGATCGATCCTCTCTGCCCAGAAAGGCCAACCTGGGCTGGAAAACGGGCCCAAGCCCAGAACTTCCATACCTGGTTCCACCTAACCTTTCTAAACAAACACAAGCACCAAACAAGGTCTGTGTGTGCACACCCAGTGTGAAACGATCGCCAAGGCGCAATTTCCCAAATTGCCCTTGGGTCAAAAACAAGCCAAAGGAAAAAGAGGGGCAGGTCCTCACAAATAGTATGCTTTTAGATTTCAATTATGCTTTCAGAAGTTAAATGTTTAAATTAATTATGGTAATTGTTGTATCGCGCCCGATCAGAAGTGAACAGGTGTATGTCCCCTCCCTCACGTCCCGGTCTGGATGGGTTTTCTGGGCCGGGGTGTGACAACCCGGTACTTTATAGTTTCCCCTTCTTCCTGTGCGACGTAGAGTAGAGTAGAACCCTACTGAGCTTATTGCTCAGTCCTATCCGGGCTGCATTTGGAGGTGCAGGCGTTGGCTCTTCCTCGGTGGTTCCAGCTGGATCAGGTCTTGGCGGCGCGTCGACTTACGGAGGTGTTTGAGGTCTCAGAGGGACATATGTATATTTTGGTAGCTTTTGTTTAAAGTTACCCTTTGAGGATGATGTATTTAGCGTTTAATCTATGAAATATTGTTCCTTTTTTTATTGAGTTTTATTCCGCAATGTAATATTTAGTCTTACCTTTATGCCCTTGGAAGTCTTTAAGTTCAAATTTATTCTGCTTTGTGTATTGTCGCGCCGTATCGGATGTGAATAGTGTAGGTTTACCCTTATGCCTCGGCCTGGATGGGTTTTCTGAGTCGGGGTGTGACAATTATCGTCTATATGACCGATCGATCGGTTAATATCACCGATGGATCGTCCAGGAGAACGATTGATCATCGATACTTGTTTTCTAGCTAACTTTGTTTTGATAATTCTCGAACTTCTGTAAGAAATTTGTCAAACCTCCCAACATAAAAGTTGTTCATCTCATTGTCTTCTAACAATCCTCCAAATTTCAGGAATTTAGGAATTTTCTGGAGATTTGGGTGATTTCTTTTCAAATTGACGGTTCAGCCACATATTTTCAGCAAATATAGGCATATTAACATTTTTCTGCATTTTCTATCTTGAATATTCACTAAACCTGAAATCAACTAATAAACTATCAAATACAAGCACTCTCGAGCTAACAAAGGTAAATTAAAGGGTCGAATTATGAATATTTGGTGACTTATCACACCTCTCAACTTACACTTTGCTAGTCCTCGAGCAAAGTTAAGATAAAAAGAAAGCAGTAAATCTAACTAGCCACTTTTGTACGTCTCACGATTGCACTTAGCATGTGCAACAAGCCTTTAAACCCTTGAGTTGTCTCAGTGGAGGAGTTATAGTCTACTGAGGGTTTTCAGGGATGACACTCACAAACATCTATACATTCCCTTGAATATGCCATTAGAAATCAAACATAATACTCATTAACTCTAATGCATGAAATAGAAATACTATCCTATCAAAAACCCTTCAACTTATAGTCACATAAAAAATATAGTAAGTCAAAACATATTATTACATATTTCCAACACTTCAACATATTTAATCATGATTAAAAACAACCTTAACACTCCTGTGTGTAAATAGGGTTCTACATGCTTCAGAGCATCAATTATATCTAAACACTTCAACTGTTCAATATCACAATCCTACACAAGCACATATTTTCCACTTTGCACATGGCAATTTCTGTTTTTTTTATGACATGTGCAATGTTATGATCTATTAAGCATTCTTTAAGATCCATGTAACGAGGTTCAAGTCAGTGACTTCCAAACCAGACAGCTTTAGGGCTTTAGGTGTAGAACATCCTTCAGACTCAAATCAATAAAGCTACAAATCATAACTAGTCATATTATGTTTAGGAATTTCAACTGTTTTACGCGAAAACCACACTGGCTAGGCATACTGCCCGGCTACTAAGTAGAAAATCCATTTTTTTTATATTCAGATAATTACATGTGTTCATGTATTTTCTATGACATGACATAGAACTGTAAATTTATCATAATATCATGATTAGAATCTAATCTCAACTCTTTAACATGTGAAAGTGAATATGTGCATTAGGATATGTCAAGTCATCCTTAAATCATGGTAAAAGTGTTAAAGTATAGAAATACTGTCATGCATAGCAAAAATTTACCTTATTTGAATAAAAAGTATATTCAAATTTCAAAATGTTAAGGCAGTTCTAGTTAGAAAGTTCTAAAATAAAATTTTAGCTTTAGGGTTATGTTACTCATTGCTTATTGGGTTTATACTTAGGGCTCTCCTTCTGCATGCTACGTTGTCTTTTTTCTACTGTGATGTCTTTATTTTGTATTTTGTCATTAATGGGAGCAGATTTTTCCGTAGGGAACAAGTTATGTGTATACAGTTTTGTTGGATATTCTAATTGAAGATTGTTAATTACATTTTCAATTGGTAATAAGCATCTCTCTACCCCATTTTTAGAACTCCAATTCTTTAGATAGGACGTCCTTCAGTTTTTTTTTTTGATTAGATAAGTTCTAAGGCTGGGAATGAAGAGGAAATTACACAGTAGCATCAAGCGGCCTTATTGGACTAGCCCGTGCTAAACTAGCTAAGCAATCCGCATCGGCGTTAAATTCACGAGGATGAGAACAAAAAAAACATTGCGAAAAAGAGATGAAAGACCCCAAATACGTCGCAAAATGTGGAAGAAGACGTCAGGCCATTCCATCCTCCCCGAGATGAGTTTAACAGCAATCCTGAAGTCTGATTCGACCACCATATTTGGAAACTACTGATGATCCACTTGAGTTAGACCCCCAAGGATGGCTAAGAGCTCCCCCTCAACTACTGAATGGACCGGAAGGCACGGAGACCAGCACCAAGCCGTAGAAGAACCAAAAGAGAGAATAGCAACTAGACTGAAGCGACCAGAACGAACGGAGGCATCCGTTCTCAAGACAGGAGAGAGATGACGGAGCGGAGGAGGTCCACTAAAATGTTGATCGGAGGCTGATCGAGGGTCGTGTCTTACCCTTTAACTTGCTATGTCATGCAGTCTACTCCTGTTTTCTTTCTTTCCCTACCTATATGGTGATGCTAGGTGTATTTTTTCGGTATCTAAAATTAGCTATGTGCCTTAGTTGTAGGATCTTTCTAGGTTAGGCGATGTTCGAACTCTAGAAGCCTGCTCCTGCTTCTATTCCCCCTTTTTGTTGCTAAGAGCTCTTTGTTTCATAGCTCATCATTACCATTAGCGGTGAAAGTTTGTGCATTTTCCATATTATAGGTCCGAATTGTTTATCGATTACATAGAAACACTTGATGCACATAATCCTAAACATCTTAATGATGTTGCTTCTCGTTCCAAGTTAGATACGTTTGCACTTCGTAACCAATTAGGCTTGCATCGTTTCATCTTAATTTGGAGTATGAGATTGTGCTAACGGTTCCTTTGATGATTTAGTTTGGGGCACAGACATACAATACTACATCCAGTTTGGCATTTAGCCTATAGGTGACAAAGGATTATATGCATAGATCAATGACTGGATGGTTTCATATGCAGGTCAATGGTGCTTTCGAAAGAGCAACATAGGTCCTAAACACTTCACCTCTGCTGGCTAATTATACCATATGCCTGGACTTTTGTGCAACTCTATGGTTGTAGTCTGTTTATTTTCCTGTAACCTAAGTTGAAAGAGCATCTTTTAGTTCCTCCAGTTATTCATGTGACGTAGACTTTAGAGAGTCTCCAAATTCTAACATTGAGGAAGATAAAGTGCATCCTCTTTAACATTATTATTGGGCTCCTCTATGTATCATATTATTGTAGTTTCTATTGTATTCAAAATGATTATTATTCTTGTGTTTTCCTGCAATTGAGAACAAATTATTATCAATAACCCATTACTAGTATGTTTTTAACTGAGCTTTATTTTGATTTGTTCTCAAGTCAAGTTCAATTTGTGCTGGCATGGCGTAATTAGTATAGCTTGGCTCAATCACAAAAGATTCAGACTTGAATAGGCAAATGGTTGATCATAACTTTGATTTGATGATGTCAATATGTTCATGATGATAAAACAATGATTTGACAAATATATTCAAGAATTTATCTCTTTTATATCTCATGTTTTAGAAATTTTTGTGCCAACGGTCAATGACCGGTTGATCATTAGGTGGAAGAGTCAATGGTATGTGTGAAAGATTTGAACAGTCCATGAGGATAGTTGACCATTAGGGGACAGTCAATCAAACTAAGAGTGGCGGACGATAGAGACGGTAAACCGCCACCCTTGACGGGCGACGGGCGATGCATACTTTCCTTTGTGAAGGAGTGATGGTCAATTGGACCGATCGACCGTTAGGTGGATGATGGATGCATTAAATGCTATTTCAAATGGAATTTTAAACATTGCATTATAGCTTGTATTTATTTACATATTTCAGGGTGACGGACGATATGATGTTCAACCGTCGGGTGGGCGGTTGATGAAATGAGAAGAACCCAGCATTTTTGAGCACGACAATCGATGGTCACAGTCGGCCGTAAGTGCGATCGTTAGGATGCACAAAGTGTTAAATATAGCAGTTGGGGGAGAGAAAATAACTGTGAAACTATTTTTGGGCCATTCGAAGCTAAAGTATAAGTAGAAATATGTTGTAAACTTGTAAAAAATTATTGAAAATATTTGTAAATCAATTTGACAAGTTAGAGGTTCATTTTCTCTTATCTCTTTGAGTTTCAACCTTTGTAATACTACTTTAAGTTGTGCAGTAGGCTTTGAGAAAATCCAAGAGAGATTTAGAAAGATCCCCAAGATGACTTGGGAAAGCATTGCAAGGTTGCCAAGCATCTGAAAACTTGGTGAACAACTTTGTAAGAAGACTTACAATAGTGGAATATCAAGGAGAGCCTTAAATGAAGTGAAAGTAGACCAAGAGTTGAGTCAAATCACTATAAACTTGGTGCAATCTCTCCGACTATCATCTCACTCTTTCTTACTTGCTATTTTATTGTGTTTTCATTTTTATTTACAAGCATACATCAATTTTAGACTCCTCTCTCAAAGTTTTCCTTGTTTCGATTTTCGATTAGTTTTCGAGGGGTCCAATTCACCACCCTTCAAACTTTCACAAACAAGCGATCAAGCTGATTTGCAAATGAGTGCAAACTAGGTTAGCTTGGTTTGTTTGGTAAACCAGATTGAGTGTAAAATGTTAACATAAGCAAATATTAATACCGGAGATAAATTTACAAATTAAGATAATAATATTATACAACATAATCAAAATAGATGCAAAAAAATATATACTGAATTAGAGATACAATTATTAAAGGGTTAGATACATTTTAGTAGTCACAACTTTGGATTAAGTTTCATATGATTACGTTTCAATTCAGACTCTCAAATTTATATTATTTAAATTTGGTCTTTAATTTTCAAAAAATATTCAATTTGAGCTTTGATTTCATACGGCGTTAACTCAACTAACGGAGAAACCAACCTAGTTCACACCTGGGGACGAATTCAAACTCAACCCAAACTTGAGGTGCTAAAACATATTTAAACCATGGGTTTTTATTTTTGAAAGTCACGTCACATGTTGACCACGTGGGTTTCTCCATCAATGGATTTAACCTCATACGAGATCAGAGCCCAAATTGAACAGTTTCTGAGAATCAGAGGACTGAATTGACATCTTAAATTTGAGAAACTGAGTTTGAAGGGAAATTTTATATGCACTACAGATTTTGATACGTGCACTGCATCAAATTTTGTTTTTTAATACCCATTATACCCTCACAGCTAAATCTCTATAGTACCCCTGTTTAAGAATCCAACAACCTTAATGAGATGATTAGCTTCTACTAACCGTCTCATACCTCTCTCCAGCATAAACCGTCTCCTACCTCTAGCCATGTCCTTGTTTCTGCAGTACCCTGAGGCCCGAAAAGGGATGTGCTCTCCTTCTCCCTCTCCTTCATTTCTTCGTATACCTCACACCCCCACCTGTCACTGCGTGGACTTCCTCCTATTGCCTGCATTGCGTTAGACTCGTGGTCTTCGACCGCACCACTGGTCCTCACAAACCCTCGTACGTCGCATCTCCTCTAGAGCAGTATCTGGCGAAAGATGGGTTCAGATAACTGGTCCTTCGACCAGTCCCACGAAATGCCGGCGCCAAAGGTACATAGATAGTCCTCGCTTTGTTAATGTTGATGGGTACAAGTTTTCCCCTTTTTTGCTGTTTCACATGACGAGAATTAAGGTTCAAGCTGGTTACAATAGAGCAGTGCATATTTGATTCCTCTTCCGAACAGCTATGTCGAAATGGTCATATATTTTCCTTGTTTGATGTTGCTTATAATGTGCGCATGCACCGGTATTTTTGTGCGCATGTACTGATATGTTTGTGCGAGAAATCATTGCTATTGAAACTGCTAATTTTACCCCTGTTCGTCACATGACAAGGGGTACAGGGAGGTGGAGGAGCATATATGTGATTGCATCATATATTTTCCTATTTTTCATGTTGTTTATAGTTTCCTAATCTACCTATTTTTGTGTGCATGTTCATTTGTTATTTTCCGATCGTATACCCCCTGTCATGACTTGACATGGGTTGCGAGTACAGCGCATCGTGGAAGATTGTGCTTGCACGAAACCTGGAGCTCAATTATCACGTCTAGTCCCAATTAGTAGCAACACTAGAAAGGGCGTAAATAATTGCAAAGTGTGCATCCAATGTAGTCCATCCTATATAGGCATTGTAAGAACCTGAATCATTGACTATTAGTTAATACATGTTGTACCTGCTGTGCAGGACGATGCGTCCACTGCTGGTAGTGGTGTTGGAACCGCTATTATTACGAATCATACGGCTGATTTCACGACCACTTTGGTATGCATATCTACAATTCATCTCCAACAAAAAAGTTGTAGATAATACTCTTACTCTTGGGTTTTTCACTACATGCAGATATTCTACGGTCGACAATCTCTTATCCAATGGACGCAGGAAGTCGGGAGGCAGAATGGGTCAGTCATAGTCGTGAAAAACTCACAGGCTGGGGCTCTTGGCAGAAAACCAAGACTCACCTTAGCATGTGAGAGGAGCGGCGAATATAGGGACTCAAAACAGTGGAGGAAGAACCCGGAGAATGCACAAGCGAAACGGAGGAAAACCTGTGGCACAAAGAAATGCGGCTGCCTTTTCCAACTCCAAGGAGTGAAGCTTGCAAGCAACGACGAATGGATGGTCAGGGTGGAATGCGGGGTGCATAACCACCCACCCGCCCTTCATCTTGAAGGCCATTCGTACGCAGGGAGATTATCAGAAGAAGAGCAGCAAGTCCTGGTCGATATGTCGAAGAGTCTAGTAAAGCCCAGGGAGATATTGTACACTCTGAAGCAGAGGAATGGATTGAATGTCTCGACTATGAGACACGTGTACAATGCTAGACGGAAGCACAGAGTTCTCGATAGAGCAGGCAGGTCAGAGATGCAACAACTCTTGGGACAACTACATGCCTATGGTTACACGGAGTGGCATACGAGTGACGATGACACATCAGTTGTTCGTAGTATATTCTGGGCACACCCGCATTCCATCGAGTTGTTGCGTGCCTTCCCCGAGGTCCTAATTATGGACTGTACATACAAAACCAACAAGTACCGTCTTCCCCTATTGCAGATAGTTGGAGTGACATCGACAGGTAGCAAACTATGAATCACTCGCTTTGCAGCTTCAGTGTGAATCCATTGTTGAATGCATTTGACATGTCCTTTATATGATCTTCGCTGGAGAACAGGCCTCACGTTTGCAGGCGCTTTTGCGTACCTTGAGTCGGAGAAGGAGGGCACCTTCGCATGGGCCATGGACAAGTTGAAGACAATGTTGGAGGGTTGCATGCTGCCTCGTGTTATTGTGACTGACAGAGATTTGGGCTTGATGAATGCTGTGCGGACCGTGTTTCCCATGACCAACAACATGCTTTGCAGGTGGCACATAAACAAGAACATAGCAGCAAATTGCAAAAAATTGTTCGAGACATCAGTGAAATGGAAATCTTTTTTGGTGAGCTGGGAACTAATTGTTTGGTCTCCCACCGAGAATGAGTTTTTTCAAAATGTCGAAGCCTTGGAGAGATCTTTCTGCGGGTACAGAGTTGCTGTTGATTATGTGAAGGACTCGTGGTTGGTTAAGTACAAGGAGCTGTTTGTGACTGCTTGGACACGCCACTATATGCACTTCGATAATGAAACTACGAACAGAGTCGAGAGTGCACATGCGAAGCTGAAGCGGTATCTGGGGACATCTAACTGCAGTTTTGTCTCCTCTTGGGCGACGATCAATGCCCTACTCGAGCTTCAGCGCACAGAGGTCCTTGCTTCTTTTGAGAAGAGCAAGTATATCGCGCAACACAATTTCAAGCCAGCAGTTTTCCGGGAGATGAGGGGCTTAATCTCCAGGGACACACTTACAATTGTGCACACGGAGTCAGTAAGAGCGGATTCTATTGGCCCAGACGATGTTGCGTGCGGATGTCAAGTCCGACGTACTCATGGCTTGCCCTGTGCCCATGAGATTGCTGAATACAAGCGAGAAGGTCGGGCCATACCGCTGTCATGCATATATCGCCACTGGCGGAAGCTTGATCTATTGCCAACAACTCCCAAAGAGGAACCAAGCCTTTCATGCAAAGGTTCCCTTGAACGCATAGACAAAAGGTTTGCGACATTGGATAATGGTGGGAAGATTCATCTACTAAGGAAACTAATGGAGCTAGAAGAACCACAATGTACTCCTTTGATAGAGCCAGAGGTGAAGACACGGACACGTGGTCGCCTGAGTGCGAAAGCGACGAAGCTTCTAAAATCCACCCGACGTGACCCATCTGCCTTTGAATATGCCCCCTCCTTCAATGATAGCAATGGTAGCAACTCCCAGTCTGTAAATAACACTGCATGTCCTGTGGGCCTCAGTGCCGCTGTGATGAGCAAGACAAAGGCAAAGCCAGAAAGCAAGCCAAAGGGGAGAGTGATTCGGACTCGTGGCTGTGTAGCTTCTACTTCTTTCCGTAATGATTATCTATCGCAGTTTCCAGAAGGGCTGAGGCCATACATAATGCATGTCAAAGATGTTAAACATGACGGTAACTGTGGTTTTAGAGCAATTGCTGGGCTGCTGGGCTACGGTGAGGACAACTGGGTCCAGATAAGGAAGGAACTTGGTTGTGAGTTGATGGCATTCAGGAAAGAGTATTGTGATGTATATCATGAGGGGGAAATGAGGGTTGCAGAGCTCGCAACTAGGTTGGCTTACTATGGGGACTTCCCTCCTACCGATGGGTGGATGACTATCCCAGATATGGGTCCGCTTATAGCTTCCCGGTACGATGTTGTGCTACTCCACATTTCAGCAAGGCAATGCCTGACTTTCTTACCGCTAAGGAGTCCTCCACATCCGACCCTTATGCGCAAGATCATCGTTGTTGGGTTTGTCAATGGTGGTCACTTCGTGATGCTCTACATGCAGCCAGGATGTCCCATGCCACCCATAGCCAGCAGCTGGAAGAAGAATCGTCGTGATTCTGCTGTAGGCTGGGATACGTACGAGAAGAATATCAAACATTTCCTGGATATCATGGGCCCCGGCGTCGCCACAAGGGAAAGTATTGAAATTGACGGCGATGTCTCCGAGATGTGACAATGTGTGTCTTCTTGTCCGACTCAGTGGTTCCTTTATAATTTGTATGTACTTGATCTGCTGTTGACCATCTAACCGCAAACTGATGTGTCGATCAATTTTTACATCGTATAGGGTTGAAGAGGAACGTCGGCATCCTTGTTAGGTGCTGCAATTCAATTGACTATGAAAAATTTCTTCGTCTAGCGGGGCCTGAAAAGCTGATGTAATCATGTTCTTTTCTTCTATTGAAGTTGGTGTTCTTTTCTGCAAGTATATTTTGACTATATTGCTGTTTTGCAATCTTTTGCAGGAAGATGAACGTGTGACAGGAGCTCCTCACCCACGAAGTACAATGAAATGCTGATGAACGTGTCGCACGAGCACCTCAACCCACGATCAAATTGACTCCAACTCCATGTTTGCTCTAATTTGGGCTAGTGGCTTCACCTGGGAAACTGCGACTTCATCTGGTGTTTTTCCTACTTAAAGAAGAAATGCCATGCCGACGGCGGCCCTTTGTGCTGTCAGTTTCTTTAAATCGGATGTCGCCTGCTATTTCCTGTATTGCTGATGTATCTGTGACTTGAAACAATGACAATCAAGTTTGGTTTTCAAGTATTGGATTGAAAATTTCGGCTGTTACCTTGTAATTCAATCCGTTATGGGTGAATATATAGAGTGAAGTTTTTTTACGGGAAAGTGAATGTAGACTGATCTCAATAGAGGCTTCGCCCAGGAAAATGTTGCAACTCATATGTGTGCAGGGCTGAAGCAATTCCCAATAGAGGCTTCGGCCTGTAAAATGAACTCATGTTCATCGGCGGTATACAACCGAGCTAATCCCGGAGGGATCGGTGGTTGTACACCGATGTAAACGTGTTAGAGCTGGTGTAATATCTAACCTCTTACCGATTCCGCCTATATATGGCCGCGCTTATCGATTTTGACTATATGGTCGGTACTCACTCACCGATGCGGAATAAGCGATAAATATAAAACCGCACTGACACTTCACCACTCACTCAATAAACCACATTTGACCCCCGTAACGAAGGCCACACTAACGATCGGGAGAGAAAGGTGACCGGCCGCTACTCCTCACGGTGAAGTCCTCCTCGACATACGACCCCCTCTCCCACGAGAAAGGTGACCGTCCCCCACCCCATCGACTCCGCCAAAGGTACGTGAGAAACCTCTCCTCTCCGCCATCATCAACGTATGAATTCCACGCCCTAAATTGATATTTGAATACTAAAGTACAATGAAAGCGACGATAATTATGTTTATATTGCAAGAATCTTTGCAATGTCTTTCGTCGTGGAATGCCATTGATTGTTTAATCTGCGGATTTGCACCCGAGAGGGTGGTTCTATATTTGGCTTTCTTTTCGTATCTTTCTTTGAATGGTTGTCTTCGTTTAAATGTCCTGGGCACATCGGTGGTTACATAACGTCCATATAGAGTCCTGATCGGTAGCATTCCCCCGATGTCAAACTATTACCTGTCTTCGATTTAAGTCTTGATCTGAACTTCTTAATTATTCATTTACTGGTTTGGTTGTACAAGTGGCCGCGGCATGGCCTCCTCATCTTCCGCCTTGGGTTCGAAGTGCCAACGCCCGACGGCGTCTCACCAGAAAAGAAAGAAAGGCCCAGCGGAGTCCTATACCATAGTGGAGCCAGTGGAGACAGTTGAATCAACGGAGGATGATGACGGCGGCCCTATTCCCGGAGGGCCCGTGGATACGTCTGTGCTCACCGAGTTCAAGACTCACGTTGCTTATGGCATATGGCGAGGACGGGTATGCTAACTAATTTAATTGTTAATTGTGTAGTGTTTTGCGCGTCAATTCCATAAATGCAGGAGCGCGGGCAGCCACTTAAGATTTACGCTCACGGGTCGTCGACCAAAAGTTGGTTTGACGATGACGCGCCTGAATTTATGGAAGCCGTTAATGCCACAGGGTTAGGACAGTTGAGGGAATGCTCCTACCAGTCTATCAACAGTGCCGTTGTCTCAGCATTTGTCGAGAGATGGCACCCGGAGACAAATACTTTTCACTTCTCATGCGGTGAGATGACGATCATCTTGGCCGACGTGGCTGCCATCTTGAACATTCCTGTGTCCGGCATACCGTTGGAGGATAAGAAGCTGAGTCGGGAGTGTGCAACGAAAATGCTGGTTGAACATCTCGGAGTGCACAAAAAAGATGCGAGCGTCGAGTTGAGGAAGTTTGGAGGGTATGCAATTCGGATGACATGGCTGAGATACAATTGCAAGGTTGGGAAGGTAGGCTTAGAGAGATCAGTCAAGGCTTATCTACTCTATTTGCTGGGGTGTACCCTCTTTTGCGACAAGTCAGGCGGCAAGGTCCACATGTCGTTCTTGCCAGCACTGTTGGATCTTGCAAATGTTGACAAGTATGCATGGGGAGCTGCGGCACTGGTATACCTATACCGAATGCTTGGACATGCCAGTAGATGGGGAACATCCGGGATCGGTGGATATCTCACTTTACTTGAGGTATGCTATGTTTAATACTGATGAGCTAATTGTCAATAGCTATAACATAAGTGCCTGACTGACTTCAGATGTTGCTATGTCCTTAGGCTTGGATATACGACCACCTCCCTTCTATCGTGCCAGTGCAGCGTAATATGCGCTACATTTTGGGCCAACCATGTGTTTATCGTTGGTTGTATGGAAAAAGGCAAGGGGATGCCGAAAATAACATCAAGAATTATCGCGAGTGCCTTGATCGATTGAGCGCACACCAGGTAATATGTCTTATACCTAGTTCGTGTCCATACAACCACCTCGAAATCATGTTCATTTTTTCCTAAACACCTATATATGTTCATTTCATTATTGCAGGTGGTGTGGGATCCGTATCGTGATCATCGAGGTGGGCCCTTTCCTCGAGACGATATTAGCTTTTATTTTGGCATACTGAGCTCCCCGGAGTTCTATGAGCCATATCACCCAGACAGGGTGGTTCGACAAATGGGCATTCGACAGGGCATCCCTGGTGAACCGCTACAACCAACCCAGTCCCACATGGGCGGCAATGCAAATGCACGAGGATATCATCGAGTCTTCCATTTCACGAAGCGGTTCTGGGACGACTGGCCTTCCCACGTGCTCAGTGTAACCAGGACAGGTGTCGCCGCCAGCAGGGGAGATGAATGCATGCCGGAATATATGCAATGGTTTAAGTCCATCTCCCATGTCAAGGTCCAAAATCCTGAAACCCAATCCGCTACGGCCGATTTACGCAATGCGTACCTGCCTGCCACAGTAAGCACATTACAACATATGTACCTTGTCCTACTTATTCTATAAGCTACGAGTGATTGTTGTCATTGTCTATCTTCGTGCAGTTCGAGCGTCTGGTGGCAATAATCGACGAGACGCATGACCAGCTAGCAGCGCTGTCTACCGAAGAACTACGGGACAGGTGGCGACGAATATATAGCATAGCTCACGGGCACCGCGACACGCGCCTAGCGTATGTGAGACGGGCGCGAGCCTCAACTAGCAACCAAGGCCATCAATTTGCAGATGAGCACACCCTGGAAGACAACACCTAGACAGCAAAAGACTCATTACAATGTAATTTTAGCTTTTATTTCAATGTTGATGGTGTGTTAATTAATATACAAAATATTAATGTGTAATTATTGTGAAGCAGCAAAAACCAAGGCCATCGGAATTGGATTACCAATGGAATGAAAAGTACTCATTAGAATGTTATGTTAGCTTTTATTTCAATGTTGATGGTGTGTGAATTCATATGTGCAGTAAATTAAGGTATAATTATTGTGAAGCAGCAAATAGTCGGCCATCGGAATTGGATTACCGATGGAATGATTACCATATCGGTAGATAATTATCGATACCAGTATAAAAGGTACGCGATCAGCATTCTGATGCGGACGATTCCCTGACGGTATTCAACTACCGATCAGCATTCTGATCAGGACGATTCCCATTTTGATAACCTCATTCTTGATGCTTTCGTCGATATATCGTCAGCCATGATCAATTTTGCGAAGAAAAGTAGAAAAGAGATTAACAAATGACAACATAAGCAGTGGTACTTACCGTTCAAGCATAATGCTGATGAACGTCCATACTGCGGCCTGTTGACATCGTATACAGCATTATTTCCTACCAAAGCTCCAGTTGTTTCCCCCTCACCGTCATCTCAGCACTAGATCATAAACGTAGACATGAACCTCACATATGTCTTGCATTTTTAATCTTCAAGAAAGATGCCGGTAAAGAGAGAAACAACTAGAGGTCTGATAAGCTGGTAGGTGAGCTTTCTTTGGATCTCTAAGGAGGATGTTATCTTTTGCAATTTGACTCCATGCTGCTGGGTTACAGTGATGCTTTCCAAAATTCAATTTCATCACTCACTTGCTTTCCACTTACCCATACAGCATTATTTCCACTGAGGGTTCATGTGAGTGATGCACCCCACTGTTTGCATGTGAGCTCTGTTTTCCACTGTTTGCATGTGACCATTCGTCTGTTCATTTCCGGGAGAGCACGTGAGTGATGCTTGCCTCGAAAGACGGTTCAGGATCATGACCAGTGGGGATTCTCTCTGACGTATCAGGATCATGAGCAGTGGGGATTCTCTCTGACGGTTCAGGATCCACGAACTAATCATTCTGATCAGGACGATTCCCATTTTGCCCTGGGACTAACATCCCACTTGGCAGGCCCGCAACCAAGGCCTTCTAGCTTTTATCTCCGGTATATGATTTGCCATAGACAATTGATTGGCCAGCAATAATGTTACCATAGACATTTGATTGGCCACCAATAATGTGAGTGATGCTAGACAGAATTTCTCAAACTATCATGTTCCCTATGCCATAGACAGGACAAGGCCACACATCAATGTTTTGACAGGTTAATGCAAAAGTCCAAATTAATCAAACTATTATGTTCCCTTTTGAACTATTAGCATGTGAAGGATGATTTCCACTACTATTCGCATGTGACTGATTCTTTTCTGGAGAGAAATGCACATCATCGTCAAGAACTCTAATGCTTTAAATAGAGAAGAGGACTTACACACTCCCCAGCACATGTAGCTTACCTTTAATGTCTAAGTAAAGGGAGACTCTAATGAGCATTAAAGCTATGCCAAATGAGAGAGTTTTTTTGCCCATGTCTCACGATCAGCATAACAGGCATATTGCTATGGTGACGCCGGTAAAGAGAGAAACAGTGATGAACGGCATGGCGATCGTGCCGAGTCCCGGGCCATTCATGTCCAGGACCCATGGTATGGATTTCAGGCTTTAATGTTTGCAATGTACATACTAGTGGTAATTCATATGTGCAACAGATGGTGGCAAAAAAATTTTCTATTGCTTTGCAGGTGACGCACAACATTCACATTTTGTTTGGGTGCAATCGCCTAGGTGACTACACGATCTTAGACATCGCCAATACTTTGGCCTGTCCTCTGCGAGATCGTGTGCAAGAATGGACAATGTAATGAATACAGGTGTTACTTAGGAAGGGGTTCTGGTTGCGAGCAGATTCTGGTTGCGAGCAGGTGTAACGTGATGGAAGAGATCACGTCAAGTAATACTTGGTTGTCCCACCTCGAAAACGATGTTAACATATTAGTTAAGCTGCTTCATAACTATTATCTTCCTAACCCGTCACCCAGCCGCGATCGCGATGAATGGTCTGTGACCATAGCAGGGCATCATCCAGCTCGCCGGCGGCTTCCTCCACTGTTTGCGGGCCGGCGCCTACCACCATCCACATATCGGCGGCGTGCAAGACATCCCATCCATCTTCTCTCTGCCGGCTTCCTGGTTCATTCACACTCCCCTCGCGCTTCATCAATTGGTTCATTCTCCAGCTGGCCGGCGGCTTCCTCCAGCGGCTTCCTCCATCTTGGCGGGCCTGCGCCTAACACCATCCATCTCGCCGGCGCGCACAAAAGGTCTTGCGCAAGAACGGTCCCATCCATCTTCGAGGGCAGCCGGCTACCACCATCATTCACTCCCATCGTTGTGCTTCATCAATTGGTTGATTGAAGAAGCTGACAACCTACTTGCTGGATAGGTATTAACAAATACATAGACTGATCTCTGTGTTGAGCTGGTTTCGGACGGATGTCCAATTCGTCTTCCTCTGCATCTCCTCGTCCGCTTCTGTTAAGGTGTACATGTGGCCTCAACGTCGTGCGGCGAACCTCTTCGACTTCAAAAAACCCCGGTCGTATCTTTTATGCATGCTTGGATCGTCGCCATGGCTGTGGTTTCTTTGTCTGGGAAGATGTACTACTTTCCACTCCCGGTCCTACTTCACCGACTGTTTCTTCTCACGATGCACGACCAACCGCTGGCAAAGTCACAGAGGACACATCGGGTCTAAAATTTCAAGTTGTATGTGACCAATTACGCGAAATACGCATCGTTGTTTGGGTTCTAGTTATTGTGGTAACAGCAATTGTTGTAAATTTTTTTTTCTGACGGCTGAACATGCTCCTCAACTATCGGTGATGACACTGTGTAATGGTACTGAGTATCTCGTGTTGAACATGCTGATGATGATTGTGTTCATGCAGATGCTGTATATAGATTGCTAATGTTGATGATTCACTTGATTCACTCCTTGCATTATTTACATTCCACATTTTGGGCCAAACATTTTTTGCTCGGTACATAACGGTTGTTATTTACCGACATCCACACTTTTGACCGGTATTCAAATACCGACGCGAGGATCCTTAGGACGTTAGGCAACTACTGATGCTTATATCTAAAGGTCGGTACTTCTATACCGATGTTGGTCGGTACTTCAGTACCGGCAAGGATATCACTCTATCGGCAGTAAAGTTCCGATTGCAGTATATATATATACATCAGTGCCGCCCATTTACTATGTTTCTAATATCGTTAGGTGTCTATACCGATCAGGGTATCCTTCCGTCGGTAACAAACCACAGTTAAGTTTATATAACAGTCGGAACTTGTATAACCGATCTTTTGCAATTTCCACTTCGCGATATATCTCCACCGATATCTCCACCGATATCGGTAGTATCATACCGATCAGGAAATCCTTCTGTGGGTAGTTGTATACCGATATTTGCATGTCCTATCTCATTGCACAGATAAGTTTCAGGCATCGCATATTGATCGGTACTCCATAACCGGTAAGGGCATCAATCTATCGTTTGCAAAGAACCGATTCCGGTATATGTAAGCGTATACCGATCAGGGTTTAGGGATATCTTTAGCGTTATACCGATCAGGAAATCATTCTGTCGGTAACTTAGTAGAGATAATGGTATATAATGGTCGGTACTTGTATACCGATCTTTGCAATGTACACAGTAGTATTCCACCATCATTACACAGGTATCAATGTCCTGTCCTAGTAAATAACTCATGTTTTTACAGTCTTTGCTAATGAGCTATGCCAAGGAGTTGTTCTTCTCCACAATTGCAAAACATCCATTCATCCAACATAAGTTTTAACATTCTGATCAGGATATCTCACATTTTGATACACCCTCGAATAACTTTAGCAAGAGATATTACATCATCGTCCGGTCTTCTGATTGTTTTCTATGACTTCATCGCTTAAGCTACACGATCGGACTTCTTCATACACCTGGGAAACTGCTAGCGTATGTCAGGAACTAGAATGTGCAGAGTGTTTCGATCAACACCGTTCTACTTATTTCGTCGGTTCTGGCCGTCTACGATAATTTTGACAGCTACTTCTGCCCTCAACCTCAACATATCTTCGTCATTGAAATCAAGGGGCTCGCCTCTATGAAGTCGGCTAATGTACTCGATGACGAAAATGCCGCAATCCAATCTGCAAACCAAAAGTACAATGACGTGATACGCTAGACAGAAAATTGCATATGACATCGGACGAGGTTTAATGTATAACGTACGATAATCTTTGCTGACGCGGTCCCTGTACAGTGGAAAGTGGCCACTCGCAACCACGTGACAACGACTTGTGCTTATTGCGCATATGAGCACGTACCCACGAGGCCTACGCACACAAATTCGAATTAGAGATACACCTTCATGAAAAATTAATCTATTAAACCGTAACTTACACATACAAACCATTTCAAGGGCTTCTGCAAAGAACTCATCGGCGGCAATCGAGGTGTAATGAAACATAGCCTTGTTTGCTATGTCGACGTACAGTAGATGCCAGTGGTTGTTGGAGTTCAATGGGATGAACCACAATTGCATGTCCGATAACTTCCACTGCTTCAGCTGATCTCTCAGTAGTCTATTGATCTGAACTTGCTCGCCCCCCTTCACATATCTCTGCGACAACAAAAAAATGTACCATGTGTTTATCGTTGGCTATAACAAACACGAAAACTGAAAAAAGAGAGTTAACCTGCAAATATACGATTTAATCAGCCTTACATGGAGGTAGCTCCTAGAGAATGTCGAACGGACTGACCGCGTCGAAGCAAATCGTTGGCCATCCGCGTACATCGTCATCATAACGTCTACGACGTCGTCGATAACTTCTGCCTTGCTCAATAGGTCAACGATGTGCTGAGCCGTCAAATGTACGTGTGGCCCGTCCCATGCAATTTCAGACGCGCTGAAATTGCAATTGAATTGGTTAACATCAAACCACATCTTGAAGGGATAATGTAGGCTGTTATGTAATTATTGGATTGAAATGCTCAATACCTTTTGATACCGTCAAGGTATTCAAGAATGATAGTCTTTTCACCGGCCTCAATCTTATCCAAACCCCGGAATCTTTTACATTTCGTCATCTATGCATCAGAACACTCATTAGTCATAGAAAAACTCCGGCGATTCAGAATCAATTATAAACTCCGGCTACCAAATACCTGTTTATGAGACACTTTCACGCCTTTTATCACTTGGGGACATGGTTCAGTGGAGTCAAGATCTTCAAATGCCGCTTTCCCGCTCCCCTCGGCACGATGCACCGTGTCTTCTGCCGACCCTCCATCAATCCGAGCATTAAGCATCTGGAACTGAGATTTGAATGTGGCATTTTCTTCTGTTAGTGTTTCAATCATCTTCCACTGGACCTCCACTTCCTTCCTCAAAACGGCAATATCTGTATCCTGATTAGAATACATCCCCGGATTATTAACTGCCAGTATAACCGATGAGCTACACAAGTTATGCTTAATATGATTGACACATATTGTGCATGTACGTCTTCTTCATTGGGCCGGCTCATGGAAGAAGAAGGCCCAGCGGAGTCTATGTTACCGCTGCGGAGAGCCTGAGCCCGGCGGGTATCCACTTGTTGTAGCCACAACTCCTCTTCAGTGGTCAACATCAGCGTAGGAGGGACCTGAGTAGAATGGGTGAACAAATACAATAGTCGAGAGTGCAAAGGTGGTTAACTAAACGTGCAAAAAAAAAGACGAGTAATCGTACATCCTCTATCGATAACCACGCCTTTGACTTAGCCAAAGTTTTCGATTTCTTTCTTACAACGCCGACCCACTTTCTCATCCGTGGGAATGCATTCGGCATCGGAGCTTGATTACATGCAGAGGTGTACTCATAATACCAGATCTGCATCGACAATAGACACTAAATGATCTAAGTGAGATGTGAAATAGGTGAAGCTGCAGGGTTAGGTCAGTAGACTAACGCACCATGAGCACGAAGGGACAACCGTTTAGATATATATCTGTGGCCCTCCCTCTCGTCGGAACACCCTCAAGAGCTTTCTTACGGCTTGCCAACTCTGGAGCCGTCAGGGACAAGCAAACTAGCAGATGCCGGTGTACAACACCAGCCCAGTCATAGACCCAACTGCCCTCAAGATCGCTCAGATACGTCGCTAACTCCGGCGGGCAGGTGTAGTTGCTCCTCACAAACAGTACGCTAGTGAAGACGAAAAGTACAAAAAACCGGACAGTGTCCTCCACATCGTCTGCTTCGTCCGAGCCAGCGAGACTATGAATCACTCGCTCAAGGCACAACCTATTGAGCGTCTCACCAGCCTGTACATGCCTTGTAACCCAAAGCGGCAGGTCAACTTTGGGTTTCGATTGCCGGTGGCCTGGATCCGTCCTCGGATCAAAAGCAATGGGTTGGCCCCCTGTCGGAAGGCCAAGAATGAGCGCAGTCTCGAAAGCCGTCAGTTCGACGAGCCTAGGACCCAGCTGAAAGGACGCTCCGTGCCGCCATGAAAGGAGGATCTCGTCCAACAGCACTCTGTCTTGATCCATGCCAGGCAAGTCAAACAGGGCCTCGAAAGGCGTCCGAGCGGCAACCGACAGATGTCTAACATTTATGCAGTTCTTGATGATATCTGCAACCGCTTGCATGTAACAACGACTGTTACACCTGACTGGGCGATAGACAGGTGCATTCATGTCTGTGACAATGAACAAACATTAGAGCAACATTTTAACAAAAGTGGTGCGAATGTAAAAGTTCTAACTCACGCAACAGACTTAAGAAAGTGCGATTGTAAAATGTGCGCATCTAACACTACAAAAGACGAAAGGCCAGGGATATCGTATACCCGTGGGTGGGAAGAATGGGGCATGTATATAAAGCGGAACATGCTCAAATGATGACTGTCGCGGCAACTAAGGCTACATAAAACAACCCATTCCAATTGAGCACCATCTCATTCCACATTTGACTGACAGTGTTACACCATCATAAAAAATATTCTCATCGCATAAAGTCAAATTCAAAGTTTAACAGAGACATACATGATGGCTATCAAGCCTTGCATTGTAGTATTTTTGTGAATACACCGTTTCCAATTACAAAAAATTCAGATACAACAACGATCAAAACCAAACTGACTATGTGCATTTCGCACATGTCGTCACGCAACACTTGGACTTTCACCATGACCCCACAGCTGCTACACCCACCAAACGGTAGTTCAATATGCACTGCACATCCGTCTACCACAAGTTAGTCCCAAACAGATGGTTTAGTGGGGTGCTTCTTCCTCCTCAGAAGGAAAGTGAATCTAAAAGAAACTTATAAGTTGTATTTTTCATGAGCCAAATCAGCACATCTAAAATGAAGAAATATGATACCGGTCCTTGGAAAACTAGGTAGCATAAAATGAACGAAATCAGGATCTAAAGGATGTATAAGATGCCAATCCTGTAAACAATGTGAGATAACCTACAAGCAACGCAACACAAACTCAGTTCAACAGTTCTGATTTTAGATGGCTCGATCATATACAGGGTGCTTATACTTTTAGTCCACCCTACAGCAAAGACAGTTCCAGACCTGGCAAAAGGTTGTTATTCTTCAGGTATGATTAAAACTAGATTTGATGTGCTTTGGATTAATCAAGTGATGATTAAATTGATTACAATCTTATCAATGTCAAGGGAGGTTTCTCCTCGTCATTTGTTTCTCTCTCACTGCTATCAAGTGGTGAATACTTCTTTCATCATCCTCTGCCCTACTTTTTTGTAGATTGATTGATTTCAGACCTAGCCCCTTGGAAACTTTTCCCCCATATGCTTTCCTATTATTTCAATTCTTCCCCTTCTTTCTGCACTTCTTCCTGGCATTGCAATCATTCTTCATCCTTCTTCCCCTTCTTTCTGATTGATTTCTAAATCCACCGGTCTTACCTAAAATCCTTCTTCATGCTTCTAACATGACATTGCAATCCTAACTCCCTAAAATCAAATCAACAGCCTGTAGGACTCGCCAGCACAGTAGAAAAAATCTGGCTCATACTTTAACGCCAGCAAGTGAAGAGCCAAAAGCACCCTCGCAAGTTATATTTGTCAGGAAAACCATTTCCAAGCATACTCAACCATTTAATAGAAACATGATGGTCTCTCCTATCCCAGATAATTAGCAATATCAAAACCATTTAATAGACCTTCAAGTGCACGAGGGAATTCGTAAAGGAATCCGGTTTCGAAACCCTAAGCTGCAATGCAAGAGAGCGAGAAAGGTACCTCTTCCGCTCGTTGCCGTGTTCGGATCTCGACGAGGAGTCACCCTGGTCAGGTAGCGCCGGAGGAGGTGGCACGCCGGTGAGGTAGAGCCCGAGGAGGCACGCCGGTGAGGTAACGCCGAAGGAGGACCTAGCGCCGAGTCAAGAGAAAATAAGGAGGAGGAGCTGGCGCCGGATGGGTTCACGGGTGGTAGGACAGGAGAATAGCTCAGGGGGAAGAGCTACCGCGAGAGGAGGCAGCGTCGGAGGAGAGGGTTTAGCGATAGAGGGGGGTTTAGCGATAGAGGGGGGGATTCCGCCTCTTTATTCTCATATAGCAAACCACATTTCTTAATTAAAGGATAATAACGGGATATATCAAAAAACGTACACGGTGCACTTAACATTCGACAGTGCTTTAAAAGTCGCGTCCTGTGCACTTAGAAAAACAGGTGCACTTAGTGAAACCGGTTGTGCATATAACACGACTCGAGTTTGAAACTTAACCAAAACTTGAGGGTTAAAAAAAATATATTTAACCCCATAAAAGACTATTGAAATCCTAAAAATTAATGGAGCTATAATTAAGCTTAACAAGTGCGCCCTACTTGCCTTTGCTTGACTGCTTCATGTGACTCACAACTCTCGAGTCCAACCCAATAAACCCGCTTAGACTTCAAATCCTGACCGTCAAAATAGATCCATCGCAGACGCCTAACTATCATCTGCGACTCACAACTGTGTGTATATATCTTTACAACGAACCCCTCCATTAGCTTAAAATTCCCGTTTTACCCCTCCCCTTTCCTCCCTTCTCCCCCTCTCTATTATGGCCGCCTCCTCCTCCTCCTCCACCACCACCTCCTTTCCCTCCCCGACGCCTCTTCCTGCTCCTCTCTTCTTCTTTGGATCCCAAAACGCTATAAGTATTGCTGCCGGTTCCATTGGGGAGGGTGAAGCAGCCCGATCGGGGCACTAGGGAGGTGATTCTCTCTGCGCGATGTTGGAGGAGGCCGCGGCGGCGGCGGGGGGATCGGCGTCGTCGGAGGACCAGTGGCGGCCGGATCCCCCCACGCGAAAGGCGCGCTTCCCCCGCGCGTGCACGACCCGCGCCCCCGCGCGCTTCCACTCCTCCCCCGCCGCCGGGGCCCGCCCCTCGCCGGCCGCCGTGGCCGCCGCCCGCCGGGAGCGGGAGGAGAGGCAGCAGAACGCGAGGATAGTCACCCCGCTCGCGAGGCCGCCCTCGCCGTCCCAGCTCCCGCGGTGGTCTCTCCGCTCCATGTGGAGCTCGCCTCCCTCTTCAACTTCCTCCACGTGAGAGATCCCCCCGCCCCCATGCCCGATCTGTACTTCGGTCCCTGGATTTCTTGGTTTTCTTAGTGGTTTCTTTTTCTTGGGCTTTTTCAGGTTTTTAGACCGCTTTTGAACATTGGGGTCGAGTTCACGGCCGGAGGAGCTCGAGTCGGCGCTCATCATGCCGAACAGCACGCTTGATGACATTACACATACCGTTGTTGAAGGTTGGTTTCTTGACGGTTTTGATGTAAAGGTCCCATCTTGTGCGTTCTCTTGTTCTGAGTACTGCATGTGTTTGCTGTTTTTCCTGAA